>BSBM01000635.1:1785000-2385000 GCA_027924585.1 Larix kaempferi | reverse complement strand
GCCTGGTTTTTTATCATTTGTTTTCCAGAAATGTATATGTACTTGTTTCTTGCATAATAAGTTAAATCTTTGAATTGTGAGGTATCTATAGTATCTAGATCCTACTGTGGTATATATTTTACATGGTATCAAAGCTCTTGGAGCTATTATTCGAACCAATAGAATGTTTTAGTGGTGTGCCAGAAGCAGTGGAGAAACCACAGAAGTCCCTGGAACTATTGCATTGAAGCCATTGGAGAAATCCATTAGAGTCTATCCAGGGTGTGATGCTCTCCCGAATGCACCTACTATCAAACAAGGTTTGAGTATGTTAGTGTAGATCCCCTCTTGAGTGTTGAGAGTTTTATTGTGGGTATTCAAGAGCACCATTATCACCCAGTGCGCAAGAAGTAGAAGAGAATGGAGCAAACTCATCCAAATTTTCTCACTCCTTTCAACTATTTCGATTAGAAGGCTAAAATGGTTATTTTGTTGAGATCCAAGGGTCTTTTCAGGATCACTATGGGAACAGAGGTTGAGCCAAACTCTGCTGTGGAGAAATCAAAATTCTTCAATAGAATGGATGAGGCATTCGACCTCCTTTGTCTTAGTATTTTGAGAGACCTATTGCTTCATGTTGAAATTCTATCTACTCCAAATGAAGTGCAGCTCAAGCTTGAGTCTTTGTTTGGAAATACTGATGAAATGAGGGGCCATCAACTTGAGAATGACTTGATCTCACTGAGTCCAAGCAATTAAGAATCCATCTAGGATTTCTTCACCAAGTTCAAGAGCTTTGTCTTGCAAATCAAACAGTGTGGCATTGACAAGAAGGAAGAACAATTTGTTTTGTCCATTCTTTCGAAATTGGGTCCTGAGTAATTAGTTTTTGTTTCTACATTTCACTCCACAAAGATCATAGTTAGAAATTGGAAGATGCCATCATTGGCTGATTTCATGGAGATGCTAACTCAAGAGCAATACAAGTTGGTCTTGATGGGTTACATTGAGCAAAAATATCAAGTACTTGTAGCTGGATATTTGAATCAAGCTAGAGGCAAGAAAAATCCCAAGTCGAAACCTCAAGAGAAGAAGATGAAGGAGAAGAAGTAGTCAGATGAATAAAACTCAAGTTCAAGTGATGAAGATTCAAAATTCAAGAAGATGAAGAGAAAGAAAGAGAGGCCCAAGTGTGGTTATTGAAAAGGTTATCATAATGAAAACTCTTGTTTCAAAAAGAATATAGACATCTTAACCAAGCTACTTGAAGAGCATAACATTGATGTTCCAGATTTTGCAAGAATAGAAGAAGCCAAACTTTCTTTGGAACAAGAGCATTGTCTTCATGCTACCTGCAAAAGTAATAAGTTGTATGCTTTGGGTGCTAGAGTTAAATCTATTTTTGATGTCTCTATTTCTGATTCACATTCTGATATATTAGATTCAGAAGTCTCTATCCCTTCCTTGAAAGAATCTCCATCCAGTTCACCAAATTTTCCTCCCAATACTAGTCATTTTTCACTAGTTTTTGACATGCCTTCTGAAAGCTATTTCCAACTCCATTCAAATCCTTCCCATTATGATATGGAAGGTGATATGTAGGCTGATATACAGGTTATGAAAGCCATAAAACCATTTTCTCAACCATTGGATGCCCAAAATACCATACAACCCCCAAGTTCTCCAGTTGGAAAATCTCACAATTTCATTGTTTCCAATACTGTGTCACTTATCTATGTTCTTTATGTCTTTCATATCATTCCTTGGTTCTACAACCATGTCATTGGATATCATGGGACTATTGTTCCACATGTCTGGACATGATCTCAACACCTATGGTTCAAAACTCAAGTCTCCAGACCCTTCAAGTTCGCTCAATTGTCAGTGTGATCTAGTTGCACACTCCCTTCTTACTGTAAATCCATTCGCTCATGGAGACACTATACCTCTGTTGTTTGTTGCTCCATATGAATCCTATTCTGATATTTCAAAGCCTCATGATATCTATTGCATACTTGGGAAGGTGCTACATCAATTTGGAAGAAAGATACATGGTTTTATTTGCCATATGGCAGCTGCTCAAAAAGTTGATTCTGTTGAGTCTTTTGATGTTCTTTGGGAAGGATTTTGCAGAGATATATTTTCCATTATTGATTATGTATTCATATCAGAGTATGTATGCATAAAGAAGCATTCTTATGATTCTCCTGCATCATCAAATGATGAGTTTCAAGGATCCTCCCAACAGGTTTTTTGTCTACACAACATTGATGCATTGGTGCATGATCATGGCATCCACAACATATTCACTAAGTCTTTCACCAAGCAGTTGTTCATTCAACTCATTCAAGTGAAGAACAAGACTTGTTGAAGACATTTTGTTCATCTCTGTGTCATTTCCATTCTTGAGGGAGGATTTTCCCCATGTGGTTTTCCCTCTTTCCTCGTTTTACATGGACAAATAAAATTTATGTTGTAAAAGGTGACTTGAGCCTTAGTTTCCAATGACTTATTTTTTATATTCCACTAAGTCTAGCTTATGGGGGGGTGTTAGAGAAATATTATAACTTATTACCTTAATCATTAATTAATTGATTGTTATTAGGTGTTAAACTAGTTAATTATTACATCCCTAGGTGTGAACAAGGTTATTATAAGTTGGCTAGAACTTGTTTGGGAAAGTGTGAACTAGATAACCATGTATTGGCCAAAGTATGGGCCAAGGGTGGTCAAAATAGTTGTTGGGCACTCACCCACGTGCATTTATTACCACCAACATTCCTAAGGCACCTCCCTTCCATGTTTTATGGATCTGGGTTTGACCATAGGCGCACATGCATTAAACCTAGTCATTTTCCCCTCTTTTGGCTATTTTGGCCTACCCTAGCCTACCTAAATTCCAACCAACCACCTCCTCCACATGTGTGAACACTATTTTGGTCTCACATGCTCACCCAACGTTCACATGCACAATTTGGACATATTTGGGATATTTTGGAACCATTTGGTCAACCTAAGGGGGTTTGGGGCTAAATCTAAGCTAGCTAAGTGTGGACACTCCAAGTGCATCCTATTTCTTCCTATTTCTATATAAGGATGATCCAAACTCTTTGTAACATTGGATAGTTAATAAACTATGATATTTGATCATTTGTGTTTCCTAGTTTTCTATCATTTGTGCCGATATTTGATCATTTATGCCTGGTTTTTTATCATCTATTTTCCAGAAATGTATATGCACTTGTTTCTTGCATAATAAGTTAAATTTTTCAATTGTGAGGTATCTATAGTAGCTAGATCCTACTGTGGTATAGATTTTACACTAGCCTATGAGAAAATGAAGTCAATAAGAAAGATATTGGATGGAAATGGGAAGAGGTTAGCAGCACTTCGACACGTGCCTCGATATCAGGAATATGTAGCCTTAGATGATGAGGTATGTGCAACATTGTCCTTTCAAGACTATTACACCATCAATTTCAAGAGTTGGTGATCCAGATGGATATCGGTGGCCACCCACCTATTCCACTGGCTCAAAATAGTTTTCCATTTCGGCAATTTTCTACGGTTTTTTGGGTCCTAAACTTTCGAATCTGTTTTGAGGCCCTAAATGACGTTTTTTGGGGAATCTTGCTTGGCGAATGTTCACATTCGCATTTTTAAGCGTAAATCTCGGATAGACCTTTCCAACAGGCTACCAAGCACCCCAAACAGAGATCTTATGCAAAAGTTATGACCCCGTGAAGTTAACTGTTCAACTAACCACCTTGGGGCCGCAAACTTTATGACGGTTCATCTTCTAGGGTTAGGTTTTTGGATGTTTGGGATTCTTCCCTCATGCTTATGATAAATAGGCCCTTACGGCCTCTTTTTGTATTCATCTTGGCACGAATGAGCACATCGGCCCCTTCTCAGAGATATCTACTACCATTCTAGCTGTTGTATTTTACAGTATGTTCTATTTTCGCTATTTAATAGAATATGTGTTTACTGTATCGTTGTGTTCTTTGCAATATATCTCTATATTTGATTCTGTATATGCTCTTTTATTTCGTTCCCACATAAATCCGGATCAGTGGTATCAGAGTAATCTGCTCTTTGATTGTTTCTCGGTGCATGTCCTCGACGAGGTCAAGATACAAAGAGTTGGGTGTCGAACTAGTTTCACTTGGGGAAGATCACTCTCGCGCCCCAAATGGCCTCCCATGGCGGATGAAAAGAGAGACGACGGAGCATGAGATCCTATCAAGTTGTTGCTCGAGGAAGCCCTCGCGCGACAGAGGAACGAGATGATGGATAATTTCGCCCAAATCCTTTGACACATGCCGACGATGACAGATACACCTTCAACGAGCAGCCGTTTCAGAGATGTGACTCCCTTCAAGTTACAATTTAATTTTGATATCCCTTTATTTGAAGGCCAGATCGATGTTGATTCCCTAGATAAATGGTTGAATCTACTAGAAGGTTATTTCTCTGTCCACAATTTTTCCGACAGGGAAAAGATTGTCTTCACGCTCCTCAAGGGTGTCCCCCATGTCAAAAATTGGTGGGAAACTTATTGTGAGAAAAACTCATCAGACGAGTCTAGATTGTTTGAGGCCAATCCCACTTGGGCCTCTTTTATAGATGTCGGTAAGGAACAATATTACCCTACGGGAAACTATGATGACCAGTACACAAAATGGACCATTCTACATCAAGAGAGTGACCAAACAGTGTCAGAGTACACCAACAACTTCCATACCTTGCGCACAAAGCTGGGTATCAAGGACTCCGAGTGACACCTAGTACTGAAATATCGCAGTGGCCTACACCGGTACATACGAACAGAGATGGATTTCCTGGGAATCTCTTCACTTGGATCTACCTATCGGTATGCTATCAAAATTGAGCATAAATTTCAGCAAAAAAACAAGCACGACTTCGGACCTGCGCAGAAGTAGGGCAAGGGAAACTCTGGCTCGCAGAACATGGGGCAGGGAAAGGACAACCAGTCCCAACCACAAGTGAAGAAGGGTAACGAAAAGAAAAATAAGTACACAGGGAAGTGGTGTGAGTTCCAAAAAATCCCTTGGCACAACACTGATGATTGTCACTCAAAACAGTCATTGGTGGCTGAGATCAAAGCTTTAGAATCAGAACCCAGTTTCGATTCTGACTCAGAACCTGATTTCACAGCCGCGGAAAAAGGGAAGCAGATCATTGATGCAGAACCCAATGTCGTTGTTTCCACCATGCAGATTCAACCAGAGGAACCTGAAAAATCAAAGGCAGATGAGCGCCTTTTCCACTCACAGATGTGGGTGAAGGGAATTCCCCTACACTTTGTTGTGGATAGCAAGAGGGCAGAAGAACCTGATCTCAGCAGAAGTCATCAAGAGATTGGAGCTACCAATAAAACCACACCCACAACCATACACCATTAGATGGATAAGCCAAGGATGAGGGATCCGCATCAGTCACCAATGTCGCCTTCCATATGGCATCAAGCCCTTCAAAGATGAGGTATTGTGTGATGTGGCCCCACTTGAAGTATGTGATGTTCTTTTAGGACAACCATATATGTGGAAGCATCATGCTGTATATGAATCCCGACCTCGCAATGTCATTGTCACTTTGGGAGGATAACTCTATTGGATACCAGAGACAGTTTCACCTACCCCAACCAAGCATGGAAGGAAGATAATCTCCCACACTGGGAAATTTTTCCTATTGGCAATGTCCACTAAAGGAGAACATTAGATCGCAGAGACATTCACAACCTATGCCCATTATCCCTCTACTCAGCAGAAATAAGAAAAACACAAATTCAGTGCAGCATCGCCTATTCGAGTACCTCTGTAGTGCAAGGCCACACATTCAAGGTGCTCCTCCAAAAAGAAACCATCCACACCGGTGCAGACCAAGGATGCCACAACAACCAAAACTGTTGAACAACTCCAGTGCATCCAACAACAACAATTACAACCCTCTGAAGATTTCAAAGAAATGAAACCTTTTCGCTTCAACAAACGTCACACTAGGAGCTCAACTCAACACATAGCTCGACATATGATAAGGTATTTGACGCAATGGAGAACATTGCTTCCTAAGGAAGGAGGAATGATACAGATGGATATAGGTGGCCACCCACCTATTCCACTAGCTCAAAATAGTTTTCCATTTCGGCAATTTTCTACAGTTTTTTGGGTCCTAAACTTTCGGAGCCGTTTTGAGGCCCTAAACGACGTTTTTTGGGGAATCTTGCTGAGTGAATGCTTTATTTGTGCTTTTCAGCGTAAATATCGGATAGGCCTTTCCAACGGGTTACCGAGCGCCCCAAACGGAGATCGTATGCAAAAGTTATGACCCCGGGAAGTTGACTATTCAACTAACCACCTTGGGGCCGCAAACTTTATGACGGTTCATCTTCTAGGGTTAGGTTTTTGGATGTTTGGGATTCTTCCCTCATGCTTATGATAAATAGGCCCTTTTGGCCTCTTTTTGTATTCATCTTGGCACGAATGAGCACATCGGCCACATCTCTTCTCAGAGATAGCTACTACCATTCTAGCTGTTGTACTTTACAGTCTGTTCTATTTCCGTTATTTAATAGAATATGTGTTTACTGTATCGCTGTGTTCTTTGCAATATATCTCTGTATTTGAATCTGTATATGCTCTTTTATTTCGTTCCCACATAAATCCGGATCAGTTGGCCGAATTATTTGAATAAGGATCTCCTTTAAGGAATAGTTGGGAGAGTGGAGAAAGATGAGTAGGAAGTATAGGGGGATGGTGAGCTTGATATGGAGTCAACAATACATGAGGAGGATGAGGTACAGGGTAGCAAGCACAAAAGCTGATACATTGGACAGTCACACTTGGAGGTTGGGATAATTTATACAAGCATGAGATAGAGCATACTTTAGAGATGGATGGTTGGATGGAAGTTACAAACAATTACCATGTGCTCAGCTTGTAGGATGGATGGTCACAGCAAGGTAGCGTAGCCGACAATAAAGTACAATTAGATATAGAGATATCCATTGGAGCTATAGGGTTCCCAGATGATAATCACTGAAAGCATATTGAACATCTTAGAGAAGGAATTTTAGCAATGAAAGACAAGACCAAGCTACTCGGAGATATCGTATTACAACAAGATGTTAAGCTTACATTTCTTTGATATGTATATGCCAAGTCTACTACCAAGCTTTCCACTATTGAAGAGAAGTTAGATTCCTTGATGGGGTATCAAAAGAAGCATACTCTTTCATTTCAAAGCAGCACTTTTTAGGAGTACATAGACAAAGCTCGTAGTACCTTGAGTCCACATTTGCATAGTGGAGAGGAAGTTTGGTATGAGGGAGGAGTGAAGTCTACTAGATGAATTTTACAACTTGGCTAGGACCGAGACATTAGGTGGTAGTATATGAGAATTCCAATTGATGTTGAAGATGTGTTGACATAAGACATATTCCATGGATCGGACGATAGAGACATGGATGCGTACCTTATTCTCCGAGATGGGAATAGTACAAATGTGTGGCATCCTGGTTCAGATGACAGTGGTAGAGTGAGTTCACAAGAGGATACTGCAACCAACATAGGATACATGACAACTGTGACACAGTGAGGGCATGAGTGGAACTCATGGTTCGAGGGGAGAGCCTCCGGTGATGATTCTACACTAGGGGCGCTCATAGTTTCAGGTGACTAAGGAGAGATCTGAAAGAGAGGGTTTGGATCAGGAATGGGATCATGAGCCATTTCTGTTGGAGAGAGGTTTATCCATGGAGGATATAGTTGAGCACATTCCATGTGGATAAACCAACAGTGAAGTATATGCATACAGAGATTGGATGGAAAGATATATGGTGGATATGGAGACACACGGTGTTACATGATCCATTGATATCAGTGAATTATTGGATATAGTAGTGCATACATGATACCAGATGGCCCAGGAGGGTACAAGAGTATGCAATAGTCTATAGGGTACATAGGGGCACACAATGATATCCCATGGAGTTTTGGAGTGTTTCCTCTTGGGATACCACCTGACAAAGATCACGAGCATACCCTTGTACTATGTTTCCCCATGATCGACGAGGGGAAAGGCATGATTATTAGAGTAGTATATACCTCAATAGCCTATCTTTGTTGGGGATATCATCCAATGAGGGTCATAGAGCATTATGCTCATAGGTCTACTTCTAGACTTCATTTTGGTATTGTGGTAATGCCCTTGGGGTTAACAAACACACTGTTCACTTACCAGTCGCACCTGCAAGAGTATAACTATCTATTTCTATTACATAGCAAGACCTGGGAGGTTCACCCGAGCTAGTTAGATGAGGTGAGTGGCATCTTGGCCATAATGGAGATATTTAAATTGGACCATGGTATTGGTACACTAAGTGCACATGGGATATTAGATTGGTTCGTAGGGATTGCAGTTGAGA
This sequence comes from Larix kaempferi, assembly GCA_027924585.1. Taxonomy (NCBI): domain Eukaryota; kingdom Viridiplantae; phylum Streptophyta; class Pinopsida; order Pinales; family Pinaceae; genus Larix; species Larix kaempferi. The sequence continues at coordinate 2,376,572 of BSBM01000635.1, read as the reverse complement.
GAGTAAGGGATGACATCATCTCCTATAGAGATTGGCCATTTATAGACCCTGAGTCCTCACTTGGGGAGAATATCACGAGGGCTATGCGGGATTCATGTTTGGAAGATTATTCTTGGTATCTGCATGAGTATGAGGTACTGTAGGTGGCATATCTATTCTCCAGAGATATTATTAGGCTCCATGGATTACTTGAGCACATAGATAATGATTGGGTTAGTATATCTCTCAAATCAATTTGGCAGGAGTGGAACATATTGGCAGGATTAGAGTTGATTCTTGGTACTTGGTTTCCACTACATGATTGCATCTCAAGGGCTTGGTTCATTGAGACTCTGATTATTAGAAGCATGTCATGACAACAACTCGTAGGAGCGGGTTTTGGTGGACTCCTCAATTGCTGGTGGGATCCGAGCACTCATTCGAGCAATGGATTGTTTTTTATGATAGAGAGGATCGATGGAGATGTGGTATGTCTGCTACATTTATAGGATGTCCATGGGGGATAGGTTGTGTTCGGTGTGGCCTAAGTAAGGCATTTTTGTGCAAGAAATTTTTGGAGCTACGAAGTTAGAGCGCAACTCAGATGAAGGAAGTTTTGGCAAGACATTTTTGGGGAGATGCGAAGTTGAGCGCAGTGCAGTAGTGGTAGGGTAGGAACCACGCAGCTAAGTTCCAGATCCGCAAAGTGGTAGCACCGCTCAGTGCCAACAAAGCACCTATTTTGGGTAAAGATCATGAAGGAAGGTTGAGCTGCGAAAGTGACCTATTCGGCTAAGAGACTCCTTGATTCCCGGGAATGGGTGTGGAGCAACATGAAGGCGGATGAAAGCGACCTGTCAAGAGAGTGGCGGAAAATAGTTAGAAGCTAAGCCACGAAGCCGACAGCGACAGGCAGGACAGAGAGGCAGAAAGCGACACACCACAATGCAGTATAACTGTTTCGTGAAGACTGCGGATGTCAGAAGGGCGTGCGAGCTGTGAGTGGTCCAGCAGAACAGCCAGAAGCATGTGGAGTAGCTGTCAACTGTGACCGGCCGAGTCGGAGGGTAACCGCACCATTTTGGAACCTTAGGTATTTTTCCTATGCATTGTAACAGACGTGACCTATGGGCACATTCTCTATATAAAAGGAAATTTTGTAAGGGAAAGGGTTAATCTATAGGCTTCGATAAGTTGTTGATTTTTTTTATCTATGTTGAGAGAAGATTGTAAAAGGATCTACAAGATATGTGCGCAGAGACCTACGGAGAGAGAAGAGATTCTACACCTGAGTGAGCAAACTGGAACTGTTGTACCCTTCCCATAAATAATATAACAACAGTTCCTGTGGACGTAACTCCCATCCAAGGGGTGAACCACCTTAAATTCTGTGTTATGTTATTGATTATGCGTTTATATCTATGTATTTTCTTATGTGGATGGTTAAGATCTTGTTTATGAATGCATGTCTTCTTACTTTTATATGTATTCGCCATAAGGATAAAAGATGGGGATAATATGTTAAGTAACAATATGTGTGAATGAATGTCGAATGCACTAGTATGTTAAGTCAGATGAATGCATAAGTTAATCGGGTAAACATTGAGCCAGGGAAGTCTATATAGTGCGATTCCCTGAGCGCAGCATTGGAAGTGCGCAGTTACAGTGTTCTTGTTAGAGTGTATAAGTTAGTAAGGCTTGCAATCCATTATGTTGTTGAATGCATAACTTACACTAGGTAAAATCCATTAAAGTGGTTAAGTACTGAAGAGGAAGCGCAGTCTCTGTGGGGTTGTCCTGTTGTCAAAGAACCATCCTGAGCTGCGCAGTCCTTTAGATTCACGATTGTATAAGCATTACCCATGAAGAAGTGAACTTCGCGCAGTCCCCACTTCGTAGTGCGAGTCCTGTAGCGCGCTGCTCACCAATCTGTTAAGCACTCATCACCTGGTTGTGGAAACCTGATTCTGCAACCTCCCCATTAACTTCGCCTCGGGTGAGACCTCAATCTGTTTGCAGACTGTTGCTGAAAGGGCTGGTGAAAAGGGGGTTTTGTTGGTTCCCTGAACCGCGTAGAACCTGGGTCTTTCTAGAAAACCTCAAGAACAATATAAGCATCCAACAAATGGTTCCGTTGCTGCGCTTGAACTGGTGATGAGTACCGAAAACTGACATCCAGACAAGAAAGAAATCTGGAACTGGGTGGATAGGATAGAAAGATATTTTGCAAGAAAGGAGAATAGACATCCGCGTCTCTCTAATGTAGATTGGTTAAATAAATACCTGTGCAAGGATATTCACGAAATTTTCTGGGCAAGTTTTGGAAACAAGTTGCACGAGTGGTTGTCAAGACTCGCAGAGCGAAAGAACTGTTTCCAAGAAGGAGCACCTACCCAGGGGAATCCAGAGCTTATTCAGAAGCTTAAAGCAGTAGATAGTCCACTCTCGCGAGTAGTCGACTTTTGGATTGACAGTATTCTAGAAGTCTTCGTGACAGAATTCGCTGTGGACACCCTGAAGTACTACAGTGCAGCAGAGGCAGAGTTCTTCAAAGGATTCAGAGGTAAGTACCTCAACAATCTGAGTTTATATATTACAATGCTTTTAGGTGAGAAAGGAGTGTTATGAATGCAGTAAGATTCCTAGAAGTTTTTGAATATGTAATGGTAGATAACATATATATCGACTATGACAAAGATACACACAATTTGAGAAGTGGAAAAAGATATAAGGTTAATACAGAAAAGAACCTTAAAGAACCTGAACTCCACGTAGACAATGAGCTAGAAGTTGATTCTGATAGACATACAACACCTCCATCATCTACCTATCATCTTATCACTCTGCAGAACCCACCAGTTGAGAATACTGCGCCTCCTATTTCACAGAATCCGCCAGTTCAAAATAGTCCAAATATTCCCAATCCTCAGAGAGTCAATACTAGTAACACCGCAGGAGTGAGTACTCAGACCATTCCAATTCAGAATATTCTGACTCAGAACATCCCGCGCAGTAGTATCCCTAAAAACACTCAGAACACTGTACCAGCGAGAAGGAGAATGACTGAGTATATTAAACTACCGATATTTAAAGGAACCGGTCTAGAATACCTTGAGAAACACTGTTTTATGTGTGAACCCATGTGGAATTTCAAAGCAAGTTTAGGATGATGTTGTTAAGCAAGCGCAACTCATCACTACATTCAGAGATAGAGCCTTGAACTAGTTTATGAAGTATTCACAGGGACAGAACAAAACTCTAGTGGATATTAAGGCTGCACTCTTAAGAGAGTTCAAGAAACCAAATTTAGAATCACAATGTATAACAGAATTAAAGGAGATTAAGCAAAAACCTAATGAAACAGTCTGGGAATTCAACCGGAAGTTTAAAATATTGTTAGATTAGGTTAGTTTTGACATAGCACCGCAACAACACCACGAGTGGTTCATAGCTGCGTTGTTGCCCCATATTATAGTACCATTGATGCAACAGAAGTTTGCTTCATAGGAAGAAGCCTTGGAGAACGCGATGAAATTAGAAGCTTCACCTATAGAAGAGACTAGCACAGGAATGGTCCAGATCTAGAACCAGCTAGCTACCTTGACGCTACAGTTACAGGATATTAAGAAGGGAAAAGAACAAAGAGAAGAAATATGGTGTACCAGATGTAAGGGAGAAGGACACCCGAAGGAACGATGTCCTTTGTTTCAAGATTACCTAGACAGTGGAGCACCAAATCCGTTGAATCAGAACCAAGGGCCATGGTGTGAGATCGGTAGAACTAGAGCACACCGGCCAGAAGATTGTTACTTAATCCAAAAATATGTGCGAACACCTAAGAATTTATATTGCACATTCTCTAAATCCGTTGGACGTGATGACTCCAACTATAGAGCATATGAGCTCATGATGGAAAGAAAGCAAGACGTAGAGCATATGCATGGAGGAGTATACAGAGTTCAAGAAGAAACACCGCAGAACAAGGATAATGCGTAGTATGATCAAGGCGCATATAGAGGTCATGGAGGATTCCGCGGAAGAGGAAGAAACACTGGCCCAGGACAAGGAAGAGGAAGAGGCCATATGATCTGTTATAACTGTGGTCAACCTGGTCATCTGTCCAGAGACTATACCAATGCATGTACTACCTGTAGTTATTGTAAATCTTTCAATCACGTCATTGAGGCATGCCCAGTGTTAGCACGGAAATGTAGAAAAGGAAGCAAGAAGCACCTAATCCGAATATTCAAATGATTGCAGCAGAGAAAAGGACTAGATATCCACATATTAATGTTGTGACGCGAAGTGGCGTTGCTACGGGAAAGTACAAAGAACTAGAAGCCTCGACTTCTGGAGATCACCAAACTAAGCAGGCCCCTGCTGAAGCGGTCTGGATCAGAAAAGCAACTGGGAAAACACTTGTTTTCAATCTGGAGAGAAATAGAGAAGCCTTTGAAGAAATACGAGACATCTTCAAAGAGCCAACACCTATGTCGCCAAGAATCCCGTTGCGAAGTGAAACAATGTACATACAAGATATGCCAGCAGCATATGATCAAACCAGTACTGTATCAGAAACAAGTACTTCAGTTGCGCAGTTCCTATGGAGCTGCATGAAATTATTGAAGAGCACAGATGTTGTAGTGGAGTTGCAGAATTTAATAAACCAATATGAACCATGTAGTAAGACGGATACTTCCCAAAGCGCAGTTCACCATATCAAGAGCCATAAGAGAATAGGCCAAGAAATGAGGCTCAGTGCGCAGATTGGAGATTATGAGATAAATGAAATAATCCTTGATTTAGGATCAGAGGTAAATGTCTTGAGCAAGCGACATGGCAATAGATGGGGAAACCAAGGTTAGCATGGTCACCTATCCAGTTGATATTAGCAAATCAGTAGAAAGTGATTCCCTTTGGAAGACTCCTGAATGTACTTGTGGACATCGATGGAGTCAGAAGTTCCATGGACTTCGAGGTTATTGAGATGACTGACGACAGTAACCCATATCCAGGTATATTGGGGATAGACTGGGCAATGGATAACCTCGTGATCATTAAACTGAAAACCAAAAAGATGATCTTCGAAGGGCAGGATATTAGAGTCATCGCACCCTTGGACACTTCGCAAGGAGAAATATACAATGAGTTGATTCAGGAAGAATCCAGAGCACAAGATCCTAATCGCATCTACAATATGACTGCGAATCAGGATGACTAGAGCAATCCTATGATGGATGGAGCACTTAGTTGGCCATGTGACGGTTATTGCGTATCAGAATCCGATGCAGGACTAGAAAATTGGCAAGGCCGAATACGCAAAGTATCTACCAGGTGATGTGCGCAGATCACCAAATCTCTGCGCTGGATTGGAACCGAGGTAAGTCCAATCCCCACTTATGATGGTTCAACTAACGTCTATTCATTTATTCAAGAATATACTGTATCAGTTTCAGCTGAACATAGGATACCAGCAATGGATATAGCACTCTGTGCTACACCTGCCAGATGGTGGGCCGCGCATAAGCAGACTTTGACCACATGGGAATAGTGCAGACATATGATGCAAATCAGATTCATAGAGAAAGTCGCACTGACAATGGAAAAGTATAATGGAAAAACAGATCCGAGGGATCACATAGAGAGTTGTTCACAAGCATGGGAAAGTAGGCCACAGACAGAATGGGTTCATCTGTTTGTGCACACATTAGAGAAAATTCCAGGAGATTGGTACACAAACGCCGAACTTTGCAGAGGAACCACAGATTGGTCTATGTTGACTGCGAACTTCGAGAGAAATTTTAGTTTTGAAGATGAATCTCCAAGTATAAACGAAGCTATGCATATTATTAAAGAAAGGATATTCAAAGAAGAATGCCCAAGTATAAACGAGGCATTAGAGGAAATCAATGAAAATATATTTGAGTATGTAAAGGTACCTGTAAACCTACAACCAGAATGGGAAAGACAGATAGAACATGCCCTTGAATGTTATAATTTTGCTGAAAATGAAGAAGAACAAGAAGAGAGCGATGAGGAGGATCTGCGCAACATCAATATACCTGAATTTGAAGGAGCACGTGATGTAGAGGGACCTCCATTATAAATTTCATATATGAGCGGACCTGTTAAGACAAGAAAAGTGAACATTGGCACAAGCGAAGAGCCGAAGTTCGCATCTATTGGAGACTCCTGGGATGATGAGACGGTCGCGCAGATCGCAGACCTTCTACATGAATATTAGGATTTGTTTCCAACGAAGTTCGCCGAAATGAAAGGCATTTTGGGTGACTTGGGGGTCATGAAGATACCTCTCAAGCCAGGCGCAAATCCCGTTAAGCAAAGGCCTTACAGACTAAATCCCAAATACAAAGAAAGAGTTAAGGCAGAGATTTATAAGATGCTTGATGCACGGATCATTGAGCCAGTTGAAGAATTTGAGTGGATAAGCCCGATGGTTATCCAAGATAAAAAGATAAAAGATGAAATTAGGATCTACGTAGATCTGAGGAAGCTGAATGATGCTTCGCTGCATGACCCATTTCCTTACTCCATTTACAGATGAAGTGTTGGACAATGTTGGAGGAAATGAGGCCTATTCTTTCACTAATGGATTTTATGGATACCATCAGATAAGGATCGATGAGGCAGATAGGCATAAGACCACTTTTGCTACTGAATGGGGCTCTTATCAGTACACATTTATGCCATTTGGGTTGAATAATGCACCAGCTATATTTTCCAGAGTTGTTGTGGTTGCATTCAAGGACTTTATCCATAAGTTCTTAGAAGTCTATTTTGATGATTGGACTATCTTTGGTTTACTGAAGAACCACTACGAGAACCTTAGAATGATGTTAGAAAAATGTAGACAACATCAGATTTCTTTAAATTTGAAGAAATGTATCTTTTGTGTGCCCTATGGAATTCTGTTGGGACACATTGTCTATAAACAGGGTTTGATGGTTGACCCTGCGAAGATCACATTTATTGTGAACCTGCCAGCACTGAATTCAGTGAAACAACTTCGCATCACATTGGGACATACAAGGTACTACAGAAAATTTATCAAGGGTTATGCATAGATAACTGCGCCAATGGAGAATCTGTTGAAGAAAGAAGCACAGTTCATCTGGAATGCAGAATGTGAGAAAGGCCTAGACACACTAAAAGTGAAAATGGTAACTGCACCGATCCTTGTGTTTCCAGATCGGGACAAGCAATTCCATGTACACATTGATGCTTCATCCATCGCACTTGGTGTGGTGCTAGCACATCCAGGAGAGGGAGGCATTGACCATTCCATTGCATTCTCAAGCAGGAATCTCTCATCAGCTGAAAAGAACTATATGACCATAGAAAGAGAAGGTCTAGCTATGTTGTACACATTGCAGAAATTCAGACACTATTTGCTCGGTGCACACTTCTCAATGTTTACTGACTATTCCACTTTAAATTATCTTGTCAATAATCCAATGTTAGGGGGGAGAATATGTAGATGGATACTAATCTTCCAAGAGCATGATTTTGAAATTGTGGTTAAGCCAGGAAGATTGAACCTAGGACCTGACCATCTCTCAAGGATTGAGTCAGGCGAAGAACCCACCAAGCTTGAAGACAATCTGCCTGACGCGCAGTTATTCACCATACAAGTCGCTGATGATTATTACAAAGATACTATAGATTCTTTGACTACAGGATTGACACCTACATAGTTCACTACGCAGCAGAAGAAGCAGCTGGTAGTCAGAGGAGTAGACTTCACTATCATAGCAGGACAACTATACAAGTTGGGACCAGATGAAGTGCTGCGCAAATGTGTGTTGGAGCATGAGAAGCCATTTATATTGGCTGATGCACATTTTGGTGCATCTGGAGGTCACTACACAGGAAGAGCTACCGCACATAAGATATTGCTAGCAGGGCTATGGTGGCCTACAATTCATAAAGATTCAAAGGAACATTGTCAGAGTTGCGATGTCTGTCAGAGGACTGGAAAGCCATCGTGAAGAGATGAAATGCCGATAAAACCACAGTTGAAACTACAATCATTTGATAAGTGGGTTATTGATTTTGTGGGACCTATTAACCCACTAAAGAAAAGGAATGGTGTGAGATACATTATCACCGCGACTAATTATCTCACCAGATGGGCAGAGGCTAAACCAGTGAAGGACTGTAGCGCAGTTATGGCCGTGCAGTTCATCTTTGAGAACATCCTTACTAGATTTGGATTCCTGAAGATTTTAATGAGTGATCAAGGAACTCACTTTTTGAACAGAACTATTGAAGCCCTTACTGAAGAGTTCCACATCTACCATCAGAGGAGTACACCATACCATCCTCAAGCCAATGGAATTGTTGAGGCTTTCAACAAGGTATTGGAGAATGCGCTGACAAAGGTATGCAATGTAAACAGGGATGATTGGGATTTGTGCATTCCAATTGTGTTATGGGCATACAGGACCACTTGCAAGAAGTTGACAGACCATACACTTTTCATATTGGCCTATGGACAGGAAGCTATGATGCCAATGGAATACATTGTACCAAGCTTAAGTATTGATGCATTCACAGGCATGGAGGATGAATAAACAATAGAAGAAAGGCTTCTACACTTGGTTGGATTGGAAGAGGATCATTTCATTGCAAGCTTTCACCAGCAAGTGCAGAAAGACAGATAAAAAACATGTCATGATCGCCACATCAAGAAAAAGTCCTTTCAGGTAGGTGACCTAGTCCTCCTATATGATAGCAAGTTCATGAAATTTCATGGCAAATTTAAAATGCATTGGCCTGGCCCATATACTATTGCGCATGTTACTAATGGTGGCGCAGTTCAGTTAGCCACATTAGCCGAAGATAACTTACCAATTTTGGTTAATGGAAGTAGACTAAAACCCTACATGGATAGTCCTACTTCGCAGAACCCTCAGTGATCAGAATACAAGGAAATTTCTAAGTGTCAAGTACAGTTGAAATTGGGCACTAGAAATTCAAAAGAGTCTGTACACAGTTTTGGTCTGATACGTGAAGCTTGATGAAAAGAATGCATCGACCATGCAGCACTAGTCGAGAAGTGAAGCTCCACATGAAAAAGGGAAGAAAAAGTGTGTGGTTCCGAAGCTCAAAATGTAACTGCGCAGTTCAAATAGACCAAGAAAGATATAAAGTTCAGAAGGAAGAAGCATTACACTACGAAGTAACCACGTCGGGATAGTGACAACCTGCCTTACAGTGCGACGCAACACTCCAAGAAACTAGATGTTAGTATGTCGGTCGGAAAACTAGCCATTATATAGTGATTTTGCCGACGACCGCTTGAGCATTTAATGCAAAAATAGTTGTTCCGAAGAAGTTAATGAAGGAAAGTACCCGAATCCTCAGTGGATTTGGCCAACGAACATGTCATTTAATTCTTATCTAGCCATTGACGGACGCGACTAAAATCAACTATGCCTATAAATACCACTATGTCTGGACTCGCGGGCATTACTGAAACTCTGAAATTTTTTCGCACACCATAGTTCAATCTGTTTTCAGTAAGTCTTCAGGAATTCCGTGAGTTTGCAGAGAACATTGCAGTAAATGTCTGACTATTCCACCCTTGAGCAAGAGTCCACAGTTGAGTAGGATGTCAGGGTGTTTAAGCAAACCGGGCTTGAAGGGTTGATGATAACCCCTGCTAAGAAGGTTGTTACAGAACAAGGACAAGGTTCACGCCGTTCACCACGACATTCTACACAAATGCAGAGAAAGGGTAAGGAACCCGTAGTTGAGAAATTCAAGGTGAAAGTAATGGGAAGCAAGTTACCATAAGTTCCACTAGGGGATAAGGAGCTGCCATTAACCTTGACACCAGAATATATCTCTCTGTGCGCACAGGATGCACCAGCCATTAAGCTCTCCAGAAATTCCAAGTATGAGATACCGCTTGCACCCATATCCAAACATGTAAAACTAGAAGCAAATTTGTTGGGTAATATTGCGGACTGTAAGTTTGAAGATTACAACTTGTTGCAGCAGCAGAAGGATCTAGACGAGCCGAAATACCTACAATTTCAGCCAGATAGATATATGTGTTGGAAGACGGACGTCAAGAACAACCCATTTTTGGTTGCGTAGAGTTGGTTGTCTGAAGTTGTCGAATTAGGGTTGTTGAACCTATTGAGGCTTCCACACTTAGATCGGAGCCCAGAACTTAACGTGGTGGTGCGCACACGCATATCGTGCACAAACCAAGGATACCTTTTGTTGGACAAAAACGCCAACCTCAACATCGACTTGATCCATCGAATCACAGGGTTAAGCAAGCGAGGCGACGACCCAAAAAATTTCTTTGCCGAGAAAACCAAGGATAAGGAGATTGCCGCACAGATGAAAGAAGCTTACAGTATCCCCAAAGGCAAAAGAGGTTTCATCACGGACGATATAAATGATGATGCTACGCGGCTTGTTGTACAATTGCTAGTAGAAAATTTTTTGTGGAGGCTAGACCTACAGAAGTACTAGTCGACGCAGTGCTCCTTGGGGCGAAGGCAGCGCAGGGTGAAAGATTTAACTGGTGCCAATATTTAGTGAATGACTTTATGGAAGATGTTCGCGAAACTCAGGTCAATGGCACCGTGTTCCATTACAGTTGGTTGATGGTACTGATTTCCTTTATAGGATGGAAGGACCCAAGGCACTATGTTGGCCTCACCTCTCCTAGCAATGACTGCCGAGGACCCAGGTATGCAAATCTCTAGGAAAATCTGATGCCAGAAAGACAACGCGCGTCAAATGAATTTTTCTACACATATTACAAGTAGTTGTGCGATGTCATCATTCGCACACCACGCATCTCCAAAGATATAACATCTAAGTATATTTGCACCTTAAATTTTTATGCTGACATGCATTCCATTTATATTTCAGCGAAGGCACATAAAAAGAACCCAAAACGGTTCCAAGGGAACTATCACATGGATGAAGTGGATATCGACCTCATTATGAAGGAGTGGTTAGATAAATGGAAGGTCGAAGGACCTATGATCATCGAAAGTGACTCGGACAAAAGTAACCCAATACCAACAACGATTGTTAAAGAGTCACCATCAGGAAAAATAAAAGAACCTGAAAGCTCTGTACAACAGAAAGTCCAGAAAAAGAAACAGAAAGCCGTAAGGGATCCATCAGAAGCAAGGTTGCATGATGATGATCATGAGATCATCGCGTCTAGGGTCACTGTGCATCTAGAATACATGATGGCCCTCAAATACAGTAAGAATGATGAAATTTAAGCAAGTTTGCAACAGAATCTCACCACGCTGCAAGGCATAATAGCGAAGTTTGATCAGGTCCAGCGCGACTTGGCCGTGCCACAAGAATCAGACTCGGAAGGAAGGTCAGGGGACACATCGTAGCCAAAGAAAACACCTTTAGCCTTGACAGCACCAAAACCGCGCATCATCAAAATTGACCCACTAATCGTAATGTTACCACGCGATCAATTAGCTTTGAGCACGCAGAGCATAGAGCATGTGGAGATTGATATTGCGATGCTACCCCTTGAAGGCCTACATAATATGCACCTGCAGGTTATGGAGGAAATACATGACCGAGATATGGTCATTTTGAACCAACACCATGAATTACATGAAAATTATAAACAGTTGCAGGAAGCAAGTGCAAAGAAGGCTAAGGCACTTGAAAGAGAACAAGAGCAGTGAAAAAGGATAGAGCAAACTATTTCCGCAAAGATACCAGAGTGCGACGAGCAGCCAGAGCTCGCAGACACTATAATGAAGATCGGATCAATAGTCAGTGATCCTAAGTTTGAAATGGAAGACATGGTGATAGAATATAAGGCAAAGATTTCCTCCTTGGAAGCCGAGAATTAACCGAATACACCACCAGATCAGGTAGAGCTTAGAGTAGCAGAAGCAAAAGCAGCCGCAGAGAGCATATTCAGCAAAGTAGCGAAGTGTCAAATCTTGTTGGACGAAGCTATGAGAGTGTTCACTATGCTGCAAGAGGACCCTGAGCTGCTGCAGGTCCAAACTAGTTTGTAGGAAAAGCAGGCAGCGTTAGATGCTTTGAACGCAGAGATGAAGACCCTACTACCCAAAGACAGAGTCCGTCGATTTCTAGAAGTAAAAAATTAAAAACAGAACTTCAAGTGTTAAGAGAACAGGAGATTGAAGCCGGAGATAAGTCATAGCCCTTGCAAGAGGAATCCCATGCACTAATGCAGCAGATCGAAGAAAAACTGCAAGAACTCTGCGACACGCAAGTGTCAATACAAGAACAAAATCAGGAAGATCTAACACCGGATGTGTTGGAAACAGTCAAAGCAGTTGAGTAGGATGTCAAGGATACAATTGCGAATTTGAGCGCAACTTACCAAGAATTGGCTGCAAAAATAGCTCCGTAAGAGGAAGAGCAGAGCATGGAACCAGAAGTGGAAAGTGGCTCGAGTATGAGCCACATGTAAGTGTTAGGGGCCTGTTGGGCATGGCCCAAGTAAGCATTTTTCTGCAAGAGTGTTTTGGAGTTGCGAATTTAGAGCGCGGCTCAGATGAAGGCAGTTATGGAAAGACATTTTTGGGGAGCTGCGAAGTTGAGCGCATCGCAGTAGTGGTAGGGTAGGAATAGCGCAGCTAAGTGCCAGCTCCGTGAATTGGTATCACCGCGCAGTGCCAGCAGAGCACCTATTTTGGGTAAAGAGCGTGAAGGAAGGTTGAGCTGCGAAAGAGACCTTTTCGAGTAAGTGACTCCTTGATTCCCGGGAATGGGTATGGAGCAGCATGAAGGCAGATGAAAGCGACCTGTCAAGAGAGTGGCAGAAAACAGTTAGAAGCTAAGCCACAAAGCTGACAGCAATAGGCAGGCCAGAGAGGTGGAAAGCAACACGCCACGATGCAGTATAACCGTTTCGTGAAGACTACGAATGTCAGAAGGGCATGAGAGCTGCGAGTGGTCTAGTAGAACGACCAGAAGCATGTGGAGCAGCTGTCGACTGTGACAAGCTGATTCGGCGGGTAATCGCTCCATTTTGAAACCTTAGGGTTTTTTCCTATGCATTGTAGCATACGTGACCTACGGGAAAGATCTCTATATAAAGAGAAATTTTGTAAGGGAAAGGGTTAATCCCTAATATTCGATAAGTTGTTGATTTTTGTTTGATCTCTGTTAAGAGAAGATTGTAAAAGGATCTGCAAGCTGCATGCGCAGAGACCTACTGAGAGAGAAGAGAGTCTGCAGCTGAGTGCGCAGACTAGAACTGTTGTACCCTTCCCATAAATAATATAACAACAGTTCCTGTGGAAGTAGATCCCATCCTGGGGGTGAACCACATTAAATTCTGTGTTATGTCATTGATTATGCGTTTATATCTATGTATTTGCTTATGTGGATGGTTAAGATCTTGTTTATGAATGCATGTGTTCTTTCTTTTATATGTATTCTCCATAAGGATAAAAGATGGGGATAATATGTTAAGTAACAACATGTGAGAATGAATGTCAAATGCACCAGTATGTTGAGTCAGATGAATGCATAAGTTAATCGGGTAAACACTGAGCCAGTGAAGTCTGTATAGTATGATTCCCTGAGCGCAGCACCGGAAGTGCGCAGTTACAGTGTTGCTGTTATAGTGTATAAGTTAGCAAGGCTTGCAATCCATTATGTTGCTGAATGCATAACTTACACTAGGTAAAATCCATTAAAGTGGTTAAGTGCCGAAGAGGAAGCGCAGTCTCTGTGGCACTGTCCTTTTGTCGAAGAACCATCCCGAGCTGTGCAGTCCTTTGGATGCATGATTGTATAAGCATTACCCGTGAAGAAGTGAACTTCACGCAGTCCCCAGTTTGCAGCGCGAGTCCTATAGCGCGTTGCTTGCTAGTCTGTTAAGCGCTCATCACTTGGTTGTGGAAACTTGATTCTGCAACCTCCCCATTAACTTCACCTGGGGTCAGACCTTAGTTTGTTCGCAGACTGCTGCCGAAAGGGACAGTGAAAAGGGGGTTTTGTTGGTTCCCTAAACCGCGCAGAAACTGGGTCTTTCTAGAAAACCTCAAGAACAGTATAAGTAGCCAACAGGTTGAGACTTATTCTTGTCCATGGAGGATAGGTTGAGAATATTCTTTATGGCAGTATAGGATTCCTTCCCTGGTATTCAGGATTTAGATTGATAGTGGATCTGCTATAGAGGAGATGGCCAGTCTCCTCTTTCAGGAGTTTATTTGTGGGATGCTTAGATTTTGAGGCAATATGGAGTAGTCATTTGAGTATTTTTTTGCAGCTTATGATTGCTTGGCTCATTAGGGGCAGTCAAATGGATTCTTGTGTTAGCATCGGGCTAACTAATGCTCTGGATAGAGGATGCTTCACATCATATAGAATAGTGGGGGACCCGAGTGACTTCACCTTTTACAAGCCTATTTGAGATAGGTTCACATGGATAAATTTGATAGATATTATGTCTGGTCAGCAAGGTAGTCCAGGACCCACTCATTCAGCAACATTCAACAATTTCGGAGCATACATGGGGGAGCATGCCATTAGATTGTATCACAGGTTTATTGAGGATGCAAGGCACAGAGTATGTATGTCCATAGATTCATCGGTTGTCATATTTCATGAACGTTCCAGTGATTTCCTCGGAGTACATGGAAGCACAGGTGATAGAGATATATCTTGAGGAGATGATTAGATTTCATCAGCATCCCAGAGTCGTTATTAGTGATCGGAATAGACTTATTTTTCTGGTATATGAGATCGAGTATGACAACATATTTGTATACATCACCTGGTTTCCTATGCACTCCATTATTCATAGTGATGGGGTCAACTCTTACAAGAATTTCCGCTTGGAGTTACGGGAGAGGTGGATGTTGACAGGGCATGATAGACAATTCCTGTTGATTAGAGTGACACAATGGCCACATGATGGTATATTTTTGGGTTTATCCATTCATCCTGGGATTGCAATAGTGGACAATACAATAACTGACATGGAGGCGATATTTAGATATCACTTTCAGGAGCCTATCCATATAGAGCAATGGATTATTTTATAGGTTTGGTTTCTTGGGAGTCTATAGGATGATCCTAGTGTCGATACTACGTAGGGTAGTGGTGGATGAAGAAGGTACTCTGTCATTCTCAAATGGATTTGGGACCCTGGGATTACAGTGACTGGAAGTTTAGTAGCTGCTAGAGGAAGTATTTAGGAGATATCTTGTTATGGTACCTCACAGGACAATACTTTGAGTAGAGGGTGCTACAGATATCCTAGTATGATCTAGGACCCTGGGATCACCCCTTGATTTAGTTGGTCCAGTTTGATTGATTATAGAGTTGCATTGGCATTTCTTGAAGACAAGTAATATTTGGCGAGGGGGGGATGTAATCTCCCATTTTTTAAAAGCCGAGGAATTGACAGAGGACTGATGCCACTAGGGATAAAGGAACACCTTTAATAGTGATATTAAGTCATCAGTTGATAAAAGAGGGCCACCGGAGAAAGAATCAACTTACATTCATGACATGCAAGCCATAAATTAAATTGCATGTAGCATGCATCCTTTAAGTTACAACATGAAAAAAGTGAGTTGCATGCAACCTCAACTCAATAAAAGAAAGAAAAATCAAGTAAGAGCATGCAAAAGTCAAGGCATGCAACCTCAATGCATTAAAAGAAGGAAAAAATGAGTTTCTTAGCATTATTTTTTATTATTGATAATTGAGATTTGTGTTAATGGCTATGAGAGAAGTTTAGGGTTGAGGGCACGCCGCCTTAACCAACAAGTGGATTCGGTAGAAAAATCTATCTACCCTAGTCACTTCAAAGGATAGATCATCCAGATCTATCACCAAGTTATAAGAAGACAATATTATTGTCATTTGGGGCAGAGGTCGAGCATATTCCAGGAAGGACACATTCATATAGCATCTTAATAGACCTAGGGAATATCTCTCTCTCATTGATCAAGGGTTTATTCACTAATTTCCTTGGGAAGCAATCTTATCCTCAACCAAGACGTGAAGCTCCTGCTAAATCGCGAGCTTCCTAGCTCGACATGCAATGCATGAGCAGGGATATCTATTGGAGAAAGGCTTGGTATTCATCTTGAAGGCGTGACTCTTATAGGAATTACAATTTGCATTTAAACTTAATCCTGAGCATCATCCTCCAATACTAGGTGTAAGCTTATTTAAGCCAATGACTGTGATCATTTAACATATCTTTCCACAACGGCGATTTACTGCCAAGTATCCATTGAGGGCATGAATTGCTCGGGTACACAGGGTACGACCAAAGGACCGAACACCAAGAGAAACCACTTCACACAAACAGATCACTGATCAACACACCGATGTTTTGATGTGGTTTAAACCCTCTTGAGGGAAACACTCCACAGCCCTGGCCAAATAGCTTCTACGGGACAATTTATTATGCAAAGAAAGAAAGTTACAAATGAGCTTCTCATAATCGATCAACTAAACAATGACCCTCCATGCTCTTTAAATAGAGATCATGGACCAATCGGGTGTTAAGCCATGGATCAAGGTTAGGTTTGATCTAAGAGAAGTTGAGCCGTCGGATCACTCTATGTCGGGAACATATCGTGACCGTCAGATGAAGTACAAGTGGCAGAAAGTTTGACTCCAGACTGGAAGGGAGAATGGGCTGGTGTACAATCTTCCATGTGAAAGCGACGAAGAAGGTCACAAGCATACTTAGATTGAGAAAGAAAGATTCCTTCTTTGGTTTGCAGGACTTGGAGACCAAGAAAATAATGCAAATGTCCTAAGTCTGACATTTCAAAATTTTGTTTAAGACTGGATTTCACATGGGTTATAAGCTTAGGGTCACTACCAGTAAGAATAAGGTCATCAACATATAGAACAAGTATGATGAGATGGTTTCCTACTTTCTTGGTATAGACATTGGGGTCAGAATGGCATCTAGAAAAACCAGTGTCAAGGAGAAAGTTATCCATTTTGGCATACCAAGCTCTAGGAGCTTTCCTAAGGCCATATAAGGATTTCTTAAGGCGGCAGACAAGGCTAGAGTTATTCTGAACATAGCCAGGAGGTTGTTCCATATAAATTTCCTCCTGTAAATCACCATGTAAGAAGGCAGACTTGACATCCATTTGATGGACTTCCCAGTTGTGTAAGGATGCAAGGGAAAGAACAAGGTGGATGGATTTCATTTTTGCGACGGGAGCAAAGGTTTCATTGTAGTCAATCCCTTCAACTTGGGAAAAACCTTTGGCAACTAACCTTGCCTTAAGTCTTTCAACACTTCCATCTGATGCATACTTAGTTCTGTAGACCCATTTACATCTGACAAGTTTTCTTCCTTTTGAAAGAGGTACAAGATCCCAAGTATCGTTCGCCATTAAGGAACAATATTCTTCATCCATGGCTGCATCCCAATCTGGATTCCCTGAAGCTTCTGCAAAATTTTCTGGATCATGATTCTCGAAAACTTGAGCCAAAAGAGAAGAGGCTCGTTGAAACTGAGAATGTGTTCGACATTGATCTCTAGGATCACCGGCAAGATCACCAGCTGCTTCACATATTGAACGGACCCATCGAGGAAGCACTTGTGATGGTGCAACTGGAGGAACATGAGCAGGAGGAGGTGGATTTTCATCCTCACTGTCATCATCAGAAACTGGAGTTGGAATCCTGTCAAGGAAGTTGGAAGAAGAAGAAGAAGGCACAAACGCCGAATCAGGCTTGCAGGCCAAAGATGGCACAATCGCCGAGTTAGGCTCGCAGGCCATGAGATTTTCATCAAATTTAATATCTCTTCTAATGATTATATCATGAGAATGTGGTTAAAGAAGTCTATAACCTTTTACATCTTCAGAATATCCAACAAATATGCACTTTTCACTTTTAGGCTGCAATGATTTCCGTTTTTGATCTGGAATGTGAGCCCATGCTTCACTACCAAACACATGGAAGTGACTTACATCAGGTTTAGTTTTACTCCATGCTTCTTCCGGTGTTATACCTTGTAATGATTTAGTGGGGGTGCGATTAACTATGTAATTTGCACAATTTATGGCTTCAGCCCAAAATTGAAGACTTAGTCCCTTAGATTGGATCATACAATTAGCCATTTCTTTTAAGGTGCGGTTCTTCCACTCAGCTACACAATTTTGTTGTGGTGTATATGGAACAGTGTGCTGTTGTTGTATGTCTTGTTTAGTGCAGAAAGTAGTGAACTTTTTGTTAACATATTCTCCTCCATTATCAGATTTTAACTTAATAATTTGATGACCAGATTGTTTTTCAATAAGGGCCTTGTAGGCCAAGAACATGTTAAATACTTCGCTCTTAAGTTTGAGAAAATAAACCCAAGTGCATCTGGTGTAATCATCAATGAAAGTTAATAAATATTTGAAACCAAAAAAGGAAGCAGATGGAAGAGGACCACACAAGTCACTATGCACAAGCTCCAAGGGAACCGAGGCGTGCCAAGAGGCACGTTTGTCAAAACTGTCCCAATGATGTTTTCCGAGTACACAACCGGAACAAACACCATCCCTGCAAGATACCATTGGAAGACCTATCACCATATTGTCTTTACATAGTTGTTGCAATGAGCGGTAATTTAAGTGACCAAATCGCTCATATCAAATTTTGCTCAAGTTATCACTATGAGCAACAAAAACTGAAGGGAAAGGTGATAACCCAAAGTTGTTAAACTTGTACAACCTGGTAATATCATCAACAATTCCGGTAGCTAGGACCTGTTGAGGATCTTTAAAATCCTTGATTACAACTTGGTGAGGTGTAAAGGTCACAGTTTTACCTTCACCAAAATGAGTGATCTGATAGACTGATAACAAATTGCAGGAAATTCTTGGAACACATAGTAAATCACTAAAATGACCATTATCTACGGGAACTGTTCCATCTCCTACAACACTTAGAGATCTATCATCACCAACAGATATTTGTTTTGTGTTACATTCATGCATAGTAGAAAAGATGGCTTGATCCTTAGCCATATGATAACATGCTCCAGAATCAATGAGCCATTCATTTGAAGTAGAAGAAGAAGATGCATTATAAGAATAACTAGAAGCACAAAGTGCATGTCCATGAGAGGCAGATTCTAAAGGCGAATCTACGCTGATGTGGTGCTTCTTCATTGCTGCTTCCAAGGCTGCCATCTTCTTGAAACACTTAGATTCATCATGATTATCTTTCCCGCAATAGTTGCAATGACACCCAGTCTTCTTGCCTTTTGGCTTGTATCCTTTGTCATTTTTTAAAGAGGGAGCTGACTGAGAGGGTTTTGGACCCTTGTTTGACTTATTATTGCGAAAATTTTGTTTCTTGGGAGGCTTGGACTTTTCTTTCTGTTGGGACAATAAGGCTTTCCCAGATGTATCGGCATTGTTGATTATTCCAAGATGAATGAGTTTATCTTTCTCTCTAATCAAGGAATCACAAAGGGATTCAAGACTAGGATCTTGATAGCTAGCTGCATTCAAGGATTCTTTCATGAAGTAAAATGTAGATACAAAAATAGAATATGCAGATCCAAGTTTGGAAAGAATATGATAAATGCATTGTTTGTATTCCCTCTTAATCTTACATTCTGCACATAAGAGTTTAAGAGTTTTGTACTTAGATAAATAATCTTGAATGCATGAAAAGTCACTTGGATTTAAAGAAATCAACTCATTTTCGAGTTGGTGACCTTGAATTTTATTGTGTTTACCAAACACAGATTCCAACTTGTCCCAAGCAGCTTCAGGTTCATCAATTCCAGATATGTGGAATTGCAAATCAGTAGAGATTGACATCCCAATCAATCCACGAGCTTCGTCAAATATATTTGCCCATTTTATTTTCTTATCATCATCAGTGGGTTCGGTTTCTTTCCCTGAGGTAATTCTGAAAAGTCCCCTACTTCGTAGAACATCCTCCATACGAGATTTCCATGAGAAATGGTTGGAACTGTTAAGTAGAATATCACAAGGGGCGGCCATATTTGTAATTTAATGACTGTAAAAACAGAAACCAATAGTCTGGATGTGAAGAGCTCGAAAAAATAGGCGGTTTAAAAAAAACGGTACTGAAAACTGACTCTATATGATGAAGTTATGCTTGAACAAAAAAACTGTTGAAGATGTCTCCGATAGTGACGTGGCAGCTAGAGAATGTCCAGCAAAAAAAAGAACCCCCCTCTTCTCAAGATGAACCTTTTGACAATCACTTTACAAGAAATTTGCTTTAAGTGAACCACTTTTGTAAAATAAGTGATTTCAATTTTACAATGATATTACTTTTAAATAATGCAACAATAAAAAAAAACTTAAGTGACTCACTTGTATTTTTATTTTTTATTATTTAAGTGAGATGCACTTTTACAATAAAGTAACTTGAAAATAGAAATTGCATTCACTTTTACTTTTAAAAGTAACTTCCTAAGACTTGAACTCAAGACCTATTAAGGAATAAAGCAACGTTGAACCAAATGAGCTAGATTAAAAGGTATGTAAAATATGGGAATGAGGAAGGTTTTTTTTTTTTTTTAACTCTTCTTGCTCGGTTTGTGTGCTTGCCCTTTTTCCTGCAAAACACACCACAAATTGAAAAAAAAAACTTTTCCACACTTGTGGAGTTAGATCTCATTAGCTTTCCTGGAAATTCTACGTTTTCTCTCTGTTTCTGATTTGCCGAGATCGCACAAGGTGCACGGCAAAGAGAATACACCTCCGAGAAAAACCCTTTCCCTTTCTGTTTCTGATTTGCCAAGATCCCTCAAGGTGCACGGCAAAAAGCATACGCAGATGGGAAAGCAACAATCCGAACCCTCAAAAAAAAATCTGATAGTAAAAAAATGATAAAATATGAGATTTTTTCTTTTAAAAACAAAAAATAAAAAAATGCGTCACTGTAACATTATACCTTCAGATCTGATGAAATACGCGTTTTTGGAGCAATTGGGAACCGTTTTCGATCAAACGAAAACTATTTCCCAATGGAAACGACGCTCCGGACGCAATAGAACACCTCCCACAGCCCAAAAATGCACAGAAATACCAGAACCAGAAACCCTTTCGAGTTTCGGCAACAACAGTTCAAGATCTAGATCATAACCGGAAGCGGCTCTTCATAAAAGCTCTGATACCATGTTCGAGTACATAGGGTACTACCAAAGGACTGAACACCAAGAGAAACCACTTCACACAAATAGATCACAGATCAACACACCGATGTTTTGATGTGGTTTAAACCCTCTTGAGGGAAACACTCCACGGCCCTGGCCAAATAGCTTCTACGGGACAATTTATTATGCAAAGAAAGAAAGTTACAAATGAGTTTCTCATAATCGATCAACTAAACAATGATCCTCCATGCTCATTAAATAGAGATCATGGACCAATCGGGTGTTGAGCCACGGATCAAGGTTAGGTTTGATCTAAGAGAAGTTGAGCCGTTGGATCACTCTATGTCAGGAACATATCGTGACCGTTGGATTAAGTATTTACAAATGCATACTAATGCATACTAAAGAAACACACTATCCCTAACAGATATATTACACAAGTTGATCTTAACTAACTCCTAAGTGTCTAAATATCCTAACATGAATACCTTGACATCCCTAGATTGTTGGTAAAGCAAATTCTATCCATCTTGGAGGACTGGACTCTTTCAAGGGCGTGTGAGCTTAATAGTAAAAGGGATCAACCAAATGTTGTAAAGTGTGGAATATAACATCCATGTACGCCATTGAATCAGTCCCTTACAGATGAAGATCATAACCTTATTTGAGTTCATGTGGAATCCAAAAGGTAGGGCATCTTTCTTATCCCGACATTACTAAATATCAGTTGAAAGGATCAAAGTACTGGGTTGTATTTATTGACAAGAAGTTGCTCATCATCTATAGTTGTGGCGGCCTATTCCATTCATGAGTTCACTGTTAAAAGAGAGCATATATCCATTCCGTTGGGCGTCACTCTCTCATATGTTTTCATTCACATGATAAGGATCATATACAACAGTATTCACTGTATTCAACAGTCCACTATCTCCACAATTTTAGGTCAGATTGTTCTTCTTGTGATGCATGGTTGTTATTAAATATTTGGGAAATAATTTTCTATTCTTATATTGTGATAATAATTGAATGGGGAATGCAAATAACATCAAACAATAATTACTCCATTCAAACATTTCCAAAATTACCCACAAGTCACCAATCAAACTAGGAAGAATTAAACTAGCATTGAAGAAATTTGAGATTTGATTTAAGTTGGAATATTACAAGTCTAACATTTCCGATATTGAAACAAGATGTAAAATATGTTCCATGGGTGGAACTAGATGATTTTCTTTATCAGATGCTCTATTCAAGTTCTGAAAATCCACACATAATTTTATTTCCCCATATTTTTTATGTATCGGCGCTAAATTTTCCACCCATTTTGAATGCCTGACTTTGAAAATGATTTTAGCATCCAACAGTTTCTTTAGTTCCTTCTGAATAAGGGGTTCTAATGTGAAATACCCTTTCAGAAGTTTCTATTGAAATGGTTTAGCCCCTTGTTTGATAGGAATAACATGTTGTATAATTCTAGTATCATATATTTTTAAGTCATCATAATTCCAAACAAATACATATTTATATTGTTGAAATAATCTGGTGAAATTGTGCCTTTCACCAGGTGAAAAACATGTGCCAAGGTTAACATACTTTGGTTACTCTTCAGTTCCCAAATTCACCAACTCATATTGCATTGAAGAGCTGTTGGTTTTAACATTTACTGGATTTTTGAATTTATGATGCAAATCAAATGGTTTCTCTAGAGTGCGTACTCCTTTGGGCATAAAGTTTCCTTTAAGCTGATATTCATCTATATTCTATAGATTTGATTGATGTTTTGTCTCATCAATAATTGATCCTTTAAATGTGTCTTCATCAATTAAGAAGTCAATAATTTGTTTATAATCATCAAACACCCTCTAATTTGTCTAGTATCCTTTTAAGTGTGGGTATAAACAATGAATAGTGTTCCTAACTTTCCTGACAATTATTTCAGAATCACCAAAAAAATAAAAAATTTTAACATTCAATTCAGTAGCCTTTTTGAGTCCCTGAATCAAAGCCTCATACTCAGAAGTGTTATTGGTGCAATCGAATTCTAATCTACATGAGATAAATATTATTTTCCTGTGAGGATCCATAACGACACAACCTGCCCCTATTCCCTCATGTGTCTTGGATCCATCAAAGTACAAATTCCAAAAATTACATAGTTCTACTATGTTACATTCATTATCCTTAGTCCGTGAGAATTGAAGGAGATCAGACTGTATATCTGATTCAAAACAGGTAGTTTCAATCTGATAACATCTAGGTTCATTCTCTAAGAAATAATTTCCTAATACATAATGTGTAAAATTAATAGGTTCATTTCTTCCTTCCAACTCAGTCACATTGAACTTCATATGTGGTTCCCTAAGTACTTTAATCTTTTTTTTCTTATTCTGGAATGGCAACCACAAATGAGACCAGTTAGTAGAAAAATATCCATTTATTTTACTTGATCAATATCTACTTAGTAACAAACCATAAGCTTCTGGTATATCTACCACAACTATATCAATAAATTGGAACACCTTTTGAAATCAATAGCTAATCTGATTAGAACATTCTTCATTTCTCCCACTACTCTGACATCTGATCTATCCAGTTGAATTATCTTAGAGGGAGAAGGGATTGGTTGTCCATTAATCCTTTTGCAAATTGACAATGGCATAACATTACATGAAGCTCTAGAGTCCACAAAAAAATTGTGCACATTATAATTAAATTTTTTGAAAGTAAGCAGAAAAGGTGGAGTCTGAGATTTAAATTTACCACCAATGCTAGCTTAATTAATATCAGTGTATGATTCGATGATAACTTGTTGCCAATCTTTATCAGCAGGGTGGTTCATTGGTGTATTGAGGTCAAATGATTCCAATAATATTTTCTTCTACTACGAGATATTACAAATTTCAAATAAAGATATGTTGGCTTTAGTCTTTTTAATATCTTCAATGACATCATACCCCATATTATGGTTTCCTCCAATGTTTCCAACTACAACATTGTTACATCATGAAGGGGCTGATTCTTTAGGATTAACAAAAGATAAGCCTTTCACAACTTCCAAAGGATTAACAGATCTTCTTTTTTCCATCTTTTGGGTTTCCTATGTTACACTAATCGTTTTATTTTGATTTTTGCGAGCAACGGTACTTATTTTACCTTTTGGAACTTATTCATTTTGATCTTCCAATGGTCCTAGACTCCTTAATGCATAAGGGGATATTTGAACGTTATGTATTTCTGCTTTTTTTTCCTTGTCTTCCAAATCTAGATTTGGTTCCCATACCCATAATACAAGTGTGGTTTCTTCATTTTTTTACCTTATTTCATTTGATTTCATTTTATCATTTCTATCTTCTTCATCTAGGATTTGTTTGTCCAAAATTTGATTAATCACCAAAGTCATAGAATTAATCCATTGTGGACAAGTTTTTTCCGAATGATGTTCCTGGTGGAAAATACAAAATTGATCCATGCCTACTTCATTTAACTTGAGAACAGATGTTTCATTTGTTGAGGGTTTTGGGATTTCTTCTTTTCTTTTGTATAAAGGTTTAAAAGATTTCTTCATGGAGGAACTTGCTCCTTTCTCTTTTTCCAAATCCACAATTTTATTTGACAATTTCTGAACCAATTTGACATCACTTTCTAAGTCAGTTGATTGTTCTTCAGTAAGACTTGTTAACAATAATGATTTCTTGGAAGAAATAGGATTGGATTATGTTTCCACTTCATGCTTAACAATACTGTTCATTTGTGTTTCTACTTTCTTAGCCTCTTCAAAGTTTTCTGTCAAAGTATTTTTAAAGGAAAGCTTAAAAAACATGGCTAGAGATGGATGTAATGCTATAGTATAATATTCAACTAAAGATTCTTCTGCAGGTTTAGAAGTAGCACTGAATCTATTCAAGAAAGTTGTAAATATTTGATTAAAATACTGCACTTTCTCTCTTTTATCCATTTTGCGAGACAACAATTCTTTCATAAGTGATGCTAATGTTCTTTGTTCACCATATTTACTTAGAAAAACTTTCACAAAATTGTCCCAATCAGTTATTGACCCAACATGTAAGCTAAAAAACCGCGATGAAGCTTTAGGCTCAAAAGTGTAAGGGAATAAGCAACACACCAGATCATCTGCAGAAATGCCTTTTCCAAGATCAAATTTAGGTAAAACTCGCTCTCAATGTTTAGGAAAATCATGAAGTGGAGCAAGTAAATTTAAAGGACCCCTAGGTCTCCAAGATGGTGGTTGATTGGTGTTGTGATCCATATGACCAATATGTGGAGGAGAATGTGGAGGTAACTGTGGAGGTGACTGTGGAGGTGACTGTGTGTTGAGAAGAAACTGATTCAGGGGAAGAATCTATTTTACTCATAGATGGGTTTTCGTATGTCTTGCAGAGACAAATCAACCAACTCTTCCAATGATTCAACCAGAACATAATCCTTATTTTGTTTAGCTCTTCTCAAAGGACCACTCCTCCTAGGTATTAATGGAACTACAGGTAATCCTCCAAGTTTTCTAACGTATGAACTCATGTATCTCCTGAATTTATTGACTTCTTGGTGTGGTACCACATATAAAGTTTCAATGTGTTCAGTTTCAGGGTTAGTACTTTCGTGTTTAGAGTCGGGTATTGAATATTTAGGTTGAGATGTTTCAAGTGGATACCTAGAGAAAATCCTCGAGGAAAAAGACTTCATCTACCACCCATACAATGGATTCCCCCCTTCTAGCGCCAAATCTGTTGATGCTTGGAAAATTCCTTGCATCGACAGTAGGGCTTCTGCCCAATGAAAAGTCCCAATAAGACTCCCCACTATTTGGAATAGGGAACTCGTCCGGTTTACGGTCCGGCTACCATATAATATGCTCTTGTAATAGGTTTATCGGATGCGGCCTCATCCACTCTTTAGAGTTTTAGGACTTTGATATGAAATGCATATTACTAATTCTAAGTACACATGATTCTACATATGCTTGTTTGACTAGTGGAAAGAGTTCTCACTAGGTGATGCGCAGGTTCTTACCTCTCGTATGATCACCTACTCACTATCAATCAACTAAGAGTATGTACTAATTAAATGCAAGATTCTAATCTACTTGAAATATCCTTGCAAGGAGTAAAACTTAAGGAGGAGCAATGACTATAAACTGTGTCCTACAATTCCAGAAGCTAACTGCTGAAAATAATGTATCAATAGCTACAGAATAAATTCAACACATAGGTATCTTGAGTATTAACATTTATTGCATTCATTACTAACAATTAACACATAAAATTTCATTTTACATTCACATACAACAAGGTAATTCAAACCATTAGAGTAGTCCAAAAGAAAAGGAAAGATCTTACTGCATATCCATGAACAAAATGAATAAATGAGTTATGCACATTAGTCCATATGTTTCAACACAACATCCCATATATTCCTTCACCCAGAAAATTGTCTTTCTCATTAGCAGAAAATAGTTTCTTACATATGAGTATAGTACCACTAGTAAAACGCCCTTTCCTCATCTAATTTCCCCTATTCAACCTTACAATACAAACCTTTTGGCTGACTTATCACTTCATATTCCTCAGACCTTTTGTCTTCCAAAACTTTTGTCTCTTTTAATTACAAAATTAGTGACCAAAATATTAAAACACAATAAAATATTGCACTAAGATGGTGGATCACTCCCTTGAATTTGGATATAATAATTCCAAATACCACTTCCATAAGATATTACATTTAACTGTTGAGGTTCTAGTAGCTTTAAAGCTACTTCATGAAACAATAAATATTTGACCATGTCATTCAATCATTTTGTTGTTGTGTTGTGGCCATTTGCTAAATAATGTGTCTTCATTGTAGCTTTTCCAATTCGTTCTTGTATATCTTCTGGAGTGATGGCCTCTAAACTCCTGATAGCAGCAATGTCTTCTTCCTTGATAGTCCTTAATTCATCCAAGCGTTTCTCTTTTGGTACTAGGTATTCAAATGATCCAGGAGGAGGTAGATGACACTTTTCGAAAGCCCAGGAAATAGTTTGGTGAATATCCTCACATTTGGAGATGGAATCTCTTACTTCATTCTGTAATTTTTTTCTACTTTCTGACAACTATTCAAAATTGTGAAATCTAACTTGAGCTCAGCTATAGATCTCTTAGGAAAATTTGGACGGAATTTTTGGTTGTTTTCCTCCAAGAAGAAAATCTATTCATACTGTCATAAATTTCTATAAGCTTTTTCCTTGTAGCAGTGGCTTCTTTGGAAATGTGCTTGAGCCTAGATACCATCCCTTGTGTTTCATGGGTCTATTTGGTGAGCACTTCTTGGGAATGGAATAGTTTTTCTTGTAAGGCAGAAGCACATTTATAAAATAGTTTCAAAACAATTGTTCATTTTCTCTATTGAGCTCTGCTATTTGAGCTTGTAAATCTCCTTTCTCTATAGTAAGAGATTCTACCTGTTGGTCCAACTAGTTTTCTTTCTCCTGCAACCCGCTCAGTTGAGATTGGAGATCTGCTTTCTCACCTTTGTAATGTCCCCATTTTGACCCCCTTTGTATTAAATCATAAATGATGGAAATATTGTAAATTGATCATGGTGAGGAGCTCAAGGCCAAGGCCCCACCATTGATTTAGCATTTTATGTATCGGCAATTAAAAATAGATGCCTATGGTTCTTGTGCGAGATGGGCACAATATAAGTAAGACATCATGTAAATACGAATTTTAATGGAAAAAGACCCACAACTGGCTATACTATGCAACAAAGAGATGGGGCATGATTCTACAAGGAATAGGGAGGGAAAATAACCAAACCCTTGAGCCACTAGGGACAGCCCATGTGTCAATAAGAAAACCCATGAACTCTTAACTATCCATTTTGTCCCATGCACCCAATCATTTAATTCTTCCAAAGATTGGTTGGGGCAGTTAATGTCTTGGGATTGGAGAAGTATGGCAGTCAGATTTTCGTGCATGGGCAAGCCATCAACCTGGAAATCGTATTTTTGTCTTGCTGGGCAAGAAAACCCCCACGAAATGCTGCCTAAGGCAATTCTTCATCCATTACATTCTTCCTCTCATGCAGACAGAGCTCACTGGAATTTATCCTCATGTTTTTCACCATAACCCTGCGTTTTTCCATGCCCAGGAACTCGTTTTTGGTATTGTGCAATAGCTGGGAAGGAGGGACGCGAATTGGGACTGAGGGAGAGGTCGTTTTTGCCCCTGGGGCATTTTTCTGGAATGGGTTTTGCTCTCCCAGTTGAATTTTCCAAGTGCCCATACGTTTTGAGTCTACCCACATTTTTCTGAAGCTCAGGAAACCCCATCTCATGCACCCCACTGTTGAAACGTTTTTCTCATGCTCAGCAAGTGTAGTTGCTGTTATGTGCATCCTTGTTTTGATGTGAACCTGTGAGCAAGAAACTGGAGTGGTAGTGGACAGAATTGGCTTGATAAACCTAGTGTAGGGAGTAACCTCTCAAGAAGATCAAGAGGGCTGGCTACTTTTCTATGCACATCCTGAGAGCACTAGAAAGGAATGTATGGCTTAAGGGACTGTGTGGCAGTGAAGAGAATACTTCCTTGTGTTGGGTGTGTAGGCATTGTGAGTGCCAAGCTGAATAGATTTGGGAGAGGTATCCATAGCTCTGTGATTGAGCTCACTAGCTTAGCAATTCTTCCCTTCCATGTCCTAGCAGCCTGATAAACCGAATTGTAGTTGGCTTGGCTCATCTTGGTGTATGCTTGGCTATGTGTGAGTCTGCTGTTCCCTGGTTCCTTGTAATAATCATGCCCAGCTCGGGGGTGGCAGTTGTACCAAGAGGTTGATAAGCACAACTGGCCTATGGTTGGGTGGAACGTTGCAGTTGCATAGCCAGTTGCTTGGGACTATCTTATTGAGATAAGTATTCACCTGTGTTAAATTTGCAATTATCATTTGATGAATATCGTGAATGTATGTTGAATGTGTAATTGATATTACTTCCGTTGTGTTTCTCTTATAATTATACATTCCATATGTCTTTTATGTTATATGAATGCTTAGTTAAAAGTTTATGGGGCTAGATGCCCGGATTGAGCACCATGTCCTCTCTATCCTGCTGGTATGGTAGGAGGGGACATTACAACCTTCTACTATTACTACATGTACATTACGTGAATATTTCTCATATCCTAGACTTTCAATAGTCTGCATGGATTCTTCCTTTTCCAACTCCAGGGCATCTTGCTGGCGCTTCATTTCAATCCCTTCACTCCTAGATTGCACTAGATTATCTTTCAATTTGACAACTTTGGCCTTGATTTTATCTACTTTCTCCATTAGCTTATGTATATTATTTTTGTTAGATAATGCCACAACAACATTAATAGATGTCGTGAATTTTGGATCTTTATTTGTCCCCTCAACCACTGGGAATTCCTGTATAGTCACAATATCTGGCGTGAAGAAAATATTAGTCTATTTTTTGATGTCTTCATGATAGTTTTCCTTTTTGGATCGTATATTATTGTTTCCAATTTAGCAACTGCATGTTGCTTGGAAGGAGTGAATGGCGTAAGTCTTAGCTCAACCAGAGGGAGATGTCCTCCAGTAAGAGGAAATTTAGTGTTACCATATGTTGGGTTATCAATTTCCATATATTGCTGGCCATTACCTTCTTGTAAGTCCTTTTATTCCACATCTTTCTTGAGAAACTCTTCCTCTTCATCCTTCTTCTTTAATTCTTCTTCTTGTTGTCTTTTCTCTTCTTCTTCGGCAGCTAGCTTTTCAGCTTTCTCTTGCTCTACCTTGTTTTGTGTTTCTTCAGGCCTTTCTTTATCTTGTCTCTCTTCTTCTTCCTTCTTGATCATTTCTTATTCTTGCAGCCTTTTAGCAATTTCAACTAAGAGATCTTATTCTACTTCCTTCTTTCTTGCAACTTCTTCTAGTTCTTCTTTTGTTAATGTATCAGAAGGATTTCTGGAACTAACTTCTTTCCTTTTTCCAAATCTTCTGTCTAAATCTGCAAGATTCTTTGCTCTTTTGTACATTCCTCCTCCCGAAAAAAGTGATCTGTATATTCATAATTAATCCTACATGATTGGAAATGCAAAGCAACTTTTGAAGGCGATCATTTCTGGCAAAAATATTTTCGTTGAAATGATAAGAATTCAATTATTTCACAAATTATCCTTCTTCTTTGACTTTATTGAATTTATATGCCCCAACTATGAGTGGGAGTGGGGGACAAGAAGCTTTGTTATTTTCATGTAAAAAGTGCCCAACACCATTTATGAATACATTTCTCACTATTTCCTTTAATATGATATAATCAGTGACATATTTTGGCATCAATAGTGGACTCTTTGAACCTCCATACACCAGTAGATAAGTACCTTCATGAGTGAAAAAATAATCCCCTAACTGTGTGGATACAATAAAGGCTTCATCAGACATGCAATTCAGTTATTTGTCAAAAATCAACTTATATAATGGGACCAAGAAATCTTCGCAAATTTGCTTGTAAAAACTTGCATGTTTGTGACTCCATAGGATTTGATATGACACATACACTGGATTTTTTCTTGGACTCCATTTTCACCCAAGCTTTGGAAAAGGATTCATGATCAGAATACAATCGATAAGGTAAGATGACATATAAAACTCAGCCTTCTTTTGCTTAATCCCCTTTTGTGCATCTTCTATGGCTTGCATCATGTTCTCTGAAATAATGGCATCCCAGTTGAACACTGTACCATGCATTGTGATGTGATACAACAAAGGTATCCAACTAAGTTTGTAGTTGGTTGTGTTGGATCTTCCATACAACCTAAAAAGGAGAGTGGCAACAACCTTGAAAGGGATTTTCAAGAACTTAGTTTCATGCTCCCCACTGACTATTTGTCGCAATTTTTTTCTAGGGAGAAACATCTTATTTGCACACTCCGAGTGATCTATCTTCAAGCTTTTAATCCAAGCTTCTGTTAAGAAGACTTTGGGTGCTCGGAGCTTGTAGGCCTTTCATATGTGGGCGGGATGGAAAGAAGCAAATCCTTTTCCGACAACACTTGCAATAATCCGGTCTTTAACATCTATGTAATTGAGAATCCACCCTATCACTTCGGCACATGGAAATAGTTCTGGGTGCACAACAGCCTTGTGAATACCATATTTCTTGATATTTTGATATATTAAATCTTCTTTAATCGGAGATTATGGTATTCTTTGATCCCTGATCAAATGGTAGAATTCACCCTACTTGAACTTAGGGGATACTCCTGTGGTAGATTTAGTATCACCAAATTGGACTTCTAGGACCATTTATGGAACATCTTCATCATCTGAATCCAATACTACCTTGACATTATGCTTCGAAACCCTCTTAGACATTTCTGGGTCCAGTGAAACAAAAGAAGCATCATTGGGTTGCATAGATTCCATTGAAATTATAAACTAAACAAATTTACGCATGAAGGAATCATTGTAACAAGAATTTAATGAATAAAACTATTTAAGGCATGCATATGTGATCTCCTACTAATATAAACAATGTTAGATCCATCCTCAAAATATTGTAAATCTTATAGCCCTAAAAGAATGCTAACAATAGCATGGTGTAACTAGAGTTTCATATATTTGGATAGACGCATATGGAAAATGAATCAGATGCCTAGGGTTCTAACGACTCTCTCTTCATATTACTACCGTGACAATGGGAATCCATTAGGGTTTTTAGCAGGTTTTAGCTGTCCTATAAAAGAGAAGAAAGTAGAAAACAAAACGGTTAAACCTAACCACCAATCACGCATTTTCTTTCTAAGACACAATATTGTAAAGACAAGTGGAAAAACACTTCAGATGAAGAAAAAAATGCTTAGCTGGACAGATGATGAACGTGTCACTTATTCTGCAGTCGATTCAGTAGAGACTCTTATCCAAGTCGCGCGAGGAATGCAACGGCGTTGAGGTAACAGGGTTTGAGTTCGCAAATGGGATTCTACCTCTTAGTATAGTCTTCTCCACGAGCCCTAGTTTGTTTAATATCGATCAACGGGGTTTGGGTGTTTAAAAGGGTTCTCCAAAACCCTAACTTGTTCCCCAAGTGACTTCAAATAGTCAAGAAAAGTGTTTAAAATATCTAAAACAAAAAAACTTTGAGGCACACAATAATCTCACTTTGGCACCAATCAGATAATTTTTGCATTCTTTCACGACAGTGTTTCAACTTTGGGACCAAATGATCGCTAACCCATATCGGTGTTAATCCACATTTCTTGCCGACAAGGTTCGGAAAAGAACCTAATCATCCCCCGAAAGTCACAACTATAAAAATTTCATCGAAGAATTCAAACATTATGTGATATGGTCGGGGAAGAATAGATTTCTTAACGACAGTTTCAGAGAAGATAGACAAAGGACGCTGATACGTTTCAGAGTCAAAACTATAAATCCAGTGATCAAGATTTGTTCTTTGTCAAAAACAATTCTACGTTAATGGTTTGGCGATAATTAGGAGGCGTAATATACATTGACGCTATTTGCAAAATTCCCAAAATTTCTGATTTTTCGAACTAAAACTTACAATTTCTCCAACTTGTTTGGGTTTGCCAAAACTTCTAGTATTTTGGCGTAAAATCCAAAACTTGACCGTCATTTCGGTGGAAAAATAGAATGTCATCCGACGTGTCGGGTCCCAAATCAAAACTTTTCCAACCTGATTCAGAGATTTTTATACAAGTTGACCGATGCTTCGACAGAAAACAAGAATATGTTCTGATGTTTCGCTGAGTTATGAATAAGTCACTGAAACGACAAGGAAGGGCCAAAACTAAAAAAAATCTAATTGTCACTTTTCCCAAACAACCAACTTCAAGTAATAGTAGTGTGAGTTTATGGACAAAACTAAAAGAGTGAATCAAGCAAAAGTTGGATTCCAAAAGAAGGGAGCGGGGCCATCTTTTCAAGAAAACTTAGGGAGGGTGATTGCAGCTGCAACAGGTTCATGGAGACATCAATAGAATCACACTACTGTAAAACATGGAAAAGCATTTTAAAATATGTTAGTGGAAAAAATATTATGGGATCTTGTATTCAAGATTATATGATTTCATATTAGTTGGTTACATAAGCAATGATTTTGCAGGCAACGCTGATGATAGAAAAATCACATCAGGATATATTTTTCATCTTGGTTGAGGAGCAATCTCATGGGCATCTCAAAAGCAACCCATTGTTACTCTTCCAACAACAAAAGTAGAATATGTAGCAGCAACATCAGCAACATGGCAAGCAATGTGGATGAAAATAATTATGTCGGATTTAATGCGAGATCAAGAAGGAGCAGCACAAATTTATTGTGATAAGAATACAACAATATAATTATCAAAATATCATGTTTTTCACAAAAGGAGCAAGCACATTGATACTAGATATCATTTCATAAGATAAATGATCAAAAACGGCGAAATATATCTTAAATTTTACAAGTCCGAAGATCAATCTACAGATATCTTCACAAATCCATTAGCAAAAGAGAGGCTTGAACACTTAAGAATTTTTTGAGAATCATCAGTTCAGAAAAGCTTGGAAATCTAGCTTAAGGGGGAGTGTTGAAATAAGCTTGACATACAATTTGTAACCATCTATATAACTTGCAGTCGCCCAACCAACTCCTCCATCCACCGTCTAAGCCGCCTACCGATAGTCAATAGTTGTTGACATTACAGTAACAACTTGTGTTTATTGTGAATTTAGCTGCATTTTTCTCCTATAAATAAAGCTTCTAAGATCTACATAAGGAAGATTTGTATAGCCTCTTTTGATTAATAATAATTTGAGGAGTGGCTCATCTCATATAATCTCTAATATTGTGTTCTTGTCTTTCTATTTATTTGTTTCATACATTGTTAATAATTACTTCATGCAGAAGGAATCGATGTGGTGAGGTAGAATGTGATTTGAAATATTTCTACACCAAGCAATTCGGTCTCCCTAGTACCACCTAGTGGGATCAATATTGTAGGATGCAATGCAAATGGTACTATGTCAAATGCTCCCACAAATCTAGTTTATGCAAATAAAGGAAAATCTTCACGAATCTCTGTTGGAACCATTGTTGAATCCATGGTTGCAGTTGTTCTACTTTTTTTTCTTGTGCCTACTGCATTCTTCTTATACAAGAAAAGGGCACGCCAACTCGTACAATTTGAAACACACAACATTGTTGTTGCTAATGAAAGAGACCTGGTGAGGTTCATGTGATGGAAATTAGAAATCTAATTATATTAGTGCAAGTTCTCAGGCATGTAACTAGGAATTTCATCCCTAAAAATGAGCTTCAGATTGTATACAAGGGGCAGCTAGATGGTGGCACCATAATCATTGCTAAAAGAATGGAAGCGACAATTATAAGCAACAAGGAATTGGAGGAATTCCAAT
The DNA here is from genome assembly GCA_027924585.1 of Larix kaempferi. Taxonomy (NCBI): domain Eukaryota; kingdom Viridiplantae; phylum Streptophyta; class Pinopsida; order Pinales; family Pinaceae; genus Larix; species Larix kaempferi. The sequence continues at coordinate 2,342,041 of BSBM01000635.1, read as the reverse complement.
CAGAAATAAAAGTTTAATCAAAAGTTAGGCATATACACCTTGTTGCCTTCTTGGGTTACTACATTGAAGAAAATGGAAGGATTTTGCTATATGAGCACATGCCAAAGGTTTCCCTTAATAGGCATATATTTGATTGGGCCACAAATGGGATTGAACCAATTTCATGTAAGAGAAACCTTAATAAAGCTTTGGATTTTGCTTGAGGAATGCAATATCTGCATGGCCTAGCCCACAGAAGCTTTATCCATAGACATTTTAAACCATCTAATATACTTCTTGGAGATTATTTTTGAGAAAAGGTTTCAGATTTTGGATTCGTGATGCTAGCACCACAAGTGAAATACTATGTGGAGACCATATTAGCTAGCACTTTTAGATATCTAGCACCTGAATATGCAAGTAATTAAGAAACTTTTCCTTTTCCCCAAGAATATTTATCTGTGAAATTGTGTACATTCTTACTTGAGTATTTACAGAGACTAGAATGGCACATATGTGAGGATGACACATGGATTGCACTCAGAACATTCTTATTGTGTATTTAGAGCATCAAATAGAAATGAAATACTTTCATGCTAGTGGTATTTATCTAGGAGATTTGGGTAATTAGGAAGAGTTTTTTAGTTTTCATAGAAGGATCATTAGTTGAGCAATTGACTTGGGAAATACTTGATTTTAGGATTTGGAAATAGGTATAGAATGTTACAGTAATCAAGATAAAAACTAATTTTTAATGTTTGCTAAATCTTTGCATTGTGTCAGTTATTGGGCAAATCACCACAAAAGCGTATGTGTGTAGCTTTAGTGTTGTGTTAATGGAGCTCATTACTGAAAAAAGGGCACGCAATGAGAATGAACCTGAGGAGAGCACAGATTTAGCATCATGGTTTCATCCAATGAACTTATACAAAAGATGGCTTAACATTCCATCACAATAACAATTAATAACTTGATAAACATATGAATTATAATATTAATATCAATAATATGCATAAGTAAATAGTTCAACAAATCAATCTAACCCTTGAAACTATAAAAAATAACTTATACCAACAAAACAATCCACAAAACGTAAAACATATTTTTGAAAAAATTAAAGCTAAAATAAAAATGAAACACCTCAATTTTCCATCTAATTAAATGAAAAAAAATGTTTAAACAACCATACAACATCATCATCGTATAAGTCTCCTCAACTAGCTTTATGGTTGAGTACTTCAAGCTTTATGTGAGATATCCTAAAGTCAATCTTGGTTTTTTTTTATTATATATCTTACACATTATTTCTATCAAATTAAACACCGCAATCAACATCAATAAAACTTTAATCAAATGTCATCCATAAAATAAAATATATTTCTATCCAATTAAACACCTTAATCAACATCAATAAAACTTTAATTCATATGTCATCCATAAAATAAAATATATTTCTATCCAATTAAACACCTTAATCAACATCAATAAAACTTTAATTCTTCTTAAATAACAAATTACATGTTGTTTTCCTGACCAAAAACAACATGAAGTACACATACGTACCACAAACTTTACCAACTATGCAATGCATGTTACCTAATTGTCCTTTGGCCAAGTAGTACTGCGATGATTAGATGTAAAGGTGATTGATAAGAACTTTCCTTTTATAAAGTAAATGATGGAACCTCTATCGTGACGCCTACCATTGAAAGAGGAACATAAGAGTATTATTTATTTGGGGTCCTTCAAAATTTAAATGGGGTCATGAAATCTGTAAGTTGGGCATTGACATAAGCTAATGACCAAACTCCATTACCCATTTCCTTTAAACGATTGCATTCATTTATTTAAATAATAATAAATATATTGATATAAAATATATCATTTTATTGGATCTATAAAAAGTTTTGAATTTTGAATTTTGATAGTTGGGGGAAAGTGATTTTATACAAATATTTTAAAATTGATTTTCATTATAAGCTTAATTAAAACTATTAAATATAGAAAATGATAAAGAGAAGATGAAAAACTTATTATGGAATGAAAAACAGTTAAAAATCAATGGACCTTTGACCTTGGGATAAGAAGAAACTCCTCTTTGAGACTCTCATCGTTACTGTTATCTTATATGGTTGTGAAGTTTGAGGTTGTAGTATCTCTAGATAATTGTTGTTAAAGATAAAGAAAATACAAAAGCATCTTATAGCTTATACTCTTAAATTGAAGGAAACACACCCTATCATATCCTCCTAATAGAAGTGACTATTTCGCCCATTGAAGACATGCCGATGACTAGGTACCTAGTGTATAAGAACAAGATAATAATAATAATAATAATAAGTTTTTAATGCCACATCCCAACTAGACACCAATTTGGTCTATGAGGCCCTCTTGTTTATGGGACAAGGGACCCCCTTCGCTCAACAATGTAATTGCTAAACTATACATAGGTGTACATGCCCTACCCCCCTTCAGATTTGAAACTTTGACCTCCTAGGAGGAAACACATGTTCTCAACCATTAGGCCCACTCAGGCTTAAGGCAAGGGAGTTGTCTAAAAATTTGACAATTTGGCTCGGACAAGAGCTTTTCACCGGAATCCAACATTTTTTATTTTGCGAAATATAAATTTAATTGTGTTTTAATAGCGATTTTGATGGTAGAAATAGATTCAACACCATAAAAAACCCCTAGGGAACCCAAAATTTTGGAGTATGAGAGTTGTAACCAAGATTTTTAAAAGTTTTTGTCGGATTTTTTCAAAATTGTGCCGTAAAAATCAAAATTTTCCATTTGAAATCATCGAACTTTTAGACTACACGTAAGGTAAGAGGGCACCTAATATTGCTTCAAAGTATAGTCAAAACCACTTGCATCTCAAATTGGTTTGGCATAAAGATGTCAAGGCTTGGTTAAATTATTAGGGAATCAAAGAAGATGTCACTTTGCAAAATAACGGTAATATTAAAAATATTATTGCATCTAAATTTAAGGAGAAATTGTGCTTCAATAAATAATTAGAAGATAGTATAAAGAGGTGATCAACTGTAATCTAAAATATAAAAAATATCTATATGTTTTAACTAACATAAAGAAGAAAATCAACATTGCTAAATAAAAACAAACTCTCATGAACTCCATAGTGAAATAGGGAGTTGGATAATTCCTAAAACTTCATATGCTAAATGAATGTGTTGCCATTGTTACACTAAGAGGGTTGAAGATGAAAAGCATTTTCTCTTAAAATGTCATGTGTACTTCTATATTAAATCACAATTTCAAAATATTTGTTACAATACCAACATTCCTATCTTTCTAACTCGTCGAAATTATGATGATTTAGGAATACTTTTCTTAAAAAAATTTAAACACATAAATACAAGTTAAACAAATAATTTCTTATATTTTTTAGAGTTAAATAAACCAAATTTAATCTTAGCAATTATTAATAATCATTATTATTATTATCAATAACCCACTTTAATATAAAAATAAAGATTTAACAATTATACCAATTTAATAATGAATAAAATGCCTTTTGAGTTATTTTCACCCATTCTTGTTAGGTAATGACTTTTTTTATCATCTAAGATTTAACATTTATACCAATTTAATAATGAATAAAATGCCTTTTGAGTTATTTTCACCCATTCTTGTTAGGTAATGACTTTTTTTATCATCTATCAATCTCTTTCATTATCTTCTTAGTTATTTTCAACCATTCTTTTTAGGTAATGACTTTTTATCATCTATCAATTGTTTTTGAATTTCAACAAATTACAATACCCCATGTTAACATGGACAAATTTTTGAAAATTTTACATCAGCTGGAATCTTTTTCACTAAATAATTATTTTCACCGTTTTTCTTTATAAAGAACAACTTTTCATTTGCCATGTGTTGAGCTTTGAACCGAACTTACACGGTAGAGTGACTCATTTTAACATCTTCACTTTCAACCTAAGCCTTGCACGGTATAACAATCTCAATTTTGAGATAGAGAGAGATGAATTTTAGACCAAAATCTAAGGATTCTCCTAGGTGATGAGTTTTGTTTGGTATGTGGGGAGTTTTGAATATGAGTTTTATATTATAAATTGGTGATAATTTTTTTGTTTGATATGTGGGGAGTTTAGAATTTAAGTTTTATATTAATTTGGTATGGATTTTGAATTTTGAAAAAATAAATACATTGATTTAATCATTTTAATTATGATTTTTTTTAAATAAAATTTTATAAATAAATTTAATGGTTTCTTATATTTATAGTAAATTTATTGGTATACACTAGTGCATCTCATTTAAAATAATTCAAAGCATATTAACATGAAATTAGATAAATGTTTAAGAACATTACGACAACATTTAAGTTGATCTCACATGTCGAATATGGTGAAAGCATTGAAAAACATTAGCTTTGACACAAGGCTATAGGAGGACATGTCAGGCACCCTATACACATGACATTAGGCAGGAGCACAAGATAATTAAGCATGGTAATGGATTTGAAGGCTAATCGTATGGATAACACATCTACAAATGACCATCATTAGAATGGAAGTAGGGAGAGGAACGTGCAGGTGTTAATGGTGTTCATGGGCAAGCTCAAGCAAGCATTAACCACCATGGACAAGACTGTTGGTAACCGCAAAGATGAACGAGGTAATCTAATATTTTGTATCCCTGAGTTCTATACCATTTGGAATGGTTTTCCAAGGGGTGTATTGGCGTGGAAATTCTAGGTGTGGTGTTTCAAAGTAACTTTCGTTCTGATGTGGTGCTTAAGAGTGGAAATTTCTGGCGAAGTGTTTAGGTGTAAAAATTATGTTCTATCATGGTTTTTGGGTGTGGAAACTCTATTCTGGCATGGTGTTTGGGTGAGAAAATTCTTCCATGGTATGGTGTTTGAACGCAATGTTTGGGCATGTTGCTTAGGTGTGGAAACTTAGCGGGAAAAATATGTTTTGGTATATTGTTTGGGTGTGGAAACTATGTTCTGGAGTAATGTTTGGGAGTGGAAATTATGTTCCAGTGTGGTGTCTGGGCGTGGAAATTTTGAACATGGTGTTCGGTTGTAGGGAACTTTGTACAAGTTTGAAGATTCCATCCATGTGGAGTCACGAAAAGGTAAAAGTGTATACCCAGTGCATGGGGTGGATCTTGGGATACTCGAACAAGAAGGCTCATGTGGTTGGCACTCCTACAGAACAAAGAGTTGGAAAAATGGTAAGGCAAAGAGGACAAAGCATATGGGGTGGGAGACCAAGACATAATTGGCTAGAAAGGAAATATGTTGAGAAGACTCCATGGCGCATATGAGAATCAATATACCAAGATGAAGTTGCAATCTGATGGAAGAATTACAAATCAATGAAAGGGGAACCCAACTGGGGAATGGTAATCAGATGGTTGTAATGCAAAGCAATGAAGAGGAAAACTAGTTAGGGAATGTTAGAAGTGGTTTAGACCCATATTGGGTTCTAAATATTCTTCTAGAGAGGCTCCTACAAGAAAAAGATCAAACCTAAGAACTGATAAGGTTCTTGATGGAACGCCTACACGAGTATGTCAATGTTGTTCAGACAAAGCTAGACTTTTTGTCGGAAGCAACCAATTCAGTCGCCCAGGAATGAAGTTGTTGGGACTCATGATCCTCATATGTGATATATGTTTGGTTTCTAATTATTCCTAGCATGTTAATTTCTCTTTGAGTGGAACATTATACTCTTTGGGTCTCAACTTCAAAAAAAAATTCTTGATTTCCTTGTGAAGGGTAAGACCCTTTTTTGTCATTCTCAAGACAGGGTTAATGCCTCCATTGAAGTAGTATGTGACTTTAACTGGTAAGCCTGGTTTTTTCATTCTCAAGACATGGTTAATGCCTCCATTGAAGTGTATGAGATTTTAACTAGCTAGCCTGATTTCCATTTTGGCAGGCCAACCAACGAAACTCTTCTTTTGTAACTTTACTATTTTAATATCTATGTTAATACAATCTCTAGGTTATAAAAATAAAATAAAAACACTTAAGTTGATTGCTTTAGTTATTATAACTCTCTAAATTATTTAATATGAAAAGATATTTTCACTTTGAACCAATTTAATAATTATTAATGCTTCTTTTATTATTTAATAGTTAATCATCCATTCTGATTTTTAATGAGTAGTATTTTAAAATTAAACTTTACAATTGGCATTTTTTTGTACGTAAGAGAATAAAGCCTTTAATTAATTGTAGAGTACAAAATGGTACAATTTGGGCTCAAGGGAACCCTCCACAGAGTGTAAAACAGGCCATGCTTGAGCTTTGAATCATATTTTTACTAGGTTCCAACATGTTCATAACTAGTCAAAGCAATTCACAAACGACTATAGTTTTAAAAAAGAGAGTCTGAAATCTAGATTTGAGAAGCAGATGACTATCTACAGAGCATAAGAGTGGTAGCTAAAAAAAATGGTTTAGACTAAAGTAAGCCTTGCTTGACCAAGGCCAATCATATTTAAAATAAACCTAGACATCTAGAAGCTAGTCTTCCACAAACATAATCAGGACAATAGAAGCAAATATGAAAAAAATCACCAAAGGAGCTGTCGAGGTGCTGCCTGGATCCACGATGTGGATTTGGAAGGCCACTCCTTGCCAACAAGCCATAATATCAAATTTCGCATGAAGTAGATTAATCTCCTTCCTCATGTTTTTCATATGTGCTAGCTCCTCCTTGAGGTCAATTATAGCTTGATCTCAACAGTCATGGAGCCAAGAAGAATTTTCATGAACCAATAAAGGTGCAGAGAACGATGGCGTAATGCCAACCTAGACCTGGTATCCCCTAAGTCCATGACCCATTCAACCATCTTTTTTGAATCCACCATGAATTGTGAATCCTTGAAATGAGATTGAATTATGCATTCCACGGTCGAAATTTCATCCTTGACATAGTTGGGGGTGTGTTGTTAGTATCTCAAGGCAACCTCAATAGCTTGCTACAACTCCTACGAAGGGTTCGAGTCAGTTGTGATCACCTTCCCACTGCCACTAGAGCCTCTCCCCATGGTTATTTTGGGTACAGAGTAATAGTCCCTCTCCTCTACGTGTTCACCTTGCTGATACTGTTAAGCAAAACAAGCAGAACCTCGTTTGAATGGCCAGGTTCCTTGCGGAGTTTGTCAGTTAATTGATCATGATTTATGTGGGAACGAAATAAACGAGCATATATAGAACCACATACATAGATATATTGCAAATAACACGGTGACACAACAAACACATATTCTATTAAATAACGGAAATAGAACAGACTGTAAAATAAAACAATTAGAATGGTGGTAGCTATCTATAAGAAGAGACGCGTCCTCTAAGCTCATTCATGCCAAGATGAATACAAGAAGAGTTCTAAAGGGCCTATTTATCATAATCATGAGGGAAATAATCCCAAACATCCAAAAACCTAAGCCTAGAAGACGAACCATCATAAATTTTGCGGCCCCAAGGTGGTCAGTTGAACAATCAACTTCCCGAGGTCATAAAGTTTGCATACGATCTCCATTTTGGGTGATCGATAGCTCGTTGGAAAGGTATATCTGAGATTTAAAACTTTTAATTGGGCAAAAATGAATTCCATTGGAAACCATTTTCCCCTAGAATTTCCAAAAAATGTCGTTTAGGGCCTCTAAACGGCCCTAGAAGTTTGGGACCCAAAAACCGTAGAAAAATTACTAGAAAATTGCCAAACATTACTAGAAAATTGTATCCATTGTGTCAAATCCCTTATCATATGTTGAACTGTGTGTTGAGTTGAGATCCTGGTGCGGCATTTGCTGAATTGAAAAGGCCATCTTTCTTTGACATCTTCAGAGGGTTGTAATTGTTGTTGATGGATGCACTGGAGCTATTCAATATTTTTGTTTGTTGTGTTATCCTTCGTTTGTACCAGTGGGGATGATTTATTTTTGGAGGAGAACCTTGAATGCATGGCTTTGCAATGCAGAGGTACCCAGATAGATGATGGTGGAAAGGATTTGTGTTCTTCTTGTTTTTGTTGAATAAAGGGATCTTGTGCAGGGGTTTTGGATGTCTCTGCAATATGATGTTCTCCTTCAGTGGTAATTACGAATAGGAAAAATTTACCAGTGTGGGAGATTATCTTCCTGCACTGCTTGGTTAGGGTCCACGAGACTATGGTAGGTGCAACTATCTCTGGTATCCAATAGAGTTGTCCTCCTAAAGTGACAATGAGACTACGAGGTCCTGACTCATATACAACATGACGCTTCCACGCATATGGTTGTCTTAAAAGAACAACACAAACTTCAAGTGGGACCACATAACACAATCCCTCATCCTTAAAGGGCTTTATGCCATATGGTAGGAGACATTGATGACTGACGTGGATACCTCGTCCTTGGATTAGCCAACCAATGGTGTATGGTTGCGGGTGTGGTGTTATTGGTATCTCCAATCTCTTGATGACTTCTGCTGAGATCAAGTTCTTTTTGTGAAAATCCTCACAGCAGATCTAAGAGATGATGTATACCTCACAAGAAAGATTAATATTAAGCAGGAAAATAGAAAAAGAGTGGTCAATGCAGTTTAAAGGAGCAACATAATTATGATACAGTAGAACTCGGATAGAAGCAGAATAACATCACACACTAATTCATTAATCATAATATGAACAATAAATAATACAATGGTGAGAGGATTTGAATGCTAAGGTGGCAATTCGAATTAGCCTTCATGGAGTGATCATCAGATCAATAGAGTGTCATCAAAGCACAACTAGGAGTCCTCATCATCATCAGTGGAGTCATCAATGCACAAGAAACTGTCAACCATATGTCAAACTAAGTCTAACTGAGTGTGGTAGGTGTAACTGGCACATGGAGGCACTAATTGAATGAAGGAGGCTCAGTGGAGGGCGTATGAGGAGCTAAATGGAGTCATAATGGCAGTCTAGTCTCACTGGAGGTCCATCGGAGTGATACAGTCAGTTGAGAGTCAGTCTAGCCTTAAATCAAGGAAAGAACTAAAGATAACTCAACTAAGTGAAGTGCGACTGAGTGGTAGGTGAGAGAGGGAGATTGGGATGCATGCAACTGCATGCAGGGTGCACTAAGCACTATGAGGGCTAAAACTGATCAGTGAGAAGATCACAGGGCTGGATAACTAAGGGCTAGGTGCTGGTACTGATGACTGGGATGCATGCAATTGCATGCATGCATGCAAAATCCTGTCTGCATGAAAAATGCATGCATGATTGAAAATGCAAAAATGGATAATACTGGTAGGACTAGGATGGAGTATAGGAATATCTCAACACCCCCCCTTAATCCATCCTATGCCCTGGTAACTGACACCAAAGGTCACACGATACAATGAATAATAATAATAGTCAATAAACCGAGGAAATGGGGAAAACCTCATGGGAAAAATACCCCCCCTCAAAATAAACTGTAAGGCACACACAAAAAATAAATGCTCCAAACTCAAGCAGGTGTGATGCTTGGTCATATGTCTGGAGGTATCTTCTTCTTGGGAAGAAGAGGTTCATGCTCAAAAAGCATGTGCTTGTACTTGCTCTTTAGATTGAATGTGATGAGAACAAATCCAAAAGTATGAGGATGATCCTTGAACCTATGATTCGAATCAGCTGAGGTAGGATAAAAAACATGAATGTGTAGATAGTCTTTTGCTTTCTCCTTCGAACCATCATGGGTGAGATTATGCTCAAAAGAACCATCAAATGTCAGTGATTGCTTGGAATACAAATCAGATCCAAGACTTGAATCATGGTTGCTTAAGATCTCCTTTGGACCATTTGAGGTGAGATCTAAACCAGTAAATGCATGAGAAATTATCCCAAGCGAATGGAAATGGCCATCATCTTCAGTAACCTTCTGAAATCATGAAATAATGATCATATAGTAGTACATAAGAGGTGAGTTATCAAGGAGAGCGAATGCATTACCTCCAATGGCTGATTTAACCTCCGAAACATTCATGAGATCATGATGCAAACCAATAGACTCTGGTGCAAGAGAGGATTTAGGAACCTCTGCAGTTTCTAGAGTGTGAGCTGACATAGAATTTGAAATAGAAGAAATTTGGAGCATGAGTGTAAAATCTACAAGTTCTTCTTCTTTGTGGCTAACTTCAATATGAGATATGTTTGATACTGATTCATGATCAATGAGATCATCAAGGAATGTGAATGCATCACTGGGCTTGCTCTCGAAAGGGTTTGGACCAATCCCTTCATTCCGTCTGCCAAAATATTTCATCCAGGTGGGCCCATAGCTCTTTTGTGGATTCAACAGCAAGGGAGTGGATTTCCATGCATCGAGACATAGCATACTGCATGGCTGCAATGGCTATTTCACCTTCATTTAACCAGTCATTCTCTTCTTTAAAGGATTCAAACTCTCTTTCAAAACAATAATCAAAGAGATCATGGCTCTTCAAATATGCTATCATTTTTGGTTTCCATTCCCCATGGTTGAATGGAGAAAGAGGAGGGATTTCTTCTAAATACATGGAAGCTGTAGAAGACCTGCAAAAACAATAGAAAAGTCTGCAACTACTACTGCTACACTCGAAATCTTGATAACAACCTGCAAAAAACTCTCAGGAATGGAGATAGACAAAACTATGAACAGGCTCTGATACCATGTGAAAATCCTCACAGTAGATCTAAGAGCTAATGTATACCTCACAAGAAAGATTAAGATTAAGCAGGAAAATAGAAGAAGAGTGGTCAATGTAGTGTAAAGGAGCAACATAATTATGATACAGTAGAACTCGAATAGAAGCATAATAACATCACACACTAATTCATTAATCATAATATGAACAATAAATAATACAATGGTGAGAGGATTCGAATGCCAAGGTGGAAATTCGAATTAGCCTTCATGGAGTGATCATCAGATCAATACAGTGTCATCAAAGCACAACTAGGAGTCCTCCTCCTCATCAGTGGGGTCATCAATGCACAAGTAACTATCAACCAGATGTCAAACTGAGTCTAACTGAGTGTGGTAGGTGTAACTGGCACATGGAGGCACTAACTGAATGAAGGAGGCTCAGTGGAGGGTGCATGAGGAGCTAACTGGAGTCAGAATGGGAAGTCTAGTCTCACTGGAGGTCCATCAGAGTGATACAGTCAGTTGAGAGTCAGTCTAGCCTTAAATCAAGGAAAGAACAAAAGATAACTCAACTAACTGAAGTGTAACTAAGTGGTAGGTGAGAGAGGGCACCTGGGATGCATGCAACTGCATGCAGGGCACACTAAGCACTAGGAGGGATAAAAATGATCAGTGAGAAGCTCCCAGGGCTGGCTAACTGAAGTCTAGGTGCTGGGACTGATGACTAGGATGCATGCAATTGCATGCATGCATGCAAAATCATGACTGCATGCATGACTGAAAATGCAAAAATGGATAATGCTAGTAGGACTAGGATGGAGTATAGGAATATCCCAACACTTTTGGCTACCGCTTTCCACAACAAAATGTTGGGGATTCCCTTCACCCACATCTGTGAGTGAAAGAGGTGCTCGTCTACCTTTGACTCTTCAGGTTCCTCTGGTTGAATATGTGTGGTAGCAACAATGACACTAGTTTCTGCATCAATTATCTGCTTCCCTTTGTCTATGGTTGTGACATTGGGTTCTGAGTCAGAATCGGAATTGGGATATGATTTTGAAGCTTTGATCTCGGCCACCAATGACCATTTTGAGTGACATTCATCAGTGTTGTGCCAGGGGATTTTGTGGAACTCGCACCACTTCTCGGTGTCCTTATTTGTCTTTTTGTGACCCTTCTTCGCTTGTGGTTGGGATTGATTGTCCTTTCTTTGTCCCGTGTTTTGTCAGCCAGATTTTCCATTTCCCTACTTCTGCATAGGTCTGAAGTCGTGCTTGTTCTTTTGTTGAAATTTCTACTCAATTTTGACAGCATATTGATAGGAAGATCCAAGTGAAGAGATGTCTAGGAAATCCATCTATGTTTGTATGTACTGGTGTAGGCCACTACGATAATTCAATACTAGGTGTTGTTCGGAGTCCTTGATACCCATATTTTTGCGCAAGGTATGAAAGTTTTTGGTATACTCCAACACCGTTTGGACCCTCTCTTGATGCAGAATGGTCCATTTTGTGTATTGGTCATCATAGTTTCCCACGGGGTAATATTGTTCCTTAACGACATCTATGAAAGAGCCCAAGTAGGATTGGCCTCAAACATTTTAGACTTGTATGATGAGTTTTGATCACAACAATTTTCCCACCAATTTTTGACATGGGGGACATCCTTGAGGAACGCAAAGGTGATCTTTTCCCGTCGAAAAAATTGTGGACAGAGAAATACCCTTCTAGTAGATTCAACCATTTATCTAGGGCATCATCATCGATCTGGCCTTCAAATAAATGGATATCAAATTTAACTTGTACCTTGAAGGGAGTTGCATCTCCAAAATGGTTGATTGTTGAAGGTGTATCTGTCGTCATTGGCATGCATCGAAGGATCTGGACAAAATTATCCATCAGCTCGCTCCTCTTTCGCGGGAGGGATTCCTTGAACAACAACTTGATAAGATCTCAAGCTCCGTCCTCTCTCTTTTCTTCCACCATGAAATACCGTTTGGGGCGGCGAGAGTGATATTCCCCAAGTGAAACTAGTTCGAGATGCAAATCTCTATATCCTAACCTCGTCGAGGACATGCACCAATAAACAACCAAAGAGAAAATTGCTCTGATACCACTGATCTTGATTTATTTGGGAACGAAATGAAAGATCATATATAGAACCACATACACAGATATATTGCAATGATCACAATGATATAGAAAACACATTCTATTAAATAGCGGAAATAGAACATACTGTAAAATAAAACAACTAGAATGCTGGTATCTCTCTCTAAGAAGGGATGTGGCCGCTACGCTCATTCGTGCAAAGATGAATACAAGAAAAGGTCGAAAGGGCCTATTTATCATAAGCATAAGGGAAAGAATCCCAAACATCCAAAAATATACCCCTAGAAGACGAACCGCCATAAAGTTTGCGGCCCCTAGGTGGTTAGTTGAACAGTCAACTTCCCGGGGTCATAACTTTTACATACGATCTCTATTTGGGGTAGGGAAATTTTTAGGGGCGAAATTTCACCAATTGGTTATTTTTTGGGTTTTTTTTCAAAAAATAAATTCGTTATTTGGTCATTTTTAGTCTCTAATATCACCTATATTTACACAAAATATGCTTTTTATCGTAATATTCACCAAAATTTACAAGTTTCGGTAGTAAATTGTATGTTTCATATTTAATATTTTCCTACCAATCTATATATATGTTTTTTTTCAATCCAAAATGCATGTTGGCAAAAATCCTCCCCACCCCCTGAATCTCCAAAAAACGTTGTTTAGGGCCTCAAAATGGACCCGAAAGTTTGGGACCCAAAACACCGTAGAAAGATTACTAGAAAATTGCCAAAATGGGAAACTGTTTTGAGCCATTGGAATAGGTGGATGGCCACCGATATTCATCTTGATCAATCCTCCACCCTTAGGAAGCAATGGTATCCATTGTGTCAAATCCCTTATCATATGTCGAACTGTGTGTTAAGTTGAGCTCCTGGTGCGGCATTTGCTGAAGTGAAAAGGCTGCCTTTCTTTGACATATTCAGAGGGATGTAATTGTTGTTGATGTATGCGCTGGAGCTATTCAATAATTTTGGTTGTTGTGTTATCCTTGGTCTGCACCGATGTGGATGATTTCTTTCTGGAAGAGCACCTTGAATGCGTGGCCTTGCAGTATAGAGGTACTCGGATAAACGATGCTGGAATGACTTTGTGTTCTTCTTGTTTCTGCTGAGTAAAGGGATGTCTTTGCAATCTGATGTTCTCCTTTAGTCGCAATTGCAAATAGGGAAAATTAACCAGTGTGGGAGATTATCTTCCTGCACTACTTGGTTGGGTTCCACGATACTGTGGTAGGTGAAACTATATCTGGTATTCGATAGAGATGTCCTGCCAAAGTGACAATGACACTACGAGGTCGTGACTCATATACAACATGATTCTTCCACATATATGGTTGTCCTCAAAGAACATCAGAGAATTCAAGTGGGGTCACATCACACAATACCTCATCTTTGAAGGGCTTGACGTCGTATGGTAGGAATCATTGATGACTAACGCGGATACCTCATCCTTGGCTCAACCAACCAATGGTATATGGTTGCAGGTGTGGTGTTGGCCCGGTTTTGCAACCAGGCTTAGTGCTATGGGCACCTGCTAACTAGTAGCAGCAGTTTCAATAGAAATAAATAACAATAAACTAATTAAACAAGACTATTCATGGATCTAAGCAAAGATATTAAGCAAATAACACAGATAATTTAAAATCAAGAACAAGAACATATAAGAATAAAGAATTTGTATTGAAATAATAGGGCAAGCAAGTGCTTGCGGAATCAATACCTCTAATGGTGAGGTTGAATGGCTCCAAGGATGAGCAACTCCAATCTCCAATGGTCTCTTCTCCAATGTGGTTTGCAATGGCTAAAATGCTCAGGGGAGATTTCAGCAGCATAAGGATGAGATAATGGATGGATGTGAAATGAGGAGCCCCTACCACCTTTTTATAGGTTTTGGTGGTGGGAAATACCATTTGTGGTTTTGTGGAAACCAAATGGTATTGACCAACATGGTTTAGGTACTTTTCCCTCCTTTTTCCTTTTTTGAATAAAAATAATATTTTAATTCCCTTTTTAATATTTTTGGGAATTTGGACCCTTTTTGAGGGTTTTTTATGATTTTCTTGGAAAAATAATCTTTTTTAATGGAAAAAGGGGTGTACTAAGGTCTTTTGGTGACCTTTTGTTGGTTTCAGAGGCTCAGATGGTGGAAAAGTGGACAAATGGGTCATGTGAGTAAGGGAATGAGCTAGTGAGCACTTTTTAGGTGTTAACATGTGGTGTTATGGTATCTCCAATTTCTTGATGACTTCTACTGAGATCAGGTTCTTTTGGCTGTCGTTGTCCGCAACAAAATTTAGGGGAATTCCCTTCACCCACATATGTGAGTGGAAGAGGCTCTCCTCTACCTATGACTCTCCAGTCTCCTTTGGTTGAATCTGTGGGGTAGAAACATTGACACTTGGTTTTAAATGAATGGTCGTCTTCTCTTTGTATGCGGTTGTGACATTGGGTTCTGAGTCAGAATCAGAATTGGGATCTGATTCTGAAGCTTTGATCTCGGCCACCAATGATTATTTTGAGTGCCATTCATCAGTATTGTGCCATGGTATTTTGTGGAACTCGCACCACTTCCCGGTGTCCTTCTTTGTCTTTATGTTACCCTTCTTCGCTTGTTGTTGGGACTAGATGTCATTTCCCTGTCCTGTTTTCTGCGAGCTAGAGTTTCCCTTTCCCTGCTTTTGCACAGGTCCAAATTCGCGCTTGTTCTTTTTCTAAAATTCCTGCTCAATTTTGACAACATATCAATAGGCAGATCCGAGTGAAGAGATGTCCAGTAAATCCATCTCTGTTCATATGTACCAGTGTAGGCCACTATGATATTTCATTACTAGGTGTCGTTCAAAGTCCTTGATAGCTAGCTTTGTGCGCAAGGTATGAAAGTTGTTGGTGTACTCCGACACCGTTTGGTCCCTCTCTTGACGCAAAATGGGTAATATTGTTCCCACAGGGTAATATTGTTCCTCATCGACATCTATGAAAGAGTCCCAAGTGGGATTGGACTCAAACATTCCAAACTCGTTTGATGAGTTTTGCTCACAATAAGTTTCCCACCAATTTTTGACATGGGGTACAGCCTTGAGGAGTGCAAAGGTGACCTTTTCCCTATCGAAAAAATTGTGGACAGAGAAATACCCTTCCAGTAGATTCAACCATTTATATAAGGCATCAACATCGATCTGACCTTCAAATAAAGGGATATCAAAGTAAACTTGTACCTTGAAGGGAGTCGCATATCTGAAACGACTGCTTGTTGAAGGTGTATATGCCATTGTCGACATGCGTCGAAGGATCTGGGCGAAATTATCCACCATCTCGTTCCTTTGTCGCGCGAGGGATTCCTCGAACAACAACTTGATAGGATCTCCTACTCCATCCTCTCTATTTTCTTCCTCCATGGGAGGTCAATTGGGGCGGCGAGACTGATCTTCCCCAAGTGAAACTAGTTCGAGACCCAACTCTCTATATCTTGACCTCATTAGGGACATGTGCCAAGAAACAACCAAAGAGCAGATTGCTCTAATACCACTGATCCTGATTTATGTCGGAATGAAATGAAAGATCATATATAGAACCATATACACAGATATATTGAAAATAACATAGTGATATAGAAAACACATATTCTATTAAATAGAGGAAATAGAGCAGACTGTAAAATAAAACAGCTAGAATGGTGGTAGCTATCTCTGAGAAGAGATGTGGCCGCTACGCTCATTTCTGCCAAGCTGAATACAAGATGAAGAGGATCAAAGGGACAATTTATCATAATCATGAGGGAAAGAATACAAAACATTAAAAAACCTAACCCTAGAAGACAAACCGTCATAAATTTTTTGGCCCCAAGGTGGTTAGTTGAATAGTCGACCGGAGCATCCAGTGTTTCTGGATCTTCGTCACCAATTTCAGAGGCAGGCGGAGAATCCACATCCAAGAGATAGAGATTTTGCTGAACACATCTATGTCTCCGAGTGAATTTCTCATCACAATTATAGCAAAGCCCCTTTTCTCTACGTGCTTGCATCTCTGTTTCAGACAAACGCTTGATAGGAGTTGGTCGAGGATCCTGCGGTATAGGTGGTTGTTGAGAACCCATATTTCGGAGGGGAACAAAAGTGGGCTTGGAGCGTTGTTGGGCTGCAATCTTGTCTTCTGCCAACTTAGCCAACCCTAAGGCTTCCATCATTGTGTTGGGACAGAAAATTTTGACCTCAGCGCGGATGGCATCCTTTAGACCACTGATAAAACAACTCTGGTAAAAGTCATCAGATAATCCTTCAGTGTGGTTGACTAGGTTCTCAAATTCGGTTTGATACTCTCTCACAGTGCCAATTTGGCGAAGTTTAGTGAGGGTTCCTGTGAAGTCATCAAAAGCACTAGGACCAAATCGTTGCAAAAGGAGCTGGCAAAAGTCTGGCCATTTTGGCTCTTCATGAGCCTTGATGTACCAACGGTACCATTGAAGAGATTCCTGTTCCAAATGAAAGGATGCCAGCGGAACTTTGTTGACATCAAAAGTATTATGCAAACTGAAATACTGTTTTGCATGATAGATCCATCCAGTTGGATCGGTACCATTGAAGCGAGGAAAATCAAGCTCCGGACCACGGAAATTGCTGGAAGAAGAGAACCCATTGTCTGATGAATACTCGGACTACCGTTTGTTGTTCATAGCTGAATGTTCAAGATGGAGGCTGAGAAATTTTTCATCCAGATCCTGGAGTTTGGCTTGGATGGCTGCAAGTGCGTCCTCCATGGTTTTTGCTCCTGCACGGGTGACAACCATAACCAGGAGGTTTTTTTTTTTTTTTTTGGGTTGACTGGGTAGGAAAACAAAAACAGAAATTACTTCAGTAAAGGAAAAACTGGACTTGGGAAAAAATCTGAAGGGTAATTGGGGTTTGACTAGGTTTTGGACACTATCGAATAGATAGGGAAGCAAAAATGAGGATTTCAGAAGCGAGGTGAAAGAATGGGAAAATCTGGCAGAGGGGAACAAAGAAGCAGAATTCAGAAAGGAACTCTGTGGTAAAATTTGAAGGTGATTGGGTGCAATCTGAGGAAGTTATGGCAAACCCTAAAAATAGACAAATGTGGGATTTCGGGCTTTGGGAAGGGGAATTGGGGATAGGGTCCTCAGGAATGAAATATGCAAAATGGGATGACAGGGGTTCCCCGAAAATTTCAAGGGAAACAAGTGAAAACAAGGGAGATATGGAGAATTTTTTTTTTTTTTCTTCCAGACTAGAGCGGCTACGGCTTGGAAGGGATCTGAAACGACGCCGAATGGATTGAAAACAGCTGGATCTAGAACGGCTTGCAAAATGGATCTGAACGACTGGATCTAAAACGGCACAGCAATGATCGACAACAGTTCAGCTGAAAATAGATATGGACCCCAGGTATGTGCGGCTTCCTAATAGTTTAGGGGTTTCACTCGACCACTAATGCTGTCTAACGACTTGCGTATTGGGGCAGTACCCCTCACTCCACGGCTCAGGTAAAACTGATAACCGCTTTGCCACAAACGACAGTTCTTGGTTTACCTCATGGGTGGGAACTAATCAATCAGGTAGGGGTCGTTTCCCTTTTCGCTGGCAGGTCCTCTCAATGGGCCAGCTACTTCGGGGTTCCTGTGGTACTCCTCCCCACAGTTAAGCGGATAGGGATTATTCCCAAATCCGAACCTGCAACAGATGCAAAAAAAATTTTGGCAGAAATTTCACCCAGCGAGCCCAAGAAAGTGCTCTGATACCAGATGTGATGCACCTGCAACAATTAATTAATAAGAATATGCGAAATAGAAGAAATGGCATAACTCAGAATCACTTTTATATTGATCACAGGCCACTTCGAGGGGGCAACCTCCTATGAGCAAGCTCAATACAAATAACTTCACGGTGCCTTCATAGGTCTCAACACACACTTATATACTAAGTCTAGGCGCCAATACTATGGGTCAAAACCACGGGCCACTACAAACTATGGATCAAAAATACTACGGGCGACTTACAAGGCATATGCGCCAACAACAATAACATAAACTATTGATCAACAAATACTACGGGACGACTTACAAAGCATATGCGTCCAACAACAATATACTAACAAAGTAAAGACATGGGTTCCTAACATGGTATCAGAACCTATTTTGAGCCTTGGGATGTGATTCTCTGCACAATTTATGCATTCTGTGCACTCCTCCTCTCCTGCAATTCTTCCCTATGCTCAATTTTTGTTGCTCTCTGCCAAATTTCAGAGGATTCAATAAATCCAACACTAACCTAACCTCCTCAATCCTATGTTTTTCCAAGCTTGGCATGCTGAACGTTACCTCTGCTCATCTCTGCAGCTGCTCGGTCCATCAATTCCTCAGTCCCGCGCTGTGTCAGAAATTGACCATTTCGTCTCCTTCAGAATACCTAGCACCGTTAGAATGTAACGTGTTATATCCATATCCAGATATTCTCAATTAAATCAGAATAAACCCACAATTTCTGAAATAACCCACATTTTGATGGATATAAGATGATATATAATTGATGATTGAAAATTACAATGCTTTGGCCTTTATATAGGCTACTAATACCTTTTCATTGAAAGGTTATGTCTTTTAATGTAAATTATTTAATTATTATTATTATTATTATATTATTATGTCTTTTAATATTATGTTTGTTACATTGCCTTCCCCTTAAGGGAAGATTTGTACTCAAAGCTTATTTTAGTGAAGGATGTATCAGTTATTCTTGTTTGTAACGTCTTCTCTATGTCTTTTGAATTTGTAACTCTGATACTTGACAAAACAAGGGGATATAATTTTCAAATTCCTTACCTGAGTTGTCGAATTTCTTGGGAAGTGATCCATCCAAAATTCACCTTCATCGGATTTGTTTTCTAGTTTGATGGAATATAATTTATTGTTTTCTTCTCCCAACCAATTTGGCGATTGACTTTTCTCTCCTTCAAGGTAGTTACTTTGTTTATAGGAGTAATGTTGTTTATTTTCATCTTGATTTTGTAGACTTTTATGATTTGGATGTCGAAAGAGGATCTTTGTAACACTACTTTTCTTGTTAATGATCATAGTGTCTTCCTGCTTCGATTCTTGTGCATGTCCTTCATTAAATGGTAAGACATATTGAGCTGCAACTTGAACCGAGTCTGTAAATGTGCCTTTTAACTTGTCCTCTAACATTTTTTATCATTTTGCATCTTTTTAATCATTTCTTCTTGTGATTTCTTATCATCTTTGAACCTCTTAAGTTGTTATGTTAAATGTAAATTTTCTTCCCCTTTATCCAGTAGTTTTCCTTCAGTATCTTCATTTGATTGCTTTGCGCTCTTAGTACCTTTTAACTTCTTGATTTTTCCAATTAATGTCTTGTTATGGTTTCTTAGCCGATATATTTCTTCAGTGTTATTTGATAACATGCTTTTGATTGTTGTAATCGCCAACTTGTGTGCCTTTTTAGTGTCGTCCTCTTTCTATTGGAGTTCTTTAATCGGTTGTTGAAGGTGGCAATTCTCTGCTTCTTGGCATCTTACTTTTGTCTGAATTTGAGTGATTTCATCATCTTTGTCCTTGATGATTTTTTTAATCGTTTTATTTCTTCTTTATTCTCGGCCAATTCTTTCATGATTTTTTGGTTTTGAAGATTCTGATTGGGATATTTTTCACTCATTAATTCCTTGATTTGATTAGTTAATCTCTCAATATGATTTTTTAGATAACAATTCTCCTGCTCTATAAATCCTTTAGAAATATCCTACTTTGTAATATTCAACAGTAGATGATCATTTGTTTCTTTATAATGCTCTAACTCGTCCAATGTTGCTTGTAGCTGCGACTTTACTATTGCATATGTGTTTGTCATTGTTTGTGACTGTGTCTTCGCTTCAACTTTGTCTTCTTTTCTTCAATAATAAAGGGTCTTCGACTTCTCTTCTTCTTAAAAATTCTTTAATACTTAAAAATTTCTAAATATGGGATGTTTTATTCAATGACTTAGTGTTGCTGATGCAGAAAATCCAATGCTCAGATCCAAATTCTGACTACACTAGTGACTCTGGCTCACGAAAACGGTGAAGAATGACTATACACATTGCCACCTTCATCTCAAACTAGCCACAATAGTCTTTTCCTTTATCTGCATACAATGCAAGCTCACATAGAGAGAGTTATGCTCAAAAGGCTCTTGGATCTCCACATTGGTTAACCTTTTGATTTAGATTAAATTCTTTGTGGATTGTGTGTAGATTAGGTGGTTGGGAAGAATGATTGTTACCCTCCCCATTCAAGTTCAATTATCACTTGCTTCTTGGTATCCTTAAGACTTCTTATGCACTTCTAGCTTTTATGTTATTTAATAAAGAGAATTAAAGATTAAACTCAACCTAATTAAGGTATGAGTTATTATTTAATATCAAAAACCTTTCAATAAGAAATAACCTAATTAAGGTGTGAGTTGGTTTCTTGATAAAACTCAGGGTTGGTTTTATAAAACCAAGGGTTGGTTTTATAAAAACCTATACTATGTGTGGTTTTATAAAACCAAGGGTTGGTTAAATAAAACCTATGTTGTGTTTTTTTTTTTCGTTTTTGTTTCCTTCTTTCCTTTTTTATGGGATTTTCTTCCTTTTTTTTTACTTCGTTTTTTCTTTTCTCTTTGTTTTACTTCTTCCTTTTTTTTACTTTCTTTTCTTCTTTACTTGGTCAAAGACCATAATTTTAGGGAATCCCTATGATAATGGTTAAAAACCATAATATGGCCAAAGGCCTGGATCATGAACATAGCTATGATACCGATGTTATATCCATATCCAGATATTCTCAATTAACTCAGAATAAACCCACAATTTCTAAAATAACCCACATTTTGATAGATATAAGATGATATATAATTGATGATTGAAAATTACAATGCCTTGGCCTTTGTATAGGCCTACTAATGCCTTTTCATCGAAAGTTTATGTCTTTTAATGTAAATTATTTAATTATTATTATTATTATATTATTATGTCTTTTAATATTATGTTTGTTACATAACGCTTCCCTGTTATAGGTTTCTTGGGC
This sequence comes from Larix kaempferi, assembly GCA_027924585.1. Lineage (NCBI taxonomy): Eukaryota > Viridiplantae > Streptophyta > Pinopsida > Pinales > Pinaceae > Larix > Larix kaempferi. Next base: position 2,320,232 of record BSBM01000635.1, on the reverse strand, counting down.
ATCAATTTTTTCATTTTATTGTAAACTGTTGCATACTACGATGTTTTCCATCCACTTCTCCATTGTTGTCGCAACTGCATATCCACCATAAGGCTAATGTGACGATGGTTGTATATTGTGAGCCAATGTTCTCATGACTGAGCAATTATTCATCCCTTCATGGTCGCCAATATCTCCATTTCAAATCAATGATCCTAGCAGTTTGTGTTTCCAGTCTCCTCTGTTCCCGCCACAAATTCACCAGAGTTTTCATTATGTCAATGGTACGTGCTCTTGCTACATACCCTAATTTTGGCTTCTGAATTCTCTCTACACTGGTCGCATCTCATATGTCCAACATCTCTCTTGGGTGCTTGCGTTACCTAAGACCGTTGGTGATTTTATACCAAAATGTAAGCTGCAAGCTACATGGGAGATGAACCTCGACCATCAAACCTAGCTCACGACCTGCTAAACATTACTTGGGAATTGAACAAAGATCTTGAAATTCCCTCTGCATCTCGTTTGATGAAGTTGTTGCGTTGGTGAATGATGTAGCTAGTGGAACACTTGTGAAGTCTATGGAGATGCATTGTGATATGAAGTTTGATTATGAATTGAATTGTGAAGGGATCTACCTCGAGAGACTCATGAAGACATGGATCTCTCTCCCACAATTGTGTAGACAACCCTAGTTTGTGTGTGAAGTGTTTGTTGGGATAATCCGTTGGAAACTATACCTCCAAATACCTACGTTGGAGAATACATTTGGAAGTTTTGTTACAAACCTACATGCCACATTTCCTCTGAGATAATAGGAAAGTGTGAAGCCCAAGGAATGGTGCCACCTAAGAGATGAAGAGTTGCCACATTGGTGCTGTGACTTGAAAAGTTGTCGAAGTCTGCAGTTGTTGAGACCTCTTGTGATCATTATTTTAGAGCTCTGTGATGTGCCTTCTAATGCTATGATATTCTAGTTCGTTGTTTGGATGCTACGAAAAGTTGCAGACTCCTCACCTACTATTGATCTATTTGTGACTTGTGCATGAAGGAGCTTCATATCATCTGAGTATTGAACCATGAACTTTCCATTCGTGACCAAGTCTGGGGTGTCTCCTTTTAGATGTTGATTTTTCCTGCTTTTTTTCCCTTCATCTTGGATTTTAATCCACAGGAATCATTGTAATACCCCTAGTTTTGACTTGGAATGTATTTATCCAAAATTATGTAAATGATGTAAATATGCTAGTGCGAATTCCTAGTGCGGAGCTCAAGGCCAAGGCCTGACTAGTGAATGTTTAGGCATGTATGATGTTTATATTTTATTTGGACTGTTGATTTAGAATATTATGTGCATAAATAATAAAATGGTCCAACAATGGTTGTGTAAAGAGTACCAAAGGGGCTATGATTCCACCAGAGGGGAAGAGGAAAGGAAGTCCATGGGGAACTAAATCCTTGCTTTCAAGTGTCCACCTTAGAACTCACACCTAAATTCTGTCATGTGATGAGAAGAAACCAATTATCTCCTTTTTTGACCATTTTCCAATCATTAATTCATGTGTGTGGTTGGTGGGAAAAGTCACCTCATGTATTTATTGAAGCATGGGACTGACTGCACTTTTGTGACAATTCTGTCATGATAGAATTCAATCTGCAGCTTCCAGGAGTCCTTTCTCCTACTGCCAGAAGTCATGTCAGTTGTATTTTCACCATTTTCCCATATCCCTTGGAGTCAACCCTCATTTGTCTCATTCTTTCACATAGATTTGGAGGATGCAGAGCTCTCCTTTGCTGTCCATGAAATTACAATGTTTTTTTTAACCCATAAATTCGAATTTTAATACCATGCTACGGATTGGGAAGTGGGTATTGTTTGCTATAGGTGAGCAGAGAGGTTGGGCAAGCTAGAAACCCTTACCCTTGAGTTCTGCTGCTCATAGGTGCTTGAGAAGCCACGGATTGCGGCTACAAGAGGTTCTATAACATCCCATACTAGGTTGGACTTCTTCTATGCACACACTGGAAGCACCCAACAAGATGGATCGCCCAAGAGAACCGGGGATCGGTGATGGGGATGCCTAAGCTAGAAGGGTGTTGTGTGGGAAAGGTATTGAGGAAGCCAAGGTTGTGAGGGTTGAGTCACATTGTATCGCTTTCCTCCAACACTAATTACTGCCATGGTGCTAAATATGAATACTCTAGACTCCCATCATGAAGACTGAAGCCTATAGCATATTGGTTCAAAGATTCAAGTTGCAGAAGATGTTTTCTTCACTGGAAAGGAAAATTTTCCAGAATGTGTGAAGCTTCTAGTGATTTGTATGCCGCTGCAGAATCACGTTGCATGTTGTTGCAGAACTGTTTTAAAGAGCTGCAGAATTGATTTCAATATTGTTGTAGAATATATTTGAATAGTGCACAAAGATTCTTGAAATGCACTATGCCATATTAACAACTCTTTTTCTAGCCATCAATTTTCCTACATCTAATTGACTTGCAGATCAGTTTCGTGTGCCTTCTTGAAGGATCCAAGCAAGTTTGTAGTTGTTGCTACAACTGATCCAAAAGAAGAGAAGTTCTACATCATTCAGGTATAGTAGATTCTCAGTTCAATATTCAAGAGTGTAACTTGCAGACTGCATTTTTTTTCTAAGTTCTAGTATTTGTTTTGGTACTTGCATTTGTGTTTTGTGTACAGTACCAAACTCAAGTCAAGTTGAATTGTACATTATATGTGGGCGCATTTTTGGCTGATACCAACACCCCTTCTCTTTTATGTTTGAATCTACCGAAACTTTGCTTGTAAAGGGCAGATTTGCAAGAAGCCCCTAGTATGATTGAGTCCTTGTATTTGGTCCTACCTACACAAGGAGGCCTCAAATTGTCATCACAATGTCTAATACAGAAGAAACATTAGATTTGTTGAATACTCTAGTACATTCAGCTGCATATGAATCAATCACAATCAACAAAGACACACTCCAAACTGTCATTAATCAATTGCAGAATTTAAAATCCATTGAGGAAGATGCACACCACATGAATCAACATTCTAAACTAGTGCTTGTTCAGAATAACCCCTTGTTTGAAGATGATTCCTATCAACTTCTAGAAAACAATGAAATCATGTCATATGTACAACCTATTTAGAGTTCCAGATGCCAACAGTGTGATATAGTTGGTCATATGAAAGATCAATGTTTTGATCTTCATCCTTGTCGGCACTATGGGAAGTGCAACCATTCTTCAAATCGGTGTGTGAAGCTGAAGAAACCTACAAGAGTGAAACTTGCAACAGATTATTGTACTGCTTCTTACTTTGTACTTGACAAGCGGGAAGATGATGTCAGGATTCAAGTTCTAAAGCCTTGTCCTTCTAACAACAAACACTTACAACCTTCCTCAAGTAATTCATATCAAGCGAGCCTGATCCACGGTGAGTTTGAACAACCACCAGGTTCAAAGATGCTTGAATCTTATATGCATGTATTTTGAAGACAAAAGAGAACCATGAAATAGAGTACTCATGTGTTTTGTATCTAGTTGTGACACCGGAAGACTCTCCTCTCCTCACATTGTTCCTGACAGGGGGAAATGAAGACCATTAGTAACAAGTGAACGAGTGCAAGAAAGATGGAACAAGCGATCCTATGAAGAGATATGTTCGACTAAGCTCCAAAGTTGGTGGTCATTCTTAAACCACCAATATCAAGAGCACCTTCATTTAGCAGAAGCATGTGCAAGATTTTAGCTAACTTGGAAAAAGGTTGTCAAGATGGAAATGTTTAGCTAGTTGCGGTTGTTCATTTCCTATTTTCAGCTCTCCAGTGGGTTTGTGGTCATCCTAAAACCATCATTCTAAAGAACCTCTAAGAAAGTGTTTTCGCCAAGTTTGAGAGTTTTTGGTCAGCATTAAACCACACACGTAGTAGAATATTTTAGAATTATGCTAGCCTATTTCGGTTGATGGTCAGCCTAAAACCATCCCTTCATAGAGCTCTTGTATTTAGCAAAAGCATGTGCAAGCTTCTTGCTAACCTTCTTAGGAAAGGATGTTCGAGATGGAAATGTTCAGCTGGTGGTAGCTATCCACTTCCACTTATTCAACTCTCTTCTTTTTCTTGGGCTCATATACACCCTTCAGATTAAGGGGGGATTTGTTGGAGACTAATACTTGGTGTTAGGATTGGTGTGTACATTCACATGCAAAGAATATCAATAGTTGTGAGGGTAGACCGGGAGTCACCTAGGAGTCCAAGAGTCCACTTGGGAATATGAAACCCAAGGGACAATTCTCTTGTATATATGTACAATTAATGAAAGATAATTAAATGTGCGTTGACACCTATTTATGATGTCTTCATGAATTATTGGTTATGTGCCCTAGCTGGCACCTTTAAAATATAAAGATCCATCTTAATCCAGATAAACTGAATGTTGAGAGGGATCAAATTCATTGAGGTGAAAACCTTTTCTCAAATTTTTCACTCTTAAAAAGGTATATGATACTAATTATAGTGCAAAATTTGAGGAAAAGTTTTCAGCTCAAGGAACTTGATCCCTTTGGATGCTTGGTAGATCCAGGGTTAAAATGGATCTATATGGGTTTAATATGAAAATATTTTGTATTTGCTCAAATCCCTAGTATGTAAATCCCTCTTTTAGTCTCGTTTAATAATGGTTAGCTCCCTTATCCAAGTTTCATTATTTTAATTAATTGGAATGTATATTTCTTTTGTATTGAACTTTAGGTTAGAGCCGACATTGTAAATTTTTTTTACTTATTATTTTATTGTTTTATTAAAATGCAACATGTCAACTCCACATTTAGCATGGATCTAAATATATATCTTTTTTCTTTCAAATTTTAGGTTAGGGCAGACATTGTAAATTTTGTTTTACTTAATATTTTATTAAAATGCTATATATCAACTCAACATTGAGCACATAATTACACATCTCCCTCATACACATAATTATACTTCTCTCTCACACTGAGTTGTAGAAAGCACCCCTCGACACAATAATAAAGAATAATTAAAAAATTCACATCATCTTCATTATAAAAAAATATCTATTTCATAAAATAATTCTCATCATTTTTGGATAGGAAATGACTATCTGTTTAATATGCATAGAGTTGAACCCCAATTCCATATAAATTTTGGTAAAGACTTGGTTTTCTTTATATTAATTTAATAATAATTAAAATTAATTTAATTAATAATTCTTCTAATAAGATATTATACAAAGATATATTTTAACAATTATTATTATACAAAGATATATTTTAACGATTCTTAATTTAATAATGATAATATTTTTTAAATATTTGGTTTTTTTATATTAATTTAATAATAATTAAAATTCATTTAATTAATAATTCTTAAAAAAATATTATACAAAAAAATATTTTAACAATTCTTAATTTAATAATAATTATAATAATTTTTATGAATAAAAAAATACCTTTTTATTCAAAATATATAAAACTGGGCAAAATATGGAGAGAGCTTTCCTCCCATCCCAATTTGCTTATTAAAAGCAAACATATACATCAACGGCCAACTTTTCAAAACAAGAAATGTTTATCTTCAACATTATATTTGAGCACATATTTTTGAAAAGATTCCCCAAACCCAGAGAAAAACAAATGTACATTAAAAAGAATTTAAGTATAGTCATCCTTCAAAGAAATATAGTCTTTCTAGCATAAGTGCACACCAAACTCAAATATCAAAATATATGGATTCGACCTTCTAAGATTATATTGGAGCAACAAAACTCAAAATAATAGATAAAACAAAGCAAAGCTTGCTTGGACATCACACAAAACTCAATATTAAGTATATGGATTTGACCTTCTAAGATTATAGTGGAGCAACAAAATTCAAAATAACAGATAAAACCTTTAGACACGAGCAAAGCTTGCATGGATAGCAAAAATTATGCATACTAAAATGTCATCTTTTCAAATTATGTCCGAAGCCTTTTAATTATGTTTTTCTATCCTTCAAGTACAATCATATGTAACTAATTTCTTTGGAGAACCCAATAAATGATCACCTTAGAGTTTCTAGCTACCTGCAAATATATAATATTTTTAAAACAAGCACAACATAAGAAACTCTACATTGCAAGTAATTCTCTTTAGGTATTGGTGCTCCCAACACAATATAATTTAAGTTTATAAACCTTCAAAAACAAGCAAAACATAAAAAACTCCACATTGCAAGTAATTCTCTTCAGGTATTGGTGCTCCCAACACAATATAATTTAAGTTTATAAACCTTCAAATTGCTCAATTTCAGGACGGCTCGTGCCCCATATCTTAAACCATTGTCATAAGAAACACCATTGTCAAACCAACCACATCACAACATTTCATTCCATGTTAGTCTTTTTTGCAATAAATACAAACTGTCCCAATATATATACTTCACTATGCTACAATGCATTGTTTGAATATATAAGTTTTATTGCGTTCAAAAGTTATCCTCTAATGCTTTGTTGAAATGCCTTGAAAAATATGTTATGTCCCCTTACCTAATATGCACCAATGATGGCATCGACCAAAAAGCCTCAAACGGTCAGGCTGCACGGTCGTTCGTTATTGTATATCTTCAGGAAACTCTTAAATACACATGATTATTGTATCCAAGTCGACATCCGACTACTTGTCTTCATTGTCGGTGGTCGACAGTTTCAATAAAGTTATATACATTTAATCATCGACTTTTTTGGTCGTCGTTCTTTTTATCTCAAACGAAGCACTCTTAGTCAATTCTAATGCTGGTCGCCTTGCATATTTGACATAAGCAAGAATATCATCCTGGTTGGCGCTCAATCATTGGTCACTACTCAATGGATGCTCCACGGAATTCAATGGTGGCAAAACTTTCTTGTTGAATATTCTTCAATTATCGCGACAACTATCTGCTCGAATGCCAAACCCTGATGGTTTACACAAGGACTGCTCACCATCGTGTATATTAATGTATTTTGCAGACAAAGGATAAATCATTGATCATTTTCTTTGTATTTTCCATTATTCTGTCAAGCAGTATTGCCAGGAAATGAACCACTCGAATATTAACTATGTGGTCGATGGACATTTCGTTTTGCTTGGCTCTGTCAATATTTGTAATAAGTTCTTTTGAAAACATTACTTTTAAATTTCCTATGAGAATTTTCTTTTTAAAGTGGACATTTTTTGTAAAAGAGTCGAATCTTTGAAAACTAGTCGAAGATCGACTGCTTTAATGTACTCGATATATTTGCTTGGTCAATATCCTTATTTTGGTTGGTCTTCAACACCAGCTCAGTAAAAAGTGGTTGATGTGATCGATATGGTCGATACCCTACTGGTTGATATTTTGTTTGATGGGTCGAAGTATGTAAAAGTCTTTGTAAATCAAGTCATTTTGTTGCAGACCATTGTCAGTCCAGTTATGCGACCAAAAGAGAATTTTGGTCGATACATGTGGCATAGTATATGTTAAAGTTGAGTCTCGTCTTATGATGGTCATATCCATAATATATGTTTGATGATACTTGTCAAATTTGATCAAATATAACTGATGTATGTGGTCGACGACTTTGGTCGATCCTCAACTCTGGTCGAAACAAGTTTAGTCGAGTCCACTACAAATTGACTTTATCTAGACTGTAATATAATAATTAGATATAATCATATTAATTTATACCTAAAGATTCATTAGTATAATAAAGTATCATATCAATTCCATACCTTGAATACTATGTACCTTGTAAAAATTTCAGTGAAAATTCCTCACTATTGACACTGTATGTTTTCAAATCAAGTATGTCTAAAGAAACCAAAAAAAGGAAGGCCAAGAAGATCGAGCTTCAAGAAGAAACAACTCCAAAAATACATATCGAAACAGTATTTGAAGACACAAAACCCATAATAGGAAGCACCCCTGAGTTCAAATGGGGCCAACTGTACATAGCTATCAGAGATGATAAAATACCTAATTCAACCATGGAAGAAGGCATGATTTATCAAAACATCAAAAGGTCCGGCCTTCACAAGGAAGCTACACGGCCAAAATTGTTTCCCTACTCAGAGGTGATTGCATGGATTTTGCCCCATGTAGATACTACTACAAAGATCATTTCAAATGCCACTGGAGGAGGGCTTGCATCCTTCCAGCCAGTCTACCTTGCAGCCGCATATAGGATGCCTACATCCAAAGTATTCCTAACTAACGATTGGGTAAGACGTGCCAATATAGATAATGCTGAATGTGCAAGGAAAATGCTCCTACCAGACAAACAACTTAGACCCAAATCTAACAGAGAATATGATAGCGAAAACTTAATGACCCCCTATCGAATCATAGTTCTATTGTTGAGCAGACTCTTCGGTCAACCAAATGCCAACATCTATAAAATCAGTTGGGTTCCATTGATATACCATGTTGCCACACATGATACAGTCTTCAATTGGGCACATATTATTTCAGACAGTATGGTGTCAACCATTTATGCAGCTCAAATCGGCCTTTCAGAAGGGAAGTCACAATTCTTCATGTCTAGCTACCTCATCGATTATATATTAGTCAACCACCTTTTTCCTAATTTGGGATGTACTTGGAATCCAAATGAGACTCCCATTCATGTAGCATATCAGATAAATTAGGCTCACCCATATGCAGGCTACCACAAATTACTATGCAAAGAACTAATCATGCCCCTTTATTCAATGGTCTTCAATAAAGAAGCAAATTGTATGTCAGACAATGCCTTGGATGTAATAGCTGAATATGGAGACTATTACTTCTCATTAGAAGGAAGATACATTAGAATGTATGGAGGCACCCAACCTCCTTCTCTATTGCCAAAATATGCTACAGATTACATAGTGCATAAAGAAGCGATAAGACAAGTGTTCATCAATGGAAATGGTCACTATCTGCATGACAAAAAAAAATCTTCTTACCCACCTGTACCATTCAACATTGGTGGATACAAATTTCCTAAGATAAAGGCAGTGGAAGCCTTCATTTCAAACTTGCAACCTTTTCACTTTGGAACTAAAATTTTTGTAAGAAACGACAAGAAAGGCAAGGTGGCTAAACATTGTGCTTCTTGTAACATCACTTTTCAATACTCGAATCACTTTCTCAAAGAAGAGCAAATAGATAAAAGGGTAAAAAATATGACAGCGCTGCACAACAAACTAAATCCAAAGAGTGTATCTACTTCTACCCAAACTAAAACCAAATAAAACCAAGCAGAAATACATAAACAAAGTGAAGAGGTGAAAATACTACAATAACAACTACGGCTGGAGAAGGACGAAGCACTGGAACAGCAACAAAATGAAGCAAAAAAAAAAAAATAGCAGCATCAAATACAACAAATGGAAAAAAAGCATACAGTAAAAACAAAAATTCTACACAACCAAGCCGAACAAGCCCGTTGTAAGAGAGAAGCTGAAGAAAACACAACTCAACAAGACCAGAGCACAAAAGAGGCACAAGATAAAGTCCAACATGCATATGGTCGAATTTCTCAATCCCGCCCGACTAGCCACAATCAACAAGTTCAGACAAAGAAAACATGACCTCCCGACGCATATCTACTAGCAAAAAGCAGTCGGGATCTCCGACCAATAGTTGAGCAAACCGACATCCACAAGACAACGCGCAGAAACCATATCACACCGAATTAAATACCTTTTCAAATCATTCTTTGATGAATCCATCTACTTCGCATTCTGCCCCTCCTGGTGTCACCCCAACTAAACTTTTGAATACATCAGATACCTTACCACTCATACCAGAAATCTTGTCCCCTTTAATCATTCGTAAACTGTCTAGCAGTTCTATTCCTAACACTCCTTCCCCAGTCGACGAAACACATATGTCATCGACTCGTCAAGTCACTACTAGTGTACCAATCCCCACTGCTGCCAACGGGACCACAACAACATCAAAAGTAATGCAACTTCTCGATCCAGTAGCACAAACAACTAAAGCACTAGTCGAGCCAGTAGAACAAGCAAAACAAGCAACAACTGAAAAAGTACACTCGACAAACACAGTAGTCATATCAAGCAAAGCAGAAGAAGAGACAAAACAACCATCAGCAATAGTCGAGACACGAAAACACTCAGAACAACAGTTAGCTGTCCCAAAATGGTAAGGAAAATTCAAGAAAAAGCAAGCTAAGGACAAGCGATGCCATCAGAAATATCTTCAGCAACAACAACATCATCTGGACCACATATCTCAATTGGGTCGCTTATCTGTACATCTCAACCAATTTGGGTCGATCTCGACATATCATCCACAAAAGGCACCACAAGTAGAGCTCAATTTACTGACTGGTGCAATCAACCGAGAACAACGACATACACGACTAGCAGCAGAAGACCGCGTTCACCAGCTGAAAGAAGACCAAACTGTATTTTTGACAAAGTGTCAATACTTAGCGCAATAGGTCAAACCAATTCCAGTCAGCTTTGACAATACTAGCACACTTGATAAATCATTTTAGTTGTTCCAATTTGTAGTGTCGGCATTATCTGAAGAACTCACCAAGGACCGACAAGAAAAACCAACAGTAATAGTGTCACTGATGTGGAAACAGTTTGAAGCATTCAACTCAGCACACGATCAGCTCATTTGGTATAATCATCAAGTAGAGACAACAAACAACGTTCTCCACAAATTGGTACAAACATTATGGCAACGTCTTTAGACAAATGAAGGAGACCTGGGACTTAATTAACACTCTTCATCAACAACACTGGGTAGCTGATAAAACCATGGCCCCAATTACTGAGGAACAACTGATAATGGAAAACAGAAAATTGGAGAAACTGGAAAAAAGTGAACAATAGTGGTTGAGCCACGGCCGTCATAACCTTCACAAAATAGAACAACTCCAACCACATTTTAAAACACTGCTTTCAGATGCCAAAGAGAAAATAGAGCTTTTGGGTCTCGACCTAATTCATCTACAGGGCAGGACTACTCAAGAACACATAGCTAACTTGTCAAGCCTTACAACACTTACTATCGACATCCAAAGCACGTTGCACCATTGGAAGACCTTCCAGCACCACATGTCTATTTCAGCTGAAGCAATTGCCAACGCATGTGTACAACAACATGCAACAACCAGTTCCAGTTCCAGTCTGTACACAAGTTTTGTTTAGTAATTTTTCACATCTCCTCCTTTCTTTGCGACGAAGAAAGATTTTGATAAGAGGGAGATGTTGAAAGATCCAACTATTTCCAGTGTAAGTCGACAGGTCGGATCGATCATTCGCTAAATTTCGATTGGTTGCACCAACAATACAGTTCTATAAGTGAATGTAAACATCAATGGTTAATATCTATGTATGATTCTTCCCTTAATGAGTAATAAAGGCTACTGCTGACTAATAAAGCCTAGTCATCTGACATTGGTCATCTTCTCTACGACGTTCATTATTGCACCTCAAGGGGCAAATGCTAGTAATAAATGCTAATAATAAATAAGTTGGATTGAACACAACCTCATTTGTAATGTATTGGTTACCCTTTCATGTGAATATGTGTATACAAGGTTGAAATGGCCATAGTTTTACCCTTAATAATGGTTGGAATTCCCTCTCTCTGTGTGTGAGAGAGAGTCAATTAGAAATCAATTTTATGAGATAGAAGTGCATTCATTTCAATATAAATGTTATTCACATAGATAAAATTACACTAATTTAAATAAAAATAATATTTATGAGCAAAATGTAAAGTATGTATCAAAAACATCTCAATTAATGATTTACTTTCCATTTAAATGGTATCATTTAATTAAAAGGAGAATTATTATGTGTACAAACACATGTGATTTTAACTAAAAAGGAAAGATGAAAAAGTAGGTGAGAAGTGGATGAGTAATATGCATATTAGATAATCATAAATCAAAGAATTATCCATGTGCACTATAAAATAAGGGGAAGTGTGGAACATTTACTTTTCATTTAAATAATCTTATTTAATTAAATGGGGAATTATTATGTGTACAAACACATGTGAGTTTAAAAAAAAAACACATGTGAGTTTAACTTGGAAAGAAAGAGGGAAAAGTAGGTGGAAAGTGGATGAATAATATGTATTTACTTTTCATTTAAATGATCTTATTTAATTAAATGGGGAATTATTATGTGTACAAACACATGTGAGTTTAACTTGGAAAGAAAGAGGGAAAAGTAGGTGAAAAGTGGATGAATAATATGTGTAATAGATAACCACAAATTAAGGAATTGTGCATCAACACTGTAAATAATGGGAAGTGTGACAATGACTAGAACCAAATTGTTGGATGGCTTAGATGCTTTTAAAATTCCATGGAGTTTTGGTGGAGAAAAGTGTGAGAATGACTAGAACCCAATTGTTAGATGGTTTAGATGCTTTTAAAATTCCATGGAGTTTTGGTGGAGAAAAGTATAGAATGTGCAAAGCCTTACTTAAAAAATTGTTGTTGTTTATGGTGGGGATCCACATTGTCCGATTTAGAGAAGCACAATATTTTAGTAAAGTATATATTCTTGCCTTTCACATGCTTTCCATTATTACTCCTTCATGGTAGTCTTTGTATTTCAAAAGATCCACATGAAGACAATTACTCTTTGGATATGTTGGCTAAGTAGAAGCTTAGAGTAAAACCTTGGTGCAAAAGATCTAAACCAAAAAGAGATTTATCAATATTTTGTTAGAAGTATTTCATTTCTAAAATTCATGATTTTTTTATTTATTTACATAAATATTGTAGAGGAATATTCATTTTCATATTTGAAGATCTATTTATTTTTCATTAATATCTTTAAACCCATGAGTAAGAGCATCTTCATAACCCAAGGCAAGGAATTCTCATTTGTATTAAACAACTAAAAATCTAGTAATGGTAACTAATAATTATTTTTAAGTTTTATTTTAAAAATTTGTATATGCATGGGTAACCACGGTATATAGTGGCCACAAATCTAGTTGCTTGTCAATTACCCTATGGAAGGCTATGAGCAACCATAATTGTTGAGTCCAAGACCCATGAACAACTCCTATAGGTGTTTGCATTAAAAACGTTTGGGGAAATATTATTGCTAAATGTTGCTTTGAAATTTTGCATTTAAATCTATAAATATTAGATAATATCAGATTGTAAATATGCTTTTTATTTTCGGGATCACTTTCAGATTAAATTATTAATTTATTTTTGAGATTTGTATAAAAAAAAGATGTTTGTTAAAGTTTGTAAATTTGGAAATGAGTTGACAACTATTCATTAGAGTAGGTTAGAGTCGGTTGGTATCTACTTGTCCAATTTTTTAATATGAATATGTCCTAAAATATTTACACATGATATATGTTTGATAAAACTTTTTATCAATAAGTCATTTTCATTCTTTTGCATGCTATGTGTTAAAATGTACACATGAAACATCATCATGTTTGATGGAAGTTCTCCATTTACAAGTCATTTTCATTCTTTTGCATGCCATGTGTTACACAAACTTGAATGTAGCAATCGTAAGATATGAATTGTAATGATTTTGTAGCCAAAAGGTTTAGGATGCATGAAATATTATATCGTAAAAATATCACCTAGCTTAAGATCCTAAATGCGTTACTAAAAAATTATAAATAAAAAATTGCATTATTTATTATTATTATTTATTGAAATATCATAAATGTCTGTCATTATGAATTGTATATTATTTCATACTATTTTATGGATATGGCAATTTGAGCATTGAAATTTAGATGAGATAATTTTAGTGATGCTATATGTTAGATCTAAATAAAGTATGATTGTTGTATATAGAAAGTGTAGGTTCTATTTATATTTAAAAATGGTTATAGTTTCATTTTAAGTAAGTTTACATATTTCAGTTAGTTTTGTTGAATATGGTCAATGTAGTGTTTAGGGACACTGCAATTAATTATTAACATGGTATAATGATTTACCTTAGGGAGAGATTTGAATTTTACATTAATTTAAAAATTTGACGAAAATCTCTTTCACCAAACTTGATAAATATTTTCACCCTTTTTTTATAGGTAATATTTTATGATGATATTTGAATCCAAACAAATTTATTTCACTGACCTAATAAATACTACACTATTTTTTTTAATCCAAACAAATTCAATTAACTGATAGAATAATTTCTAGATTATCTTTTTTAATATAAGTAATGGATTAAATTTGTTGAATATGTAGGCATCTTTTAATCTCATTTTCTTAATTAATTTTTTGAATACCTTAATAGCATATTAATTTTTTAGCACTTTCATTGCACTTTCATTGCACATTCATTTTTTGATCACCTTAATATGCATCTAAGATAATTATATATCAAACAATTATGTGTGAGCAAATCATTGCACCTTGCATAAACACTATGAAATAAGGCCGAAAGGGTTTATGAGAGGTATCCCATGGTTGGATGGATTAAATGTGTTGGTGGAGAGAGGTATAGAATGCACCAATCCATAATTAGGTAATTGTTCTTTTTTGTTGTGGGCATCCACAATGTATTTTTGAATGAAATACAATATTTTGGTAAATGAGATCTTCCTGCCCTTCAAATTATTTCCATTTGTTAGACTTTCATGATAGTCTTTGTAGCTCAAAGGTTCCAAGGGAAGAAGATTACACTTTGGATATGGTAGGGTAGAAATATAGTGGGTTGAATTATGTTAGCAAGGTGCGAGATTAGAGTAAATGGTTAGAGAAAGAGCTTGAAACCAAAGAGGGATTAATCAATGTTCAACTAGAGGTATTTCATTTCAAAATCCATGATTCTCTTTCATTTAAATTTATTTTATGTGCATAAGTATTTTACAGGAATATTAATTTCCATATTTGAAGATATATTTAATTTTACTTTGAAATATGTAAATAATGGATCTCAAGTCTCAAAATCATATCAATATATCTAGAAATAAGACTGAACAGATCAATCTCCATAAGAATTAGTGCTAAAACTAGTGTGAATGGAAATCCAATGCAACTTGAGCCATAGCATAAAGATGTGATGCTATACAATCGACTCAAGGTCTTTGAACCAACCAACATAGGTACTAGCTTAAACTATGTGAATAGATGTCGTCAAGTCAAACATAGAAAGACACTGTTTGATTATCTGTCATTGATTTATACCATTAAAAAATGAGATCCAAATCACTAATAATGATAATGAAAAGCAAGGTACCTAGTAGAGATCTAACAAGTGTGAATAGATGTCTTGACGTTGAACGCCTATAGATTTCAAATATTAAGGGACATTGATGTATTCCCACTATTGATAGCAAGGAAACTTGCCACTGACGACTGCAAGATCCAAGGTACTAAAAGGACTCTAGATCACTATCCCAGAATAGATGTTTTGGATTCGATGGGATGTGTTCCACTAGAAGGAGGGCATTAAAGCATACCCCATCATCCAATGTGAGGTAGTAGCATAAGGCCAAATATCTAGTGGAACAAACATATTGATTATGAAGTGTACTTGACACGGGAATGCCGAAATACTAAATTCGAGAGTTTTAAGGATTCACTGACAAAGGCTAAAAATTCCCTTGAACATAAGCACAACATAATAAGTGACTAAGGAAACATTGATTCAAGAATTAACATGACATAATTGATGTATGAGACATCAACAACCGACTCCATAATGAATGGAAGATTAATCACTCGGTGAGATAATGCATAAACAAGCTCGGCTTCCTAAAGCCACACTATAACCCAAATTCTAGAGAGAGAGACTCAAAATAATGTTCTTTTTCAAGGGCGACATGACTTGCTATCGAATAAATAAGAACATGACTCTTTCCCATTCGATTTTTTGCAATATTTTTTTTTTGTCTTTTTCATATTATTAAAGCCTAAAAACGAATAAAAGAGTGTTATACTATAGGGGAATGAATGACTATTGGGGACGAGCGAACTAGTTCCAAGCACATGGAACGCACCTATGCATAAAGCAAGAAACATGAGTAGGATAGGGACACTTGGGGCATGTTTCTTCCTGGTAAAAGGGTGTCAAGTTGCAAATGCAAAATGATGCATAGCTTAACAATAATGAGATCATAAATGAGGGATTAAAAAATAGCCATAAGCGGGAAGTCGTCATTAGGATCAAAAGCACAAATAGGGATAATGCACCGCATTTACAACTAAAACAAAAAATGGGTGAGAGTCCCACTTAGGAAATGGCCAACATAAAATATAAGGAGGAAGAATGAATGTTCAACGCAAAGTCAAGCAACACTACTAAGGGACTCTTCTATCCTAAAAATACAACATCATGAATATTAGAGGTAGATGGGATCTAATCTAGGATGCTCATGGAACATGTAGGCTCTATTGTGAAACAATGATATGTTGATATCAAGAGAAAGTTAAAAATCAAAATTCCACAAGAAGACCCTATGGTGTTTAAAAACTAAAGGATATGGTGCATCATGCAATAAGTGGGATCACCATAATTCCTAAATGCCACTTAAGAAACACAATACGTGTGAGAAATACTATCGTCATCAAAATAAATGATTCCCCTAAAAAGAATGTGAAAAAATGTCAAGATATATCTAAAACATAATGCAATTAGTCCATTTGCAAAAGTTAAAAAAGTAAAATATGTATAACTGGGTAGGTAAACATTAAATAAATTAGGGTAAAAAGTCCATTTTACCATTTCATTTGCAAAGTTATAAAAATTAGTGAGTTTTGGGTGAAAAGGACCTCGATCTTCTAGAGCGGATTGTGCAAGCTAGGAGCAACGATTTTATATGCCGTCAGTTCCAAGTAAGAGGTCTCACTCTCTTTCTTTTCATACCATTTTTGTTTAATTTTCATTCCATTTTTTGACTTTTTGGGCAGGCACTATTTTCCTATGACAACATATGTAGGCTGCAGAGGTGTGGAGTGCATATATGCACATGTTTGCACTGTATCATGTGTATACATCCATAAGTGAAATGTTTTCAAAAAAAGGGACTAAAAATCCTCAATTTTTTGCAGGATAATGATTGAGTGGAATGAGAGGGAACATGGAGATATTGATCACTTATTCCTAGAGGATGATGAGTCCCTGTAAGTGCTCAACCAATGCAGATTATAGAAGTTCTTTGAAGTTAACAATATGCATTATCAAAAGCAAATGCTACAATTATTTGGGATCGGAAGGCAGAAGCCTTCATCTTGGATGGTCAACCTCTGAAAATAGAGGTTGAGGACATATATTTTCTCATCGGTGTTTCCCACCGATGTGAGGTGCCGATATTTAAAGCTTGAAGTGTTGGCGGTATGTCAGTGGAGGAGTATGTGGCTATGTGTTGTGTCCCTAGGGCCCAAAAGGTTGAATCACACATTCCAATATGTGATATAGATAGATTAGGGCTCAAGATTATTTTGTTTACCATCGGATGGATCTCAGGATCATCATCAATGCACCTAGCCTTGAGGGTGAATATGTTCTATGCAGTGATATGCTTAGAACCCATAGTGTTCGATTGGTGTACCACATTACTAGGAAATATCAAATCGTAGCTCTCTTCATGCAATATTAAGGGGAAGATGAATACCTTTGGCTTTGAAAGTATCCTATGTAGCTTCTTTTTTGAGAGAGTACCAACTATTATTCCACGAGTGACGGTGTATCCACACTCTCTCTTGCAGCATGCCATGATTCGATGAACATGCATAATGTTATGACTCAGGGGTGGGCGAGTTACCATCCCATTCGACGATCATTTATTTGCTTGGTGGGAGTGTCATATCCTAGTGAGCGATGACTATCCATATCAGGAAATTGACTTTAGCCATGACCCTGACATGGTGTTCCCCTGGGGAAATTCATTGGGTGTGATTGGTAAGTCTTTTTTTAAACCATTTTCATGTTAATTTTTCTTTTATATTACTATAGATGTAAAAAAAAATACATGTTTTTTGGGATGTATACTAATACATTTCCACAATTGTGATAGATATAGGACTGAACCGTCTTACAAGACTTCCCCACTATTGTAAAAGGACACAAGAGGAGGAATATTTCTATGTCACTTGAGAATGTCAGAAGCAACTTGACCAACCTGATAGAGGGAATTTCGAAGACCAAGATCGAGGATCTACAAGAGATGGTGCATTGGTAGATATTTGGAGTACCTAGAGTTTGGATCCATGTTTTTAGGAGGTTGGCCACTATGGTCATGTATTATCGTATGGGGCAGGATTTAGGCTCCCCTTAGGAGTATTCTCGATTATATGTATGGGGATGATAACAACCATTTTGGAAATTATTAGATCCATATATTTAGGAGATGTATAATTTTTATTTTTATTTTTTTATAGTCTATATATATCTATATATATCTACAAACTTTTTTCTTTGGCGTGCTTATTTATATTGTCTAAAAATGGAAATGCATGATATGCACATGATTTTTTTTATTGTTTTATAAATGATAAAAATGCCATTCGAGAATGTAATTAGCATATGCATTAGTGATTTCGTTTTGATTTCTTGGTATATGATTATAAGTAATATAAAAAAATTGGCACTCAAGGAAATGTACATGCAAAAAATGATGAAATAAAATAGGATCGCAAGCCCTATACTCACCATTTAGATAAGAAATGATTAGTTGTGAATCAAGGCAAACTTCTAGATGTAAGACACCATTTAAAAGGGCATCAAGAAGTTGTTCTATTACGACACTGTACTCGTCCATATTGTTGGTAGCTGACCCTAGACAAATGCCTCTCAAGACAATTAACTAACCAATAGGAGAATAAATCACCCACACGGACGAGGAAAAATTTCAAGTATGGATACTAGCACCATTTGTGAATCCTAAAAACATTCCTCCTAACATCCGACAATTCAAAAACGAAGCTACATAAGAGACACACCAAAACAAAAAAATGTACAAAACTATGTACAAGAAGAATCATATGAATCAAGCATAATACTTTTTCAAATAGAGCCCATTTCTAGTCTCAACCAACTTATTCCTTCGTAGTCAATTAAATCATAAGAAATTTTTTCAAAACTTTAGAAACAAGATAAGGAGCGAGCCACATAGACTTGAATTTACTCACTCCTAACGGATCTTGATCTTGATCATAAAGCAATACAGATCTTGATCTTGATCATAAAGCAATACAGATCTTGATCATAAAGCAATACAAGGTCTCCTTCTAAGAATACTCTTGGATGGATAGACTTATCGTATTGACTCTTCACCTAGTTTTTATGTGATTCATTTTCCACAGTAGCATCTCAATGTTGTTCATCAATATTTTCTAGGTGAAATCTCGATCTTCTAAAGATGGAGTATCAGGTAACAATTAAACAACAAATTTCAATGAAGGAATTTCGTATTCAATCGGGAGGATTGCTTAACCCCATGAACGAATTTAAAAGGAGAAAACCCTATAGTAGTCTTAAAGGTCATTTGGTAAGTCCATAAGGAAGGATATAGCATAATATGCTAATTAGATATACTTTTGTTAACTGTTCGTTGAATCATGGTCTTTAAAGTTTTATTGATGGCTTTGACTTGAACATTAGATTGGGGGTAAAATGGTGAAGATTTTCTTGTCCAAACCCAACCTTGGTGTTCAATTCAATCATCATTTGATTTTGAAAATGTAGACTATGATAAATAATGGGTTCATGCGGAATACCAAACCTCATAATGATCTAATTAAACACAAAATAAGCTGCAATTTCCCCATCACTATGAAAAGTAGGCATGGCTTCCATCCATTTTGTACAATAGTTGACAACCACTATGATATATGTGTTCCCACTACTTGAATCTAGGTTGAAAGTCATGAAATCAACCCCCCACTTGGTTAAGGAACCTAGAATGATTATAGGGAGTGCACACATATTTTTAGTAAATATTTGACAAGCATGACATTTTTTAACTGCTTCAATGCAATCTGTAAAGGTCATCGACAAAAAATATCTAGCACACAAAATTTTCTATGCAATCACAAGACCAGAAAGACGACCTCCACAAGCTCCATTGTGATATTCATTTAAAACTTACTCAGCTTCTTCATGAGTCAAATAATGATGTAGAATGGAATCAACTCCACGATGATACAAAGTATCACCAATGATGAGGTAGTTCTTTGCATTATGACAAAGGCATCTTCGCTAATCCCAAGAAAAATACTTAGGACACTTAGTATTTTGGGTATATACAAAAATATCCCCATACCAAGGGTCTATTGAAGAGATGAGAAAATTATGCTCATCGGGGAATAATGCATATGCAGTGCTATCACATTCTTCACTAAGAAACTCTAAGATAAGTTCAATGAATACCAAATATTTATTGGATTTACAAGAATGAAACTATAACTTAGTCGAAATGTTGCAAGATAACAATCCATTTATTAGATTTTCCTCTGATTATCCATCAGGTTAAAACATATTGAAATGGGTTGAGATATACAACTATAGTGTTCTTACGCAATAATATGTAATGTCAAATTTTTTGGACTACAAAAAGAGTTGTTATAGCTAACTTCTCTACATGAGAATATTTTAGCTCAGGCCAAGATAAATCATGAGTGAAGTAATAAATGACATGTTTTTGAAAACTATCATCTTCCTGGACTAAAACTACGCAAATTGTGGAATTGGATGCGACTAGATATAACAAAAAATATTTTTTATAATCCAAAGGAGTAAGCAAATGAGATATCATAAGGTATTTTTTAAGAGCTTCAAAAGAAGCTTGGGAAAATTCATCCCATATAAATGGGACCCCTTCCTTCATTAACCACATGAAACATTTAGTAATCTTAGCGTAATTAACGATAAAATGTCTAAGAAAAATAGCTTTACCTTGGAGACTCTGAAGTTGGAAAAAAATTGTAGGACGAGGTAAGTTAACAATGGCTTCCACTTTTAAAGGGTCAACCATGATCCCTTTGTTTGAAACATTAGATACTAAGAGTCATCCAAACTTGATGCAAAAGATACACTTCTAGGGATTCAATCGAATCTTATATTTCCTACATCGTTTAAACACTAGGAAAATATGAGCCGGATGACCTCGCCTCTTGCGAGAAAAAACTACTAAATCATTTAGATAAGCTTCAACAATGTGCTTGATGACATGGAAAACAAAAGACATAACCCACTGAAACATAGCTCTATCATTTTCAATGATAAAGGGACTTTTTTCTGTATGGTAAAACTCCCTAAGGATAGATAAATGCAATTTTATGTTGATCCTTAGGTCGGATTTGAATTTGGTTATACCCAGAGAATCCATCCATGAAGGAAAAGATCTCACTTCCCACACATTCATCAATCATCTGATCGATGAATGGGATGGGAAATTTTTCATTAGGAAAATCCTTTTTAAAATCCCTAAAATCCATACATACTTGAAGGTTACCTTGCTTCTTGTCTATAGGAACACGATTGGATACCCATTTTGTTAAAGAAACAGGGTAAATAAAGCCTAGCTTAAGACGTTTTTTAGCTTCTACTTTGATAGCAACCACTTTCCTGAAAAAAGGTTTTTCATTCTCATAGATTTTAATCTCATGTTCAACAATACTAGGATCAATGCCTAGCATATCCTCATATGACCAAGCAAAGACATCACGAAATTCCTTGAAGAGTTCTATATAAATACGAACCTCTTCAAGTTAGCAGTTTGCACCAACATACACATTCTCAACAACATCGAGGTTCCTAGAGATATTGATCATCATTGTTTTAGAAATGTTTACCATGTTACCTTTGGCATAAAATCCCTATTGAGCCAAAGTATACAATTGTCAATCCACATCTTTAGGAAAGTTAACATAGAATTCCATTCTCAATGGAAGAAAATAAGAATGATGATGCATATCTCCCTAGGGATTTTCAGGCCTCATTAAGTATTCTAGCATAGCCTCATACGGAGGCATAACTATGACTAGACAATATTGAGAAGTGGATGAATTGACAAGCCAAACTAGCTAAGTGGTGAGATCCATCTCTACAACAGGTGATGGATCACTCTCTACAGTATTTTGTTGAATTGATTGGTAAGCTATCTCTATTGTAGACAAGGGTAAGATAGTCTCAGAGTGTTGAGACTCTTCCACCGAATATGATGGAGAAGGAAGTACCCAAGTATCATCAAGATAAGATGTTCTGAAAGAATCTACTCACAAAATAGGGACTTCCTCATCAATCGAAGCTAGAGTGGAAATAATGACGAAGGTAGGATATGGGATATTAAAAGTACCCATAAGTGATAGATATAAACCAACTCCCACATTCTCAGTTACTGGATGTGAGTTATAAATTGAAGGGATATTCAATCCTTGAGGTGAATTCAGACTGGTTCGAGTGAAGGACAACTGATCAATGGTAATGATCTTTCCTTTGTGAGGAAAACCCAACACTAAAAAAACTAAAGATACAATAGAAGTCATTGCATAGGTCTAGCTACGTCCTAATAAAGTATTTAGTCGATAGGAGCATTGTCTACTTCAAACTCCCAACAAATTATTTTTTCTCCCAACTGGATATGAAAGGATTGGAAAATCCCATGTGGTCTAAAATATTGACATGTCCATCAAAAGAAATAAGCAATGCGAGCAATGGGGCGAGTTCTGGAGATCCCAATTCTTTCCAACAAGACATATCCATTACACAAGTCGATGTGCCCACAATCGCATTTTTCCTACCAATAGTATTTGTGGAATGAACCACATTGATCTGGAAGGAAACATGATAAGGAATATGGGTTTTGACATCTGATACATCAAACTTAAAAACCTGATTGTTTGAAGGATCACAGATTTCCTAAGGTGGATCTGGACAACAAAGCACTCCATTGTGATGGTAAACTTTGGAGGACCTCTATTGAGCATTGGTTGTCATTGATGTTAACTAAAGATGATGTCAGGTGTTTGAATATCAACTAATGTCAAAGAGGATGTCAACTGATTCAGTCTGAGTCATTGATATCAACTAAAGTCAAAGTGGATACAGTATTCCTACAGAAGTATGAAGAAGTTGGAAGCCACTTTGAAGAAGTATGTGCGCAAGATGAAGAAGAACATGAATACCAGAAGTATATGCGCAAATAGTGAAGGTGACCAACATGTATGAAACTTTGGAGTATATCTAGAAGTGCATTTAGTCTGAAGCTGTGTGTCAAGAATACATCATGAAATCTAGTTCAATAAAGAATACAAGTAATTTATCCTGCAAAATTTGGTCCATGTGCAGAAATCAAGTCCACCAAGTGATACATTCATATCGTAGAAGCCAAGGAGTTGGTTGGAAAATGGTACACATGCTTAAGTAGCCAAGGATTTGGTTGAAAAAATGGTACGAGTATGCAAGAAATCTTGATCATTGCTTAGTTAAAAGTTGGAAGTGCGCAACAAATTAATGGTTGGAAAATCCTAAAAGTGTGCAAGCATAGCCAATCAGAAGATGCTTTCAGTAAGTTGAACATGCATGAGTTCCTAGAAGTGTACAACGGTTGAATACCATCTATGAGCAAATTCCACAACCAATGGTACAGCAGGTGCACGATTCCCACAAAGGATGACAAGGAAAAGGACAAATACCCACTTAGCATAAGTTGGAGTATGTGTAGAATCCTCAAAGTATCAATGCACAAAGGGCGCATTACATACAAGAGATGATGCAACACAAGTCATAGAATCATCAAGAATAAATGTAAGAATGCACACACACTGTAAGGCAATGATACATTAAGAGCGCAAAGGTACACCACCAAGGTGTAAAGTCCCACTAAGTTGTGGGCATTCAGGGTGAAAGACACATATCATATGACACATCAATAGCATAGAAGATGACGTGTGGCATATGCATAATCTGTGAAGTATGGAAGAATGGATGCCACGACCAACTTGTGAAGATAGAATCCTTGCAGGACATGTATAAATAGAGATGCAAGTTGGAGATTGGAAGTAAGCTTGATGGCGATAGCATAAGAGATTTGAGTGCAAGTTTTAGTTTATTTTTTAGGGAATGAAGGGGCTCGTGGAAAGAACAAAATGATATAGTGAAGAGTCGTATGCTCACATACAATAGAATGGAGTTTTGATGGTGTGCAGAATGATGCGATAGATCTGTGATAGATGCACGGATACTGAAATGAAGAAATACATAAGTGTGCGCAAGTGCTTGATGTTTTGAAGGACAATAATACAATCAACACATTGATATTCACAGATGTTGTAGAGATAGAAGCGTAGATATATAACCAAATTTTATCTAATATTGTGCAGATGTCTAGTTGATGCATATGATTAGAAGTCAAAGTGTGTGATGTTGAGAACTCCATCTGATGTGCAACAACATAATAACAATAGTATCTGATAGGCGCATCATGATCTAAGACAAGTGCGTTACACAGAACGAACAAATAATTTGATGCACAAGACATCACAGATTACCTGAGATGCTTCAACACTTAAATATAACAGACACATCATAAAGTGCACAGATCCATTTGTTACCAGTGATTCATTTCAGAACAACAAACTATCAATTGAAAGCACAATATTAGTTGATCATTGCAGTCATACAGTGCAGAACATTGAGATAACAGTGATGCATATTGCAGTATCAACAAAGCACAAAGTATATGAATTAAGTCATTAGCTGAAGTATGATTTGAGAGGAATGAGAAGTCAAGTGATGTATGAAACGCAGTGACATAGTATAGTCTTCATATGAAGGTGGCGCACATTAGAATTGTCATCAAAATATCTAAAGAGGTGCGCAGAGTTGAAGTTCAGTAAGACAGTAACATACATAAGACCTCAAGGTGGTCGGACGGGGCAAGGAGATAGGGATTCAGAGCTTCCTTTAGGTTAGTGCCTGTAAAACAAATAAGACAGGGGGTCGGTGCCTCCTTCTAGTTGGTGTTGGAGAAACACAGGGAGCATAATATTCCTTTAGGTTAGCGCCTGTATAACCAGGGTGTTGGTGCCTCCTTCTAGTTGGTGTTCGTAAACACAGGAAGTTAGTACTTCCTTGAATGTATTATTTTTCATTATAAAGAATCATTCTATGGTTTTCTCCCATTTTGGTTTCCACGTAAAAATCCTATGTGTTATGTGTTGTTTATGTGGTGCATATATGTGTGGATGTTTATTTACTGATGCATTACATAAGATAAATATTAAGTAAAGGCTAATACGTTAAAGAAGGTAAAAATAACTAATAACTGCACTAATATGGATTCACACCCCCTCTCAGTATTAAATAATTTCCAACACTTGGTATTAGAGAGGGTGTATTCAATTACAGATTAACATCTAGAAGATAGATCACTGCGCAGTTATGGGAAAGGAAGGTTCTTTAAGCAAAGCACCATGGTTACATGAATACAGCTATATAGACAATATCTCTATCACAGAATCACAGGATATTATTCAAACATAGAGAAATATAATAGAATAAGTTAAGAAGATAACAACCACACCGTTAAACCTCCTAAAGAAGAAATAAGCATAATCTAAGGAATTGGTAGCAGCTCTCAACGACTAGTTGTAGGAAGTTAATGAGACCAGTCAAAATGTAAAATTAAGGAGCAAGACCTTGGAAACCAAACTGAACAAGTTAAGTGCAGATAATCAAAAACTTGAAAATGAGATCACCCTCCTAAAAGAAGGATTGGGAAAGTGTTGGGATATTCCTATACTCCATCGTAGTCCTACCAACATTATCCATTTTTGCATTTTCAGTCATGCATGCATGCATGCATACCAGCCATCAGTCCCAACACCTAGCCCTTAGTTAACTAGCCCCGAGAGCTTCTTTCAGATCAATTTTATCCCTCCTAGTGCTTAGTGCACCCTTCTTCCTTGATTTAAGGAAGCCACTTGTGAAGGGTGCCCTCTCTCACCTACCACTCAGTTCACTTCAGTTAGCTAGTTGTCTTTCCTTGATTTAAGGCTAGATTGACTCCTAATTGACTGTATCACTTCGATGGACCTCCAATGAGACTAGAATTCCTATTCTGACTCCAATTAGCTCCTCATGTGCCCTCCACTGAGCCTCCTTCATTCAGTTAGTGCCTCCATGTGCCAGTTACACCTACCACACTCAATTAGACTCAGTTTTGTTGGTCATCCTATATGTCAGTTAATTAAAGCTGACACACATAATGGTCAATATAAATGGTCAAACCCAGGAAGGTCTTTTATTTCAAAGGTAATAAGCACAGTTTATGCATAAACAGATTGAGTAGTTGATTGCTGAATGTAAATGATGATCCTACCTATGTGTCCATCCAATTCCTTCCTTAAGAACACTAATCTAATTCACACATCTAAGAATCCAAATGAAACAACTTCCCTACAGAAATCAATCTAGCAAGTTAATGATCTAATGATGAAATGCAACTAGAGTACTTTTGCAAGAAGTTAAATCCTATAATTATCAAACTACAGCATTCAATATTTACCAAAATGATCTATCCAGTGGCTACTATAATTCTACCATTAATTATCTAATCTATGAATGCAATTGAAGATACAACAACAACCAGAATTAAAACATAAGCTTGAACTCTAACTGCTAATTACTGGAAATCCTAGAAAGCATAAACAACTAGAAGATAATTGGAATGGAGCTTGGCTGTCACAACTGATTAAAACACACATGCAAATTAAGTAAATTGTCCTACATAGTTGACTGTCACACCACTCTGCTACAAGTATTCAAGATGCAGTGATAAACTACCAAAAAGGAGAGCTAATCTCTGTTACAGCTACCAGCAATAATTGCAATCATTCCACACCACACAACAGAAATAAAATTGACTACTCTTCCTACCTAAATCGGCTATCTCTGTGAGAAGGCGGGCCCTGGTGTTGGCTCGGTTTTGCAACCAAGCTTAGTGCTATGGGCACCTACTAACTAGTAGTAGCAGTTTCAATAGAAATAAAAACAATAAACTAAATAAACAATGCTTTTTATGGATCTAAGCAAGAATCTAAGCAAATAATGTAAACATTTCAAAATCAAGAACAAGAAACATAATAAATAATTTTTTGTATTGAAAAGTGGGGGGCAAGCAAGTGCTTGCGATATTACCTTCAATGGTGAAGGTTGATGTTGAGCAACTCCCAAGATGAGTAGCTCCAAACTCCAATAGGTCTCTTTCTCCAAGGTTGCTTCAATGGCTAAAAGTGCTCAGGGGAGATTTCAGCAGCATAAGGATGAGATAATGGAAGGATGTGAAATGAGGAGCCCCTACCACCTTTTTATAGGTTTTGGTGGTGGGAGATACCATTTGTGGTTTTGTGGAAACCAAATGGTATTGACCAACATGGTTTAGGTACTTTTCCCTCCTTTTTCCTTTTTTGAATAAAAATAATATTTTAATTCCCTTTTTAATATTTTTGGGAATTTGGACCCTTTTTGAGGGTTTTTTATGATTTTCTTGGAAAAATAATCTTTTTTAATGGAAAAAGGGGTGTACTAAGGTCTTTTGGTGACCTTTTGTTGGTTTCAGAGGCTCAGATGGTGGAAAAGTGGACAAATGGGTCATGTGAGTCAGGGAATGAGCTAGTGAGCACTTTTTAGGTGTTAACAGATTGCCCCCTGATGTGTGAGGGCAGGAGCTCATCGTATGGCCGATAGACATCATAGTTCTTTTGTCTTTTTTTTGGGGGTTTAGGGGAGAGAAGAGACCGGTTGGAGACTGGAGCCACGGCCCTTGGAAGCTGCAAAAACAAAAAATATTACATGGCCTCAATATGAATGAGGTATAATCTCTGATAAAGGACGAGGCGGGCATTCCCATGCTCGTATCAAGACATATACAAAACAATTAGTCCCAAGAAGGGGGATCTAATACGTAAAGAAATATACTGGTACATCATAATGGTCCAGAGGGGACATGATTGTGGGATATACTCATGATCATGACTGATCTCAATAACTGATACACTGGAATAACTGTGGAACTGCTGAAACTGAAGGTGTCCAACATCTGTAGGGACTCAAAGACTATGAGTCATCTCTGAGAAATAATGTAACTGTATACTCAAGGGAGTATGAAACAGGGGTAAATCTGAATACTGTCGTCATGCGCAACCCGGATATCCATAGAAAAAGTGTAACTGGTGTGATCCATAGGAAGACTCTCAAATGTGGAGGAGTCAGGAGGTATCCGGGGTCTTCGACTAGTAACTGAACGGACCAATATCCTGTGCGAGTCTCAACGATGCGATCGAGGTGTTGAAGTCGAGCATGTGAGAAACAACCATTGGGAGAGGCACTGAGGATTCCTCTCGAAATGATTCGTAGGCACTCATCATAAATGGTAATGAGTCCAAGACACAGGGGACTCGAGGTCTATCCTCTGGAATAAATGTGGTTGTCGTCGACAGAGGGAGACCAGCAACTAACAAGGCAATGATGTTTCCTTGCTAGGAGCGAGAGGTGTAAACTGAAGTGATGTAGTACTGCTGGTAGGACTGACATACTTGTGGGAATGGGAAATAACTGGGTCCAACATGGGTAGACTCAAACTTCCTTTGTTCAGAGTAAGATGACGTGGTTGACCTGGCAGTGTAGGGAACTGACTTGTAGGTGTGGGGATCATCTGTTAGGGATTGAAGGGTATGTACTGACTCTGGGGGGGTGAAGCTAATGGTAGCTGTCGAGGGAGTTTTCGGGTGACATACTGCAGACTACTCTGAACAAAGGCGACCAGAATGGGGAAGCTGCTATGTGAGTAGATATGGTTTGTCGTGGCGCCAAGAGGCACCCTTCTTCCTTCTTCGTAGTTTTAATGAGCTCCAAGAAGGGATAGAAGTGTGCTCTGAAATGGTACGGTCCTGTGGATTTTGTGAGCCCAGGACGGCGCATGCTCATGGTTGCTTTCATGTTTAGAGAGTCTGAAAACGGTAAGTGGACTCTATTGGTGTTTCTTTTTCGTAAGTTTAGTCTCCAAGGCCCGAAAAAGCATAAAATGATGCGGATGGAGAACTCTTCTAGCCGATGTGACTAGAGTATACCTTTTTCGTAATTAGTCTACGAGGTTCGGAAAAGGGGTAAACTTATACCAGGTAGACGCCCTTTCAGATACGTTTAGCGAGCATGAAAGGAAGCAAGATTGCTCGGCGATCTTTTCATTGTTTTAGGAGTCAGAAAAGAGCTTAACAGAAACTCCCTAAGTGCCTTTTTCGTAACAGGGGTTGCTCGGCCCGAAAAAGGGATAAAATTATACCGAACGAAATTGGATTGATGAGGGTGAGAAAAGGTCTCAAGCATCGTCATCTGTGCGAAAAACTGGGTCCGGTGACATAAGGATTGTCGAAAACGGAGAACGGCCGATGTGGCACGCAAACCGAGGTGATGAGGGGGCGTGGAAAAAATGCCCGAAAAATATAAAGGTGAGAGCGAGAAATGATCTCAAGCATCATCGCGAGCGCGGAAAACTGAATCCGGCTATATAAGGTACGTCTAAAACGGAGAACGGCCGATGTGGCACGCAAACCGAGGCGACGAGGGGGCGTGGAAAAAATGCCCGAAAAATCTAAAGGTGAGAGCGAGAAATGATCTCAAGCATCATCACGAGCGCGGAAAACTGAATCCGGCGATATAAGACACATCGAAAACGGAGAACGGCCGATGCGGCACGCAAACCGAGGTGACGAGGGGGCGTGGAAAAAACGCCCGGAAAATCTAAAGGTTAGAGCGAGAAATGATCTCTAGCATCATCACGAGCGCGGAAAACTGAATCCGGCGATATAAGACACATCGAAAACGGAGAACGGCCGATGTGGCACGGAAACCGAGGCGACGAGGGGGGCGTGGAAAAAATGCCCGGAAAACCTAAAGGTGAGAGCGAGAAATGATCTCAAGCATCATCACAAGCACGGAAATATGAATCCGGCAGTGCAAATGGTGCAAAAAACGGAGGTCATAAGGACTCCGGAATGGTTAAAGGAAAGAACTAGGTTAAAAAATGGCTACAAATAAAGGTGATCCCACCAAGCGAAGGATGCAATGGTGGGGAGAAATGATGACCCGTGGGGGAAAAATACTAGGTGTATCAAATCAACTGAAATATACAAGTGACACATGACCTCAAAAATGGTTGAGATCACGAATATGAAAAAGTGAGCAGGGTTAATGACCTGCCCCCATGCTATGTGCATGGGGTTTGTGATTGTGGATCACATATGTGTTGGTTTGAACGATGGGCTCATTGAGGTGTTGAGATAGAGATGATGGGGAAGGTTCAAAATGATTGATCATGCCCCCTATCCCGGGGTCGAGGTAATCTATTATGCCCCCTAACTGAGAGGTGTCAATGTGGTGCAGATGTTGTCTCATAGAGAGATCAATAGGGCATTGAGCAACTGCTGGCGGGGTGTTATACCATGAGGCTGTGGGTCGTGGTGGCATACTGAAGTGATGATATGATGATGGGGGATTCCCTTTGTGGGGTGGATGCCCCCAGTATCTCCGACGAGGATCACGGTGATGATGAGTAGGCAAGGTTTTGGGCATGCCCCCATGTTGTGGACATGTGGTTTCCTGGTTGATTTGAAAGGGTTCAACCTGTGTGTCAAAGGGATCAATGGAAGGGGCCGACCGGACAGAGGGGTATCCAGTGGAGATCATATAAATGGCGGGGTCAAGGCCAGGCATTTCGGTATCTGACCAAGTAAAGACATCAGTGAATTCTTGGAACAGTTGTTGGTATTCTCCGATCTCATGCTCACTGTGGGAGGTTCCTAATGTGATGGTATGAAGGGCACCAAGTGGGTCAGAGATGTCAATGTGGATGACGGGAGAAATATCGGCCATGGGATCCGTTAACCAGTCGATTTTAGTAGGAAGGAAATCCTTGGACTCAACCGTGGATTGGGTAGCGGTGGTGGATGAAGTCTCTTCCAGGAGGAAGTATGGACGATGGTGCATGTCTTCCCCGGGATAATCAAAGGTAGTAGGAGTCTCGAGAACCTCTTCATCATTGCGGGACCTTTGAGTGGTCAAATCGAGTGATGAGGTAGTGGTAGTCGAAGAGATCATATAGATGGTGTTAATCTCTCCGGATGAGGATGATGCGGGAGGGTAGATCTCCTCGATAGTAGAGGGTGCCGTCTCTAGGTCCAAATTGTTCATCTCGTAGAGAGCTGCTCTGTAGTCTGGGATGTCAGGACAGTTATGCGAGTAGTGGCCATAAATACCGCATATCGCACATGGGTGGTTGGTACGCAGTGATTTATCACGAGGCATAGGGTTTGGATCTAGTTTGACCACCGGGATGTTGGGGTCGTCGTCCAACATTTGCATGTGTTCCTGCAATGCAGGTAACTGTGGGCACTGATGGGTTGGATGGCCTAACTCATCACACAGCGAGCATTTTGGAGGAGCACGAAATATGGGGGGAGGTTTAACTGCCTTGGGTGGGGGAACCGCAGTGTATGGTTGTGGGCCTCTGCCCCCAGTGGGCCTGACGAATGGAGGGGGATTCGTCGACGACGAAGGAGTCGTGATACCGGGAGGTGGTTGGGTAGAAGTAACAATGGGTTGCACCGGTTGTAGGATGACATTTGGTGTCGGTGGAGGAACGGGAGGCGTAATATACCACACGGGTAATCCTAATGTTAACCCGGGGAGACTAAGGGTAGCCATAAATGGGGCGCTTACTACACCCGAAGGAGGAAATAGAAAGGGGATTGTGTGGATAGGTGTAACACCGATGTGACTAGGGACCAATGGTGGTTGACCGCCGGATGTTGGCGTATTCTGCGAAACAGTACAGAGATTTGCGACCTGTGTCTCCGGTGACGGTGGTGGGATGGCCTGGAATGTAGAGGTCATTGGTGTATCCGAATACAGTCCGGGTGCCACAGAAGACACAAAGGAGGTAACTGCACTAGAAGCGGGTTGTTCAATCATGGGGAGAACATTCTCCGGTGCTGCAGGGGCGTTGGGGTCATAGTAGGTGAGTTGGTCAATTTTGACCACGCGGCCCTCATGGGGGAACATCATGGTGTGGAAGACGGAGGAGGCGACCGCTTTCATGGCGTACATGTAACTGCGGCCAAGTAAAAGGTTATAGTCAAGCTGGGCGTTAATGACCTCTATGTCGATGAGCACAGTCTTCCCACCTAATTGGAAGGGTACCTTGGGTAATAAACCTTGAGGTTGAGCTGACCGGCCGTCGTAGGCCCGCAATGCAGTGGTGGATTGCTGGAGAGCAGGGGAGCCCAACTTCTGCCAAACAAAAGTGGACATGACGCATGTGGAGGCACCTTCATCGATGATACATCGATGGATGACAAGATTCCGAATAGAAACGGAAACTTGGACTGCTATAGTAGAAGGCAGCCGTGGTTCATATTGGTCTAAATCAAAGGTCATCAATTGCGAATCATTTGGGTCAATCGCCCCAATGGCGGAAAGTAAAGTCTTGCGCTGAGTAGGACAGGTTTTCAAGACTTCTAACGCAGACATGGATGCGGGAGATTGAGCTAGGTCATCGACGATGTTGTAATTGGACGCAGCTCGTGCATTGGGGTTGTTGTTGATTCGGCGAAGGGGGAAGTGAGGTGCTTTAGGAGCGCCATCGAGTGGAAGCTGAGGTATACGCAATGTCTGATCAGTGGGATTAGCAGTAGTATCCTTTTCGGCGGGGGGGGCTTCAGGAGTCGGTCCGTATTGATTCCGACGGGTTTGGATATTGACGTCAGCGGTGGACATCATCAATAAGTGGTGGGTGCCTGAATCAAACATGGGTTGGTCAGGAGCTGTGTAAGTAATTTGTTGTTGTTGTCCGTTGCCCTGTTGGGGGGCTAACGGCTGAGTGTTCACTACTCCTTGTGTTGGAAAGGGGTTTTGGAGGACCAAAGGTTGTTGTGGAGGTGGTGGGGGGTTGGGTGGTGGCTGAGGAGCCGCCTGCCCTTGACGATGGGCGTCATTTGTCCATAGTTGTCGAGCTCGCTCGAGATGTGGGCAAGCGTGGGTATAGTGGCCATAGACACCGCAAATGGAACAAGGATGGTTTGTTCGTAAATTAGCATTTTTAGGTTGTTTAGGTGGCCGATCAGGATTCTGATGAGCGGGCGCCGCGTTACTGTTTTGTGGAGGCTGGGTAGGCTGTGGAGCTTGGTTACGGTTTTGATTGTTTCCACGGTTGCGTCCTCTTCCGCGGTTGGGTTGCCCACCCTGGTTGCGTTGGTTATTTTGGTATTGGGGCTGCTGTTGTTGTGCGTACACATGCCCTTGGGCATTGGGGGGATTCTGAGGAGCCGCAGGTGCGGGAGCAGGTTGCGGTGGATAGTATGCAGGTGGAGCTGGAGGTGGTCCAGTTGCCTGTTGGGGTTGTTGGTACCCCTGAGCTGGTGGAGGTATGAGGTTAGCCGGTGCAACCGGTTGTGGGTAATGCATGGGCTGTTGTGGAAACTGCATGGGGTTTTGTACCGTAGGTTGAGCATAGTATGTAGGGGGTACATATGCTGATGGCGCTTGGCCATAACAATGTTGTGGACAAGAGGGTCCATGAACATGATGGGTCTGGTTTGTTGGAGCATAAGAAGTTGTCGCTCCGGAACTGGATGTAGCCCTAGAAAGGTCTGGGGCGGGCATGGTGCTCACCATACTGAAAGGTTTTGCTTGCGGTGTAATTTGGCCAATAATGCCATCAGCGGCATGGGATGCCCCCGGTGTGTCACCGCGTGCAGAGTCACCTCGTGGGGCGTCAGGTATGATGGTGTATAGGTAACCTGACTGGGCATAGATAAGGTCAAACTGTTGGGCCTTAAGGATGGCCTCCTCTTCAGACTGGGGTCTTTCAGATGCTACATCCTTCGCAATGAGAGGAAGGAGGGATTTAAGGAACCAGTCTAAAAAGATTCAGTCGTCTAATTTGATCTTGCATAGGCTTCGGCGCCGACGCCAATCATGGATATGGTCAGTGATGTGCGTGGCCGTGTTCTGTCTGCAAGACAGTAGGATTTCGACGCCCGCATCATAGCGGACCGGTAGCTGAAAGAACTGCAGGAAGGTCGAGGCAAGGGAGGTAAATGTGGAATGCGTCCCATGGGGTTGCTCGATATACCATTTGGCTGCAGAGCCAGTGAAGGTGCGCTGTAATAAACGGAGGCGGACAGAGTCGTCCACTATGGAGTTGGAGGAACACCATAAATGGAAGGACATGATGTGGTTCTGGGGGTCTTCTCCGGCCTTTCCCTCAAACTTAGGGATGTCAGAGGGAAGCTTAGTGGGCATATGGGGCCAAGCAGGATCATGCCTAATGGGGTCATTTGTGAGCCTAGCTAAATCTGGCAGGTTGAGACTTGCCATGTATGGTAGACTAGCGGATGTGGTGACCGGAACCGGGATTTGCCTAGCCATTGTGGTATGGTGTAGGGGTCCAGTAGCTCCTATAGGTATGCTAGGTATGGAGGGTATGTGCCCTCCAAAAGGTGTGGCCTGATATGGGTTAGCACTTCCAAGTGCAACTTGGGTTACACTTGGGTTAGGAATCGCGCTAGGGATGCCTGGTATTGCACTACCAAGTGCAACATGAGTTACACTTGGGTTAGGAATCGCACTAGGGATTCCTGGGATCGCACTCCCAAGTGCAACAGGAGTTACACTTGGGTTAGGAATCGCACTAGGGATTCCTGGGATAGGGTTTGTGGAAACCGAAGGGGGTATGACCCCCATGTTGGGCATGCCCATGACAGGTGGTGGTCCTGTGCTAGGCATTCCTGAATGTGGAGTGGTACCCATATTGGGCATACCCAAGGGGGTGGATGTTGCCATGGATGGTACTCCCGCAGAAGGGTTTGCGGATGTCTGACCTATGGTTAATGTAAATTGTGGATCATCTGGTGTTCCAGACATAATTGTGGTTGGTGGTAACTCTGTGGGGTTTTCGGATTCTACCTCCAAATCAAAGGTGAAGTGGGGTATGTCAGAATCGGATGACCGTCTAGATGATCGACGATGTGTCGAATCAAGGGATAATGCTCTGCGTCCGTGACGTGGAGAGCCAAGTGGACTAAACTCTGGGAGTTCGCCCCGTAGACGACGAGAACGTCTAGAATTCTCAATGGTGAGAATATGTTTTTTATGTAAAAATTTGTTTTAAGTATCAGGTGGTGATATATATGTAAAAGACTCAAAACCCTAATGCAACCAAGGGTGCAAAAAGGGGAGTGAAAAAAGAAGGCTCACAGGCCAAAAAATCAATCCTCAAAAAATGCACTTATTCTAGCAGCTGTGCTACAATAAGTGGAGGAATGCAACAACCGGTCAGAATACCAACATGCAAGCGGCTCCTAGAAAAAATAGGTGTAACTAGACTCAAAAGGTGGTAAAGATCATGCAAACACCTAATCTAAAAGTATTGTGACTCAAACAGACGATATCCCCTGCAAGGTGATGAAATCCAAGTCAGACAATATGAATGTAGAGACAACGGCTAGATATCCCCCTACCGGGAGGGACACCGGGTAATCAATCCTAAAAAGACAGGCTACTAGGATACTCCGTTCATGACGCGTCGAGAAAAGGTAAATCTGCCGTTTGGTCCTTTGATCGCAATATCCCAATACAGGGATATCCCGAGAACTGCGAATGGTAGCCCTTCGGTTACTGAATGGGTTTGGGTATCCCACTCAGGCTTCCGGAACCATCCTCGCGACTTCAACCCTCCTAGGGGAGAGGCCTTCCCACAAACCGGTTGTGACCGCGCCAAAAAGTACTAAGAGATTTTAGCTCCCTAATTGGACAACTTCTATGTCTCAGATGTATGAACTGAGGGGTGTTATTGGAACACCTATCCCCCCAATACTACCTAGCTACAAGAATTCTTTTTGTGTTCCCCGCAGAAAGTACAGTAAAAAATATTTTTCAAAATCGGGATGGCCGAATGAAAAAATTCAGCCACGCGGGTTTTGGACGAACAGCCGCGATGGGCCGCGCGGGTTTTGGCCGCACAGTCGCGATGGACCGCGCGGGTTTTGGCCGCACAGTCGCGATGGACCGCGCGGGTTTTGGACGCACAGTCGCGATGAGCCGCGCAGGTTTTGGCCGCACAGCCGCGATGAGCAGCGCGGAAAAATGCAGAAAAGTCGCGATGGACCGCGCGACTTGAGGTGTTGTAAACTGAACTTTGAAAAAATTAAATGCTTTAAGGGAAATTTTTCAAAAAATAAAGGACTGTTCGAAAAATATCAAGCAAATATTTAAGACATTTTTTCAGTAAAAGAAATTAATATGCTTTTTCAAAAAATAACTCAAAAAATAAAGGATTTCTTGGATTTTATGAAAGCAAATAATAAACTCTTTTTAAAAGAAATAAATGGATTTCTTTGTTTCAATAAAAATTGCTAAGGGCAAGATTCTAAAGAAGTAAACAAGAAAAAATTTGAATCTAGATAAAGAATGCAAAATGAATCTTTCTTTCACTTTCTTGAAAATTTTTAAAAAGATTTCTAGGTATGCAATTTTAAATAGTAAAATTTTTTTTTCTTCTAAATCTGGAAAATATGCAGAATTTGATACTGTAAAAAATGTGCTATGGGCAGAAAGTACAGTAAAAAATATTTTTCAAAATCGGGATGGCCGAATGAAAAAATTCAGCCGCGCGGGTTTTGGACGAACAGCCGCGATGGGCCGCGCGGGTTTTGGCCGCACAGTCGCGATGGACCGCGCGGGTTTTGGCCGCACAGTCGCGATGGACCGCGCGGGTTTTGGACGCACAGTCGCGATGAGCCGCGCAGGTTTTGGCCGCACAGCCGCGATGAGCAGCGCGGAAAAATGCAGAAAAGTCGCGATGGACCGCGCGACTGTCTGGAAAAAGGCCGCGATGGACCACGCGGAAAAACGCAGAAAAGCCGCGATGGACCGCGCGACTGTCTGGCAAAAAGCCGCGAGGCGGAAGCCGTGCACGGAAATCGAGAAACGAACCCGAAAATTGAAAATTTAGGGTTGTTTTTGGGGCCAAATCTCAGATCAGCAATGGATCTGCTGTCTAAGATGGCAGATCTATGGATCTAAAGGTTAAAAACTCATAAAAACTAAGATTTAATGGCAAAGCTAGAGATCTAAAGTTCAAACCAAAGCGGAGTCGCCAAAAACTGTTGGCTCGGTTTTGCAACCAAGCTTAGTGCTATGGGCACCTACTAACTAGTAGTAGCAGTTTCAATAGAAATAAAAACAATAAACTAAATAAACAATGCTTTTTATGGATCTAAGCAAGAATCTAAGCAAATAATGTAAACATTTCAAAATCAAGAACAAGAAACATAATAAATAATTTTTTGTATTGAAAAGTGGGGGGCAAGCAAGTGCTTGCGATATTACCTTCAATGGTGAAGGTTGATGTTGAGCAACTCCCAAGATGAGTAGCTCCAAACTCCAATAGGTCTCTTTCTCCAAGGTTGCTTCAATGGCTAAAAGTGCTCAGGGGAGATTTCAGCAGCATAAGGATGAGATAATGGAAGGATGTGAAATGAGGAGCCCCTACCACCTTTTTATAGGTTTTGGTGGTGGGAGATACCATTTGTGGTTTTGTGGAAACCAAATGGTATTGACCAACATGGTTTAGGTACTTTTCCCTCCTTTTTCCTTTTTTGAATAAAAATAATATTTTAATTCCCTTTTTAATATTTTTGGGAATTTGGACCCTTTTTGAGGGTTTTTTATGATTTTCTTGGAAAAATAATCTTTTTTAATGGAAAAAGGGGTGTACTAAGGTCTTTTAGTGACCTTTTGTTGGTTTCAGAGGCTCAGATGGTGGAAAAGTGGACAAATGGGTCATGTGAGTCAGGGAATGAGCTAGTGAGCACTTTTTAGGTGTTAACACCTGGCCTTCCAATAGAGACGCCAAGAGTCACAACTAATTAAAACACAGAAGTGAAGAACTCTACTCTCATATTATTAATGGAAGATCGTGAGTCTCAATGCTCTGTTACAGCTTACACAAGTAATGATTGTCCAACCCCAGGCTACGAAAGCCTTCTGGAATTTATAGAAAGGAAATACAATTTCAGATCCACAAAAATCACGTAGCAATGAAGATCTATGATCTTCATGCTGTGGAGTTACAACTAACTGATACAGTGTGTTGAACAGGGTTGTTAATCTTGAAAGATGTTGTTGTTCTGATAGTAATTGGATCAACAGACTCAGCAGCTGGAATGCCACCTGTCTGTCACAACTAATATCTTCTTCAATGGGATCTGTTATAGTGGGAATCTGTTACAGCTTGCGTGGAAGATGCGCTATCTCTTAGAATATGAGGAGCTGATGCTTGAAGAGTCACAACTGGCACTGCTGGGCTGATACACCTGCGCTTTAGACCTTGGCTAAATGAAGTCACACAAATTAGTATAAACCAAGGACTAAGATCCATAATCTTTAACAATATTAAGCATAAAAACAAATAAAGTAATAGAAAATTATACCTGTCAATATCATAGATTGATATGGAAAGACATGGATATAGCTCATGAACATAGGATGGAATTAGGGCAAAAAGGTGTAATAAAAGTAGCCAAAAAGGGGCATTTCCTGGACCCAACATCTCCCCCCAACTATCCAATTGCATGTCCTCATGCAACAACCTCCCTTAGTCTGAATTTGAATCTGAGTGGAATTTGAGGAGATTTGTGATATTATAAGCAAATTCTAGTGCCTCTCCTTGATGGACAAACCCATAGCAGTATACCCAATGCTCCCACCAACTCTCTTCTTCTTCTAATGTTAGAGCATAGCTGGTTCTATAAGAATTGCTTATAGGAAACCAAATGAGGGGGAATTTAAATCTTAAACCAATCCACCAAGGCCCACACCTCTGCATGCACTGCACATATCTAGGAATCCTTGTCAAGGCTTGCCTGAAAGTTTTGAAGCCATATCGATCCATTTCCTTCAGAGATGAGGATGAGTATAGCCATGTGTATTCACTGCCTTCCAGGGCATCCTGCTACATATTAAGAATCATTGGGACACATGTAGTAAGGATTTGATCTCGTAGGCTCCCAAAATAATGAGGAATTGAAGGAACCCTGAGGGATTTAGCATGACTTGCCATGAATGCTGGTGGATTCTGAGGTTCCCCCCTAATCCAGAGAGTAGAATTCTCCTCATTTCTGAGGATGGTTTGGAAGGCATCCTTCCATATTACATGGTTGATGACAAAGGAGGCAAATGCCCTCAGCTGAACATCCCCAAGAAAAGGTAAAGGATCAGATGGAAAGGTAATATAACAAGCCCTGTCATGCAAATATAACTCACATAACAAATGTTGATCCTCAAAGTCACTCTTCAGAAAAGTCTCCAGAAATTGATCAGCTATTGCCAACTCAAATGATCTTCCATCTTTGAGAGCCTTCAATTTAAATAAGGTTGTCTACTCATAGAGAAAGACAGGGTAAGAGGGGGATGGAGCTCTGCAACTCAACAATTCTATAGAAAGATTCTACATTTTGTTTTTGTCCTGCTATAGGGACTCAAGCTTCTTCAAACCTTCCAGTTTTTCTTGGAGTTTCTCCCACCGGATTTTTTGGAAGAATAGCTCCTCAGCCCATTTTTCTCTTAGTCCCTTAATGACATTCCTATGCTCCTGGAGAGGGATCGTACCTTCTCTGAACTGTTCAATCCACTTGAGCCATTTATCCAGTTCAAGGTTTAACCAGAGACTTTCTTCTCCAGTCATTGAATCTTTCGGTCTTCTACCTCCTTTTCATCATCAGAATCTAGATGAATGACTTCCTTTTCTTGCCTCAGCACTGTGACAGCTTCATCTTCTATCGGGATTGCAATGGTCTGTGCATGTAGTGCAGTATCAGCCATGGGGTCTAAGGATGCTGGTTCTTGTGTAGCAGCATTCTTCATTTCCATATCCATCTCAGCTTCCTCGGTCAGTGTTACAGTCTCAGTCAATATTCTTAGGGTTGTTGGTTCTTGTGTAACAGCACCCAAATCTTTCATTTCAATCTCAACCATCTCAGTTTGTGTTGCCACTATAGAAAATGGTTTTGGAAACACTAGTTCTTGTGTAACAGTGTTTCCCTCCTGATTCTCCACATCAAATGTTGCTATCTGAGTTGCATATTTAAACATTCTCAAGGGTACTGGTTCTTGTGTAACAGCCCCCTGTTCCTTAATTTCTTTAAACCGCTGAGATTGTCTCTGGTTTATATCAGATTTTTCTGACTGATAAGATTGGTCCTGAAGGAGCTCAGTATCCCCTGATGGATGGGACTGTACCGTTTCATCCCCTAAATTCAAATCAGGGATTTCTTCCATTCTTGGCTCATTCTCCTCTATCAATTCTATCCCCGGAATTCCTTCTTCCACCTCCTTTATCTATACATGACTCTGTGATGCAAGTACCAACACAACAACTCTGTGTCCTGCTGAAGAAAATATATCTCCTCATTCTGGGCAAACAGTCTCCCCATACTTCTCATTTTCAAATGCAAAAGATGGGTTTTCTAGCAAATTTGCAGCATTTGCTAATGTATCCAAAATTTTCTAAGTTTGTCTTCCAGCTGATCCCTTCCACTTTTCCAACTCCTTTCGTAATATCTGCACTTCCTCCTTTAATAATTCATTTTCAAACAGGAGATTTTCGATTTTGGGTTCTTCCCTGGAGGGTTCCTGCGTAGCAGTAGACATTTTTAGGTTCAAAATAGGAATCTCTATATCTACCCCTACTGTATGTGCTTCTTCTAACGCAGGTGACCCCCTATTCCCTTTAGCTGCTCCTGTCATTTCTGATAAGGGTGTTCCACTATTACCCCCAATTGCATCCACTGTATCAACTTCTTCTCCTGTCTCTGTTAATCCTGCTGCTATTGTAGCTACTTCCGCTGCTGCTACTGTCATAGCTGCTTCCGCTACTGCTAATAACCGAGTTCTTCTTTTCCTAATAAATCCCACTAGGTGTTCCTCACCACTTGCTGCTACTGATGATTTGACAGTCCAACTCTTCCTCCTCTTTGCTGGAATGGGTATCTGACCCCTGTTTCTTGATTCTATTCTTCATTTATTTGACACAGGGGTGTTCACCTTGGTTTCTTCTTCTTCAATAATGGTACCCCTTATCTCTGAAGATGACTCAACTTCCAAGACTTACACAGTCCCTTCTGCTACTGTTCCTGGCCGATATCCTTCCTTCTGAATCCCCACTTCTACAATTGCAGCTTCAACTGTCGCAGCTTCAACAACTACTCCAGTTTTAGCTCCTTTTAATTGAGTATTTGCCTCTGCAATTACAGATTCTAATTTTTCTACCTCTTGCTCCAGGGTTTCCATCACACTTTCTCCAATTATAGGGTTTTCGGTTACTCCAGCCTCTCCTTTATCTACTTCCCCTTCGTCATTGGCATGGATTTCTGCTACTCCAGCCTCCCCCCAAACTGGATTTGAGGAACTCCGATCCTCACTATCCTCACCAGCACCCCCCTCTTCTAATACGGGTTGTATGATTGTCGCATCCCCAACCAAAAATTGTTCCCAAGTTAAATTACGAATTGCAATGTCTCTTAGGACCAGTAACTTAATAAAGCCATGATTAGTAAGGGAGGAAACTAGGTGCTGGGCGGTTCTTGCATATCCAGCCATGGTTTGTAGGGCTTTAAGCAGATAGAATGGTATATTTACTAAGTTACCATGGAGTAAATGAGACAATAAGGGAAGTTCAGAGAAGGAAACAACTTGGTACCTACCTCCACATGAAATATATCTTTTCACAAAAATTGCTACTTGATTCCAGGGTGGTGGTAAGGAAGCCAGTTCCATCCCACGGCGCTTTGGAATAACCTGTTCTCCCACTGAAAAAAACTCCCTCACCACATTTTCATTATGTACCTTCCATCCAAATATCCTCTTCCCAACCATGGATAAACTAGTAACTTCAGCTATGATTTCCTCTATAGCATCCACGCGCAGTCGTC
Source organism: Larix kaempferi (assembly GCA_027924585.1). Classification (NCBI taxonomy): domain Eukaryota; kingdom Viridiplantae; phylum Streptophyta; class Pinopsida; order Pinales; family Pinaceae; genus Larix; species Larix kaempferi. The sequence continues at coordinate 2,278,268 of BSBM01000635.1, read as the reverse complement.
TCACCTCAGAGTGAGTATCAGTCAGGTTGAGGGCAAATTGTAATGCGGTTTCTGTGTGAAACCCATTCAACCGTTCAAAATATGCCATCCATCCTACTGTTATAAAAATATTAAGAACCTCTGCATTGGCACGTACAACGTCTGTATTTACTGGTTCATGTCTGACTGGATTTCCCATTTTAACCTCTCCTCAAGGTTTAGACTTCAAAAATTTCTGATTTAGATGTGGAGAGTTGTAGCTTACGAACATGCAAAGGGTCGTTGGGTTTCAAAAATCAGGTTTCAGGCTAGTCTGTGCTAGTATGAACGTTCTATGGAAGCGATGAGGTTGGCAGATAGGAGTAACAGGTGCAAAATCGGGTAAGGTGATGGAAAAAATATCACAATTATGACCTTGACATAATATTTAAAGTGTGATTTGAATGGGTTCGTTAATCGAAGGTTATGACATGACATAATCATTATTACTGTATTAATTCTATGCCAAATCATGTAAAAGATAAGATCCGTACCTTGCGTTTATGAGTTTGAGCCATGGATTAATCATTGCAGCCGGCCATCGTCCTTGCGGGTGTAATTGCACATGTGCCGAAGTATGTGGCCATTGCCACCTGGGTTGACAGCTACTCAAGGCATCCGAAATTTCCTTCGTGGTTGATCATGATTGGACCTTGTGGAGCAAACGCCCAAATTGACGCATAGTCACATCGTTATTGGCATCATTAATCGGAGAGCAGACAAACTGGCGGAGTATCAGCTGCGAAATCTAGCAAAATAAATGAAAAATGGCGGAGTCGCAGCTGTACGGAAGGAGCGAGAATGAAGTGGAAGGATTGGAGTCGTGACTACTAAGTTTTAGTGGAATGGAAAAAAGTAGCGGAGTCTCAGTTGCTAGATTTAGCGGAGTGGACAAAGGTAGCGGAGTCTCAACTGCTGGGAAGGAGTAAAAATGAGGCGGAAATGGCAGAGTAGCAGCTGCCAACTTAGAAAGATAAGCAAAAATAGCGGATTCAGAGCTGCGAAATTTGGCCGAATGAGCAAAAGTGGTGGAGTCTCAGCTACGACATTTGGCAGAATGGGAAAATGTGGAGGAGTCACAGCTGCGAAAAGTGAAACAAAGGAAAAATGGCGGAACAAGAAAATGTGGCGTAGTCGTAGCTGTGAATTTGGCAGAATGGGCAAATGTGGCGGAGTTGCAGCTGCGTCCAACTGTAGTATAAGCAAATTTTATCTGTGAAATATCACGAATTATCCAACTTCTTCAAAGAGCTTTATTAGTTCAGGAATAAATATGGGGTATCTGCAGTTATCTTGCCCAATCACGGCTGCTGCTCCTCCAATAAGTTCATGTACACAGTTCTTCAAAACAAACCGATCAAGTGCAAGAAAAATTAAAAATAGATAAAATACAGAATGAAAGAAAAACCAATCATTTATGTACAAAAATATGTGTGGAAACTGCAACTTTTAGGAATTCACAGGGTTTAAAAATCCCTGTCCTGACGTTAACTGATACTCTGGATCAGCTGCAACTTGTGAAATAAAAGCCTCCCTTGAGATCGGCCTGTGATACAGTCGCAGCCGATGACCATTTGCGAATAATGGTACTTTGTTCTCATCAATGGTGATCAACCGGATTGTTCCATTATCAAATACCCGATCTATCTGATAGGGTCCCAACCAACGGGTGCACAATTTGCCTTTAAAATCCCTCTTAAATCGTGAATCATACAATAGGGCCCAGTCTCCTTCCTGGAAGACTCTTTTATTTATAAATCTGTCATGCCATCTAGAGCGCTGTTGTTGGATTAAATTTGTATGATGCACTGCAGCTGTGCGCTTCTCATCCAATTCATTGAATTGATTCAGTCGATTCCTCTGTGCCTCTGATAAATCTAGATTTGCTTCAACAGTTGTTTTCAAAGTCCTGATTTCAAATTCAATTGGAAAAACAACGTTCTTGCCGTACACTAACTCATATGGGGAAAAACCAGTGGTGTTACGCCAAGTGGTACGATAGGCCCACAGTGCCTCTGGAAGTCTTTCATCCCAATCTTTACGATGGCTCTTCATTGTTTTTGTCAAAATAGCTTCAATAACCTTGTTTGTGCTCTCCACCTGCCCATTGGCCTGTGGATGATATGGTGAGGTTATTCTGTGCTGAATATGAAATTTCAGCAACAGTGCTTCCAGCTTGTGAGATACAAGCTGTGGTCCACCGTCTGTAATGATCTCCTTGGGTACTCCAAACCGAGTAAAAATTTCTTCATACAGGAAATCAATCATAGCCTGATCATTGGCCTTAACCAAGGCTACAACTTCTACCCATTTAGTCATATAGTCTGTGCAAACCAAGATATAAAATTTCTGCTTTGAGGGAGGGTTGATAGGCCCTACAAAATCTAGAGCCCACCTATCAAATGGTTCAACCACAAGCTGTGGCTGTAAAGGCATCTCATCTCATCTGTTGGGTTGGCCCATCCTCTGGTAGCTATCACATGCCTGAACATACTTCTTTGCATCACTGAATAATGTAGGCTAGAAATAGCCCATTCTCAAAACTTTATGACCTGTCCTCTTGTCAGCAAAATGTTCCCCATAGGGCTCATCATGGAAATCTTTAAGAATGCTGAAGATTTCATCTTCTCTAACACATCTTCTGATTTCTAAATCAAGCCCTGTGTAGAAAAGATGGCCATCAATCCAGCAGTACCTAGCACTTTGTTGTATAATCTTCCTTCTTTCTCTCTTCGACAGATGTGCTGGAAGCTTACTTGCAGCCAAAAATTTAGCAATATTTGCATACCATGGGGAGTGAGTTGATACTGCAAACAAATGTTCGTCAGGAAAGGAATCTTTGACTGGTAAATTGTCATCATTGTTAGTAAGCCGAGATAGAAAATCTGCAACAACATTTTCCATTCTTGGTCTATCAATAATTGTAATATCAAATTCCTGTAACAGTAACAGGCATCTAGTAACTCTAGCATTCGTGATTGGTTTATTAATTAAATACTTGATAGCAGAATGATCAGTGTGCACAAAAGTGGAATATCCAGTAATATAATGTCTAAACTTATTGATGGCATAAACAATGGCAAGAAATTCTTTTTCTGTGACAGTATAATTTAGTTCAATAGGAGACAGATTTTTACTAATATAATAAATAGCATAAGGAGCATTACCTTCCTTCTATCCCAAAACTGCTCCAATGGCAGTGTCTGAAGCATCTTAAGAAATATGGAAAGGCAGAGCCCAATTGGGTCCTCTCAAGATGGGTGCTGTAGACAGCCTTTTCTTTAGCTCAGTAAACGCTGTTTGGCATGCATCATTCCAGACAAACTGTGCATCCTTCATCATCAGAGTGAACAAAGGAGAAGCTAGCTTGGAAAATTTTTCTATGAACCTTCTATAATAGCTAGCATGCCCCAAGAAGCTACGTACATCCTTCTGTATTCCAGGAGTCGGTATATTTTCAATTACCTTGATCTTGGATGGGTCCACCTGGATACCATCAGAAGAGATGAAGTGTCCCAGCACTATGCCTTCACTCATAATCATGTGGCACTTTTCAGTGCTCAAAGAGAGCTGGCTTTGTTCACAGCGTTTCAGGACCTTTTCTAAGTTCTTCAGCGCTTCTTCATAACTATCACCATATGGAATAAAGTCATCCATAAAAATTTCCATGCAATCATTCACCATTTCTGAAAAGATTCCAATCACCGCTCTTTGAAATGTAGCTGGTGCATTGCACAACCCAAAAGGAAGTACTCCGTATGTGAAGGTCCCCTAGGGACAAGTGAAAGTGGTTTTGTCCTGATCTTTTGGAGCAATCTGAATCTGGTTATAGTCACTAAAGCCATCCAGAAAAGAGAAACACTTCTTCCCAGACAAGGTATCAAGGACCTGATCGATGAAAGGTAAGGGGAAATGGTCTTTCTGCGTTGCCTTATTCAATTCTCTGTAATCCACGCAGACCCTCCATTTCCCATTTTTCTTTGGCATGATCACAAGTGGAGAAACCCACTCACTGTCGGAAATTGGATGTATGAATCCAGCTTCCAACAGCTTCTGGATTTCCTCTTTCACTATGTCTCTCAGGTTCGGGTTCATCCTTCGTTGGGGTTGGCATACAGGCCTGGAGTCACTTTTAATATAGATGTGATAAGTGCACAGATGAAAGGGAATTCCTTTCATGTCTGTGTACTCCCAAGCAAAAGCTCCCCTACATTGTTTCAACAGAGTGAATAGCTGTTCCAGCTCGCTAGGTGCCAGAATAGGATTGATATTCAATGTTTTTCCTAGCTCAATTTCCACAGGAACACTCTTCGAATTCTTAAGTACTGGAATTACATTGTCATCACCAATCATAGTTTCTTCTGTAAGATTTTCTTGTTCTGTTGCAGCTAAAGTACTGTCCAAGATCTAATAAACATTCTTATTGACTGACGTGGGCTCACTGATGAAACTATTAATGGCATCATCCTATGTTTCATCTTTAAATGTCAAGGCTCTCCCTATGGTTAATAGTGGCTGAACACCCTCATCCTCCTCCAAATCTTCCCATAATGGAGTATCAGCTTCTGTGCTTGGTCGAGTTGGAGGGTACAAGGTCAGATTCTTGATCTCAGTCCCGTCTGAAATGGTCATAGAACCTGACCGACAGCTGATACAGGCATCAGCTGTGGCCAACCATGGTCTTCCCAGGATAAGTGGGTGTCTCCCCAACTGAGATTTTGGTTGTAACACCAAAAAGTATGTAGGGTATTCCCACGATTCCACTGAGATTAAAAGGTCATCTAAAATTCCTTCAGGATTGATCGTTGATCTATCAGCAAGTTCCAAAACAGTAGGGGTTGGCCGTAGATTAGTGAGTCCCAATTTCTTCACAGTCTCTATGGTCATAACATTAATAGCTGCGCCCAAATCCACCAAGACATTTGGAATCCGTGTGTTCCCTATGTGCACTGTAACAGTCGGGTTCCTAGGGTCATCATAATTCGCCATAGGGGCCTTTCCCATTATTAATTATCAAAGTTTTCCCAGCACGTGGACAGTGGGAGGATCCCTGGGCCTTCTTCCTGGTTTCTTAACACACAAATCTTTAACTGTCTTAGCATAAATAGGCACATCATGAAGGGCCTGTAACAGTGGAATTTTAACATATAAAATTTTCAATTCTCCCACGAGATCAAATCGGGGCTGTTCCACTGTCTTCTGCAGCTGCAATCGTTCATGATATGGTGGTTCTCTGTTCAACTGTGTAGGCTGTGGCAGATCATGTGTTGCTTCCTGAGTTTTAGTTGTTGCTTCAGTAGGAGTATCAACATCCTCAATAATGGGGCTTGCTGGATAATGCTGACTTAGTCCAGTTCCAATCACCGGGGATGACACATCCTCAGTGATAATAGGCTCCACTACCCTCCCTGATCGTAATTGTATATCATTGCAGGGAACTCGAGTAATGGAATAAGCAGGCATGTTGGCAGTCTCAAATTGATGGACTGCTTTATTGTTTGGGTGCGGGTTAGGTTATGCAGGTAGCTGTGGTCAAAGTTGTGCATTCATAGGTGCGGCATTGTTCTGGAAGGGGAGCTGTGGTTGTTGATACTGCTGATGCTGATACTGTTGAGGAGGGTATTGTTGATACTGAGTTTGGTGATGGGGAAAGTTATTTCCTTGGTAAGAGTTTCTCCAGTTGGAATTCCAAGGAGCTTGGTTTGACTACTGTGGCCATGGTGTCCATGAATTAGGATTTTGCATTGGGTTCTGAGATGGATGCCATTGGCTGTTGGAATAATGTGAAGGGAATTGTGTATTCATATTATGCATGTTGTTCATTCCATTCATATTATGCAGGAAAAATGATGGATTTGGATTCATACCTTGGTTTCTAGGCTGCCATGGTTTCTTCTGTGCCATAAAGTATGCTGGCTCTACATTAGGAATAGATGCCTGCAGGACTGCTTTAACCTTAGGTAATGAAGGACAATCCTTAGTTTCATGCTCGAGTTCACATATCATACATACCTCTTCTTTATCCAGCGGGCACTCCTTCAGTGGATGCTTCTTTCTACATTTAGGACAAAATACTCCAAGTGTAAGATCTTCTACTACTTGTTTATGTTTTTCCTTCATGGCATCCAACTCTAAGGATAGGGAACTCATCATGTCTATTTTAAAGTTCTCCAGTAAGTTGCCTATTTCTGCCCGAGTGGCACCTCCACTAGCTGACTTCTGAGTCCTAGTAAAGACATCCTGGTCTTGGTCTTCGTCTCGTTTGCTGGTTCTGGAGGATCCCTGAGAATACCTTCGACATAATTCAACAATCTTTTCAAAAGGTTCCTTCGAGATATCCCCTTTTCCCAGCAGATTCAACATATCAAGGCAATCTTCCCTAATTCCTCTAAGTAAGATGATCTTGAGCACATCCTTTCCAATCTCAGCATGACCAGATCTTTGCAAATTATACAACAATCTCTCCACAAAGTCTTCCAAACTCTCTTCATCCTTCTGAACCATTTTGAACAATTCTTCCTTTCTATCTCTAGTTCTGCAATATTCTTGATATTTAGAAAGAAAGGTGTTCTTCATTTGGTCCTAGGTAGTAATGGTCTCACGACCCAAACTCATGAACCAACGCAGAGCATTTCCTTTCAAGGTGGTTGGGAATAGCTTCAGCTTCTAAGCACTGGAGGTGTAATCATAGCTGCGACAGAGGATATCAAACTCAAAAAGAAACTCATCAGGATATTTAGAGGACTTACCATGAAAATTAGGGAGCACTGATGGTGAAATATTCTTCATAGGAGCTGCTCCAGGTGTTTGAAGGATGGGGAATTCTAATGTAGCCACAGTATTACCAGGCTGATTATTTTCTCCTTCTTCCTCTCGGCGATCCCCATGTTCATTCTCACCCCCTGTTCTCTGCCAGCCATGGTTCTGGTCCAAAATTCAATAGTCTCTTTTATGCGTTCTTCCTCTGCTTTGGCTTCTTCCTCTTTTCTCCTCTCTTCTCTTTTCCTTCTTTCTTCCTCTGCTATTCTGCGAGTCTCCAGCCACACCTCTTTAGTAACTATGGTCCCTTCAATATGATAAATCTCCTCTCTATCTGGTGCACCTACAACACTTCCCTTATCTTCAGGAGGTTTACTTTCTGCAACAGGAGTTGAAGGTCCCGTTGTATTCTCCACTGTGGATGCTGAATGTTCAAGATTAGGAGGAACAGAATTTCCCTTTCCTATAGAGTTTCGCTATGGTCTAGTAGAAGAATCGGCTCTAGCAATTATCTCATCAATATATGTGTGTCTTCCCTGACCTGCATTATGACCACGACCTCTTCCACCTGCGATGTTAGTATTCAAAGGGGGTTCCCGATTTGTTTTTCTTGTATTCATGCATGCTATAAAAATTGAACTAAAATAAAATAAAATGAAACCAACTACTAACTCTGTCTATCTATTACCATCCCCGACAAAAATGCCAAAATGTTGGTCACCCTATATGTCAGTTAATTAAAGCTGGCACACAGAATGGTCAAACCCAGGAAGGTATTTTATTTCAAAGGTAATAAGCACAGTCTATGCATAAATAGATTGAGCAGTTGATTGCTGAATGTAAATGATGATCCTACCTATGTGTCCAGCCAATTCCTTCCTTAAGAACACTAATCTAATTCACACATCTAAGAATCCAAATGAAACAACTTCCCTACAAAAATCAATCCAGCAAATTAATGATCTAATGATGCAATGAAACTAGATTACTTTTGCAAGAAGTTAAATCCTATAATTATCAAACTACATCATTCAATCTTTACCAAAATGATCTATCTAGTGGATACTGTAATTCTACCATTAATTATCTAATCTATGAATGCAATTGAAGATACAACAACAACCAGAATTAAAACATAAGCTTGAACTCTAACTGATAATTACTGGAAATCCTAGAAAGCATAAACAACTAGAAGATAATTGGAATGGAGCTTGGCTGTCACAACTGATTAAAACACACATGCAAATTAAGTAAATTTTCTTACACAGTCGACTGTCACACCACTATGCTACAACTATTCAAGATGCAGTGAGAAACTGCCAGAAAGGAGAGCTAATCTATGTTACAACTACCACCAATAATTGCAATCATTACACACCATTCAACAGAAGTAAAAATGACTACTCTTCCTACCTAAATAGGCTATCTCTGTGAGAAGGCGGGCCCTGGCCTTCCAATAGAGACTTCGAGAGTCATAGCTAATTAAAACACAGAAGTGAAGAACTCTGCTCTCATATTATTAATGGAAGATCGTGAGTCTCACTGCTATGTTACAGCTTACATAGGTAATGATTGTCCAACCCCAAGCTACGAAAGCTTTCTAGAATTTATACAAAGGAAATACAGTTTCAGATCCACAAAAATCGCTCAGCAATGAAGATCTATGATCTTCATGCTACGGAGTTATAGCTAACTGATACAGTGTGTTGAACAGGGCTGTTAATCCTGAAAGATGTTGTTGTTCTGATAATAATTGGATCAACAGACTCAGCAGCTGGAATGCCACCTGTCTGTCATAGCTAAGCTCTTCTTCAATGGGATATGTTATAGTGGGAATCTATTACATCTTGCGTGGAAGATGCGCTATCTCTTGGAATATGAGGAGCTGACGCTTGAAGAGTCACAGCTGGCACTGCTGGGCTGATACAACTGCGCTTTAGACCTTGGCTAAATGAAGTCACACAAATTAGTATAAACCAAGGACTAAGATCCATAATCTTTAATAATATTAGGCATAAAGACAAATAAAGTAATAGCAAATTATACCTGTCAATATCATCGATTGATGTAGAAAGACATGGATATAGCTCATGAACATAGGATGGAATTAGGGCAAAAAGGTGTAATAAAAGTAGCCAAAAAGGGGCATTTCCTGGACCCAACAAGTTTGACACCTGGTTGACATTTACTTGTGTACTGATGACTCCACTGATGATGATCATGACTCCTAGTTGTGCTTTGATGACTCTCTATTGATTTGATAATCACTCCATGAAGGCTAATTCGAATTGCCACTTTGAAATTCGAATCCTCTTCACCATTGTACTATTTATTGTTCATATTGTGATTAATAAACTAGTGTGTGATGTTATTCTACTTCTATCTGAGTTCTACTGTATCATAATTATGTTGCTCTTTTACACTGCATGACCACTCTTCTTCTATTTTCCTGCTTAATCTTTCTTGTGAGATATACATAAGGTCTTAGATCTGTTGTGAAAATATTTGTTGAAATATTGTAACTTCCAAGAATATTATATTTTGTATTTTATTATTCTGGAGATGGTACATTCCTCCGTAGTGACCTTATTGTATATACGGAGATGTTTATTCCTCCGATAGAATGTGGTAACTAGGGTTATTAGATCTCCCATGTGGGGTTCGGCCCTGAGTTAATTTATTAGGGGTTATTAGACTCTCTTAGGAGAGGTCGGCCCCATAGGGTAAAAAGTCAGTTGGGAAACAAGTATAAGTAGAGGAGGATGTTCCTCACTTATATCACTCTTCCATCACTCAGAAAGTAGCGCACAAGTGAGAGAGAGGTCTTCATAGGAGGTATAGAAGGAGCTCTAGTCTTGGACTACATCTTGTATTTGGTTGATCATCTTTATTGAGGAAAGCTTTGCTGGGTTTTCTACCCCATGAGGGTTTCCCAGGGTAAAATCTCTGTCTATCTTGTGATTATGTTTCTTTCAGTGATTTTTCTAGTCAAATTAGTATAAACTTAACATGGTATCAGAGCTAGCCTGAATAGGACATCTTTCACAAGGTGAAAATATCTCTCTCTCTTCCTCTGGTGAAAATTAGGGTTTTTGTAAAAGTTGGAATTTTTGGATTCTAATTACATGGCTGGATATCCCTCCTCAAAATCGAACTTTTGAGCCCTAGATCGAACTTTTTGGTTGGGTAGGACTCCGCGAAAGTCAAACCCTAGTTTGACAAAAAGTGTGGAAAACCAGAAAACCAACACCAGATTTCTACAGCAGGTCCGAAGTTCGCTGGTCAAGTTTGGGGGCTGAAAAATTGAAGTTTCCAGAAAGTAAGTACATCAGTCACCTCGCCTCAGTCAAGCCAATCTCCTGGTAAGGTCAGTTTTTCATTTTTGGAATTTTCAATTTTTGGCAAGATGGCCCCAAGCACTAAGCTGGAGGACAAGCTAGAAGGTATAGAGAATTTATGGGCATGAAAATATAGAATTGGTCTCATTCTTGAAGAGAATGATCTTTCCCAATATATCAAGGATGAAGTTGCAGAACCTGAAGAAGATGAAGCCAAAGAGAAGTATACGAAGGACCAAATTAGGGAAAAGAGAATCATTGCTGATTCTATCAAAGACCACTTGATTCCCCAAGTGGCATCTAAGAAGACCCCAAAGGAAATGTATTATGCCCTTTCCAAAATGTACGAGGGAAAGAACATCAATATGAAGATGAATATGAGAGCTCAATTGAAGAGCACCAAGATGAATAAAGGAGAATCTATTCAAGATTATTTCTCAAGGGTTTCCTAGTTCAAGGAATAACTAGATGCCATTGGAGATACCCTTGATGAAAATGAACTAGTCGTGACTGCTCTAAATGGTCTCACTAGACTTTGGGAGTCATTCATCCAAACTATGTGTGCCAGGAAAGAAAGTATGAATTTTGATGTGGTATGGGAGGATTGCATTCAAGAAGAAGCTAGGGTAGCCAATAGAGAATCCCTTCTCAAGGAGGATGACCAAGATTTGGCTACTCACACCAGAGAAGAAGAAGGAGTCATTTCAAATCCAAGAAGAATGGTCACAAGGAGTCACAACCTCCTCATAGATTTAAAAGGAAAGGGGGAGTAAAGTCAGAAAGAGATCTCTCCTCAGTTCAATGTTATAGTTGTCACAAACTAGGACACATTGCTAGAAATTGTCCTTCAAAGAAGAAGAAGAATATTCACAAAAGACATCAAGCACATTTGGCAGAAGATGTTATTGAAGAAGAGGAAGAGGAAAGGCCTCAAAAGAAGAGAACTAAAATAGAAAAAGAAGAAGCGGAAGAATATGTTCTATTCTCTGCACTCCCTGGGTCTGTGACACCTAGAGAAGATACATGGCTCATTGATAGTGGTGCTTCAAAGCAAATGATAGGTCAAAAGAAGGCTCTCTCAAGAATTGAAGAGAAGACCTCTCCAGAGAAGGTATCTCTAGGAGATGACTATCAATATCCCATCAAGGGAATTGGTGAAGCGAGCTACAAGCTTGATTCTGGAACCCCATTGAAGATGAAAGAAATCTTATATGTACCAGGTTTGAAGAAGAACTTACTCTCTATCTCTGCTTTGGATCTGAAAGGCTATAGGGTTGCATTCATAGATGGGAAAGTACTAATGTGTCCCAAAGGAAAATCAATTGAGGATGCAATTGTTATTGGTGAAGAGGAAGGAGGTCTACACAAACTCAAGGGCCATCCAGAAGCTGCCCTTGTTCATGAAGCCACTAGCCCAAGTAAGCTATGGCATAGAAGGCTTGCTCACATTAACTACAAAGCACTACCTCATGTAAGCAAGGTAGTCATAGGATTACCAAACTTAAAGATTGATCATGATGGCACTTGCAAAGGGTGTGCAAATGGAAAGAATGTCAAGAACCCATTTCCAAAGAGTGATACAAAGACTAAGAGTACATTGGAATTGATTCATTCAGATGTATGTGGACCAATGCCATCCACATCCTTAAGTGGATATGAATACTACCTTACCTTCATTGATGACTACTCAAGAAAGACTTGGATATATTTTCTGAAGAGAAAAGATGAAGTTTTTGGAAAGTTCAAGGAATTGAAAGCCTTGACAGAAAACCATTCAGAAAAGAAGATTAAGATACTCAGGATAGATAATGGCAGAGAATATACTTCAAAATATTTTGAAGTCTTTTGTAAGGAAGCTGGAATCAAGAGGGAACTAACCACTCCCTACAATCCCCAACAGAATGGTGTTGCGGAAAGAAAGAATAGAATTACTATGGAAGCAGTAAAAAAAATGATACATGATCAAGACCTACCTATGCATCTATGGGTTGAAGCAGCTAGGACAACAGTCTATGTGCAGAATAGACTATCTCATAGTTCTCTTGATTTCAAGACCCCAAAAGAAGTGTTCATAGGGAAGAATCCTGAGGTAAGTCACCTCAAGATATTTGGATGCCCAGTATACATTCACATTCCAAAAGAAAAGAGGACCAAGCTAGATCCTTCTGGGAAGAAAGGAATATTTGTTGGATATTATGAGGCATCCAAAGCATTCATAATATACATCCCACGATTCCATCATATGGAAATAAGTAGGGATGTGAGATTTGATGAAGAGGAAGCTCTCAAGAGATCTAGGAAGTGCCAACATGAAGAAGTATATGAGGAAGAGGCACCTTCCAGAATCACAGAAGCTGCACTCACCCCTGAAGAGACAACTCCTGAAGACCATGACATGATGGAACCACAAGAACCCCCTGTCATAGAAATTTCACGGAAGAGAAAGCCAGCTTGGGCAAGAGACATTATACTAGGAGCAGAAAAATATGGAGCTCCTGAAGGCTCCACTAGGGTAAGCAAGAAACCAAAGACATTTTCCAACTATGTGGCCCTGATGTGTGATCTTGTAGATCAAGAACCCACTAGTTATGAAGAAGCATCCCATAAGAAAGAGTGGGTAGAAGCAATGATTGAGGAGTACCAGTCATAAATGAAGAATGATGTTTGGGATATAGTTCCCAAGCCAAAGGACAAGAGTGTGGTATCCTCCAAATGGATATACAAGATAAAGCATGCTGTGGATGGCAGCATTGAAAAGTATAAGGCAAGGTTTGTGGCCAGAGGATTCTCTTAGAAAGAGGGAATTAACTATGAAGAAACCTTTGCACCAGTTGCAAGGTACACTTCCATTAGAACCATCATGGCACTTGCATCCATGATGAAGTGGGAATTACACCAGATGGATGTGAAGACAACCTTCCTGAATGGTGTGAATGAGGAGGAAGTGTACATAGAACAACCACAAGGATTTGAGGTGGAAGATGGAAGAACCCATGTGTGCAAACTAAAGAAGGCCTTGTATGGACTAAAGCAAGCTCCCAGAGCTTGGTATGTCAGAATTGATAGTTTCTTGACTAGCTTGGGCTTTACCAAGAGTAAAGCTAGTCCTAACCTTTATCTCAAAGTTATGGATGATGAACTTGTCATATTGTTTCTATATGTGGATGATCTATTTCTGACTAGAAATGAGAAACAAATTATCGAGTGCAAGAAGAAGCTCTCTTCAGAATTTGAGATGAAAGATCTCGGATTAATGCATTACTTCCTAGGTCTGGAAGTATGGCAAGGCCCAAGAGGAATCTTTCTCAACCAGGGAAAGTATGCTGTGGAAATATTGAAGAGATTTGACATGTTGGAATGTAAATCCATGGCCACTCCCATGGATTCCAACCTGAAGCTGTTAGCTGATGAATCATCAGAGTTAGTGGATATGACTCTGTATATACAGATTATTGGGTCATTGATGTATTTGACAAATACTAGACCAGATATATGCTTTGTCGTGAATACCTTGAGTCAGTATCTAGTGGAACCTAGATGAGTTCACTTGATAGATGCAAAGCATGTGATGAGGTACCTAAAAGGTACGATATACTTTGGTCTATGTTATCTTGGAGATCATGATTTCAAATTGCATGGATACACAGATGCTGATTGGGAAAAAAGTGTATCAGATAGGAAAAGTACATCGGGAGGATGTTATTGTCTAGGATCTGCCATGATATCATGGTTTAGCAGGAAGTAGTCTAGTGTGGCTCTCAGCACAGCTGAAGCAGAATACATAGCTGCTTGCTCTACTAGTTGTGAAGTTGTATGGCTTCGAAAACTGTTATCAGGACTATTTGACTTAGAGATGGACCCCACTATGATCATGTGTGACAACCAGAGTTGTATCAAGATGACATAAAATCCAGTGTTCCATGATAATTCAAAGCACATAGAGATCCGATATTTCTATATATGGGATATGGTGCAGAAAGGAGCTATCAAGCTCGAGTATGTAAGCACTGATGAACAAGTTGTTGATATATTGACCAAACCTCTGTCTCGAGTAAATTTTGTGTATTTCCGAGACAAGCTTGGTGTAGTTCAGAAGGACCCTCCTCAAAAGGGGGAGTGATATGGTCGCTGATGATGAGATTGCTTACATCGACAGTGAGGTCGATCATGTGGATACCTATATTGGTGATGCCGACAGTGAGGTTGGTGAATGTTCCTTAGACAGGGTCTAAGTTGATGAGGGGATTGCATCATCCTTGAACACATGTTCTAAAAGGAACCGTAGACATATGTCTCCGAGAAAGAAGAGGGATTGCATCATCCTTGAACACATGTTCTAAAAGGATCCATAGACATCTATCTTCGAGAAACAAGTCCCTAGTATACAAGAGGGATTGCATCATCCCTGGACTTCGGTCCCCTGAATTGATCCATAGACATCTGTCTTCGAGAAAGAAGTTCCTAGTGGACAAGAGGGATTGCATCATCCCTAGACTTCGGTCCCCTGAATTGATCCGCATACATCTGTCTTCGAGAAAGAAGTCCCTAGTGGATGAGAGGGATTGCATCATCCCTGGACTTCGGTCCCCTGAAGTGATCCGTAGACATCTGTCCCGAAAAAATTGATGATAGGACTGCATCGTCCCTGAGCGTTTAGTTCAAAATGTACGTGATAAATCCTAGATCTGATCTAGGTCACATCCAGTATGAAAAAGGATTGGCACTGTGGTCGGGAATGCATCGTCCCTAGACATGGATTTGTCTTAAATGGATCAAGGACTGCATTGTCCCTAGACATGGATTTGTCTTAAATGGATCAAGGACTGCATCGTCCCTAGACATGGATTTGTCTTAAATGGATCAAGGACTACATCGCCCTAGACATGGATTTGTCTTAAATGGATCAAGGAATGCATCATCCCTAGACATGGATTTGTCTTAAATGGATCAAGGACTGCATCGTCCCTAGAAATAGATTTGTCTTAAATGGATCAAGGACTGCATCGTCCTTAGACATGGATTTGTCTTAAAAGGATCAGGATTGATCATCCTTGGAATTGGATCCGGATTTCATCGTCCATAGACATGGGACTTGCCTTAAATTGATAAGGATTGATCATCCTGTAAGTAATATCTGGATTGTATCGTCCATAGACATGAGAGATGTCTTAAAGTGAGCATGATTGATCATCTTGGAATTGGATCGTGTGTAGATCGAGATGATCCAGATGCTGTATATCGAGATGATCCAGATGTTGTAGATCGTGATGATCTAGATAACGATGCTACTGATCGTGATGATATAGATGACGATGTTGTTGATCGTGATGATCTAGATGACCATGTTGTTGACTGTGATGATCTAGATGATGATGATGTTGATCGCGATGATCTAGATGATGATGCTACTGATTGTGATGGTCTAGATGATGATGCTGCTGATCATGATGACGATGATGTTGATCGAAGGGTCCAGTTGATGATGCGATGATGTTGATGTTGTTATGATGATGATCAGTAGATCCAGATGATGAGGCTTTTGATTGAGAGATCCAGATGATGATGTTACCGTGGCTGTTCGAGTGCTGTAGAAGATGAAGACCCAGTACTGAAGATGTTGATGTTCCATATTGATTATGTTCCAGTAACTGTTTGAGTTATTGATGATGATGTATGAAGAAAGCTTCCAATGATTTATAGATGTATCATGTACCATGTAGTTGATGACTCCTTGCTCCTGCAGATGTTGTTATAATATCCTTCTCGTTAAGGGGGAGTGTTGAAATATTGTAACTTCCAAGAATATTATATTTTGTATTTTATTATTCCGGAGATGGTATATTCCTCCGTAGTGACCTTATTGTATATCCGGAGATGTTTATTCCTCCAAGAGAATGTGGTAACAAGGGTTATTAGATCTCCCATGTGGGGGTCGACCCTGAGTTAATTTATTAGGGGTTATTAGACTCTCTTAGGAGAGGTCATACCCATAGGGTAAAAAGTCAGTCGGGAAACAAGTATAAGTAGAGGAGGATGTTCCTCACTTATCTCACTCTTCCATCACTTGGAAAGTAGCGCATAAGTGAGAGAGAGGTCTGCATAGAAGGTAGAGAAGGAGCTCTAGTCTTGGACTACATCTTGTATTTGGTTAATCATCTTTATTGAGGAAACCTTTGCTAGGTTTTCTATCCCATGAGGGTTTCCCAGGGTAAAATCTCTGTCTATCTTGTGATTATGTTTCTTTCAGTGATCTTGCTAGTCAAATTAGTATAAACTTAACAATATTTTGACTATTATTATTATTCATTGTATTGGGTGACCTTTGGTCTCAATTACCAGGGCCCAGGATGGATTAAGCGGGGGTGTTGGGATATTCCTATACTCCATCCTAGTCCTACCAGCATGATCCATTTTTGCATTTTCAGTCATGCATGCATTCATGATTTTGCATGCATCCAAGTCATCAGTCCCAGCACCAAGCCCTCAGTTAACTAGCCCCAGGAGCTTCTTTTAGATTAGTTTTATCCCTCCTAGTGCTTAGTGCGCCCTTCTTTCTTGATTTAAGGAAGCCACTTGTGAAAGGCTCCCTCTCTCACCTACCACTCAGTTCACTTCAGTTAGCTATTTGTCTTTCCTTGATTTAAGGGTAGATTGACTCCTAATTGACTGTATCACTTCGATGGACCTCCAGTGAGACTAAAATACCTATTCTGAATCCAGTTAGCTCCTCATGCGCCCTCCGATGAGCCTCCTTCATTCAGTTAGTGCCTCCATGTGCCCGTTATACCTACCACACTCAGTTAGACTCAGTTTAACACCTGGTTGACAGTTACTTGTGCATTGATGACTCCACTGATGATGATCATGACACCTAGTTGCACTTTGATGACTCTCTATTGATCTGATGATCACTCCATGAAGGATAATTCGAATTACCACCTTGGAATTCAAATCCTCTTTAGCATTGTACTATTTATTGTTCATATTGTGATTAATAAACTAGTGTGTGATGTTATTCTGCTTCTATCTGAGTTCTACTTTATGATAATTATGTTGCTCCTTTACACTGCATGACCACTCTTCTTCTATTTTCCTGCTTAATCTTAATCTATCTTGTGAGGTATACATCAGCTCTTAGATCTGCTGTGAGGTTTTTCACAGAAAGGTCGTGGAAGAAAAGGAAGAAAAGGATAAGGAAGTTCTATCGTTGAAATATACTCTACATAAACAATGTGATAACCAAGATCATCTTCAAGAAATTCAACTAGAGGTTATCTCTCTCAAAGAAAAGAACTTGGAGTATGAAAAATCGATTGTTAAACAATGAACCACATTACAGGAAAATGAAGAAGAACTGAAAAGAATTCAAGATTGTGTCATTGTAACAAAAATCTATGCCAGAAGCATAGAGGTACTACATGAGATTCTTAGTAAGCAAAGATCTACTCATAACAAAAATGGTGTAGGTTTTGAGAATAATTGTGAAAAGATTGCAAAGGGAATTGCGCAAATAAAGAGGATGGACATGCGGAAATTTGTTCATTGTTGGAAATATTGGAAAGTACTAATACAATGTAGCCTGTTACAAGTGCAACAAAATTGGTGACAAGGATTAGGACTGTGGAAAGTCAAGAAAGATTTTAAAATGTTTGATAAATAAGGCTGATAAATTTTTTGGATTAGACAACAGTGGTAGCACCAATGAAGGCCAAAGAAAATATCACTGTTGCAAAATGGTCTGGAGGAAGAATAATGTAAATATTGATCCTACACCAAATGAAATTCTAATAAAAGAGGACTCGGGAGACACATCTGTCTCCACCCCAGCATGAAAATGACTCACCATCAATTGGCCCGTCGCAGTAGGGAACATGTGCACCATCGTAAACTACGACAATGGGTGTAACATTAATGAGTTAGTGGATTAATAGTATGAACGACAATAAATACGCAAACAACAACCACATTAATGATAGAAAGTGGTTCAGTGTATTCAAACCGATCAACTAAAATTTCCAATATCCGAAGTGGGACCAAATGAAGGGAAATCTATAGATCATTAATGGCAAACAGAATGGTTAGCCTTCAAAAACCCTAGATATTTTCGGTAACAACCCTAGCGCTTATTGAGAATAGTTTCTAAACGAAGATCAGTGAGTTTGAGAGATTTGAAAACCATGGCACCGAAAATAAAATAGAAGATTAAAGATGCAGACGCATCTGCATCAATGCAATACAATCAAGAGTATATTCCTGCATGAAAAATGAATGCCCCGATGTTTATCCTGCTTGAATTGGAAAATATGAAGCTGCAGGATCGAAAGGAATATGAAGGTGCGGCTGTTGAAGAAAACTTGTATGGAAAAATAGACAAGGTTGTGATTTCAGAATATGATGTTGGTGATGCTGAAAATTTTTCATAGCTTTCCAAGGAAATGTATATGGAAAGAAGCGAGTTAGGTGAGATGGTATTGAAAGAATGGGTCATTGAATTATCCAAGTCTGGAATATTGAATCTCCTGGAAATTGCATACTGTTAAATTTTCAGAATTTACATCAATATGATCTAGGATCTTAACTGAGAGAACAACATGTACAACATATCTACAGCATATCAATCATGGAGACAATAATGCAAGCACACAAGAGACACAAAGATTTACTTGGGGAAAACCATAAAGGTGAAAAACCCCAATAACTTCCTCAGAGATAGATAGAGCAATGATACAACCAACCAAGAGAGATAGACACAACCTAGCAGTAGATCCTCCTCCTCCATAAGTGCGCCACTCCTCCTTGAGTGCATGTGAGAGAAGTGAGTGAGCAAATAGAGTGCCTCCCGCACTCTATTTATACTTGACTTGACTTGCCTTTTTACCTAACTCATGTAGGCTCGAACTTAACCACATAACATAATGCTAACTGGGCCGACCCCCAATAGGGTGGTCTAATAACCCTTTGACTCACATGGCCGACCCCCAATAGGGTGGTCTAATAACCATTTGACCCACATGACTTATATAGGGCCGACCCCAAACAAGGTGGTCTAATAACCCATCAAGTATAAGTTACGACACTTAAAATATAAATGACGACACTTCCGTATAGAGGAATAATAACATCTCTATAGGAATACAATATACATATATGTGAAATAAATTCTGAAGTTACATATACATCAACACTCCCCCTTAACTAGGAAGGTATTTCTCAGCACAGTTCTTCTAGCACAAGTCATCTTCTCTGGATCATCGTCACTGGATAATCATCATCGAGTCATCATCATCGTCACTGCTGCTGTTATCTCAATCAATCTCTGAATCTACTCGTCATAGGAAGTTCTACAGAGCCAGTCCTTTTTCATACTGGATGTAGGCCCACCACCTGCAGGTCTTCGTCATCACTGGCCATACTGTGGAATCCTCAGGACTTATTACGTGCGTCACAAAACCTCGAAAGAGCATCCCAGGATGTTATGGGTACACAACTCCAACCTATAGGATCTCCCAGGGCGCTATTACATGTGACCCCACCACAAAACCTCGCAAGAGCATCTCAGGATGTTACGGGTACACAACTCCGACCTGAAATCTCCCAGGGCGCTATTACATGTGGTCCACCACAAAACCTCGCAAGAGCATCTCAGGATGTTATGGGTACACAACTCCGACCTGAAATCTCCCAGGGCGCTATTACATGTGGTCATGGCAAAACCTCACAAGAGCATCCCAGGACTGATTACGGGCACACAGCCCAACCTATCAGATCTCCTAGGGCGCTATTACATGCCATAGGACAAAACCTCGCAAGAGCATCTGCCAGATATCCCAGGGCGCTATTATATGCCATAGGAAAAACCTCGAAAGACTATCTGCAGATCTCCCAGGGCGCTATTACATGTCCTCCTAGAGCAAAACCTCGAAAGAGCATTTGCCAGATGTCCCAGGGCACCGATATTACATGCCATAGGCAAAACCTCGAAAGACCATCTGCAAATCTCCCAGGGTGCTATTACATGCTCATCTGCACAACCTGATCCATGGCCATAGAGTATCAACCTGATACTCACCATACATCATCCTGATGTATCCATGATCATCCTGATCATCATCACTGCAACGTCCTGCTGCATGTCATCTGGAGCAACATCCTAAAGCTCGTCATCCATGATCATCCTGATCATCACTGCAACATCCTGCTGCATGTCATCTAGAGCAACATCCTGAATCTCGTCATCCATGATCATCCTGATCATCAATGCATCTACCTGATGCATACCAAGTATCTACCTGATACATATCATCATACATGATCCTCCTGATCATACAATGTATCCACCTGATACAAATACATGATACATATCACCATACATGATCCACCTGATCATACAATGTATCCACCTGATACATATCATCATACATGATCCTCCTGATCATACAATGTATCCAACTGATACAAATACATGATACATATCACCATACATGATCCACCTGATCATACAATGTATCCACCTGATACATATACAGATACATGGTCCAAGCATCCAACATGATGCATACATACATACATAAAAATGATCCAACTGATCATATCCAGCATCCACATGATGCGTACATACATACATAAAAATGATCCAACTGATCATATCTAGCATCCAACATGATGCGTACATACATACATAAAAATGATCCAACTGATCATATCCAAGCAGAAACCAGAACATCATCCTGATGCTCATCATCCAGCGCTTACATCCACATCCATGTGAAGGATCCTCCTTCCAACATGCTTGGAATGGCTTCAGCAAATGTGTCCATCACTTCTTCCTCGAAGTGTCCTCGATCTGAAGAACGCCAAGCCTCTCTCTGAAGTTCTCGAACTTCACCCTGGCTAGTGGCTTCGTCAGCACATCTGCAATCTGCTCGTCTGTCGCAACATATAGGAGCTTCACAGCTCCTCTCTGCACCATATCCCTGATATAGTGATATTTGATCTCTATGTGTTTCGACCTGTCATGAAACACTGGATTCTCGGACAACTTCACACAACTCTGGTTATCACAGAAGATACCCGTAGCTTCCAATGGGAGATCAAATAGCTCAGATAGTAGCTTCCGTAGCCATACTGCCTCAAAACTAGCTGAGCAGGCTGCAACATACTCTGCCTCAGCTGTACTCAATGCTACGCAGGACTGCTTCCTGCTAAACCAAGAGATCACACCTGATCCCATACTGAAGCAGCACCCAGATGTGCTCTTCCTATCTGCAGCACTGCCAGCCCAATCTGAATCAACATAACCCTGCAGGTTAAACTTTTGATTCGCCTCATACCTGAGCCCATAATCCACTGTACCCTTCAGGTACCTCAGAATATGCTTTACAGCAACCAGGTGAACACTCCTTGGATCCGTCAGGAATTGGCTCAATGTGTTCACAGCAAAGCAAATGTCTGGTCTCGTGTTCGTCAGGTACATCAAGGACCCAATCATCTGGCGATACATAGAGACATCAATCGGCTCAGATGAAGCATCACATAGAAGCTTCAGATTTGATGCCATAGGTGTGGCCATGGCCTTGCAATCCATCATCCCGAACCTCTTTGGGATCTCTACTGCATACTTCCCTTGTCCAAGGAAGATTCTATCTGCACTCTGCCACACCTCCATGTCAAAAAAAAAAAAATAGTGCATCATCCCCAAGTTCTTCATCTCGAACTCGGTAGTAAGCTTCCGCTGCGTGTCGGCAATCAATCTATCTTCACCATACCAAGTTCTGCACATATATGATTTCCTATCATGTGTCTCAGAACCAAGTGGCTGCTCTACATACACTTCTTCTTCAACTACACCATTCAAGGAAGCTGTCTTGAATCCATCTGGTGTATCTTCTATTTCATCACTTTTATATTTCTCAATGCTGCGATCTGCAACATGCTTGATCTGATAGTTCCATTTGGAAGTCATAGCAAACTTCCCTTCATGTCTTGGGATTACATCCCAAACATCATTCTTCATGATCGACGGATCGTGGCATTTCATTTCTTCATCCCAGATCCTGGGAACTTCAATATCTTCAATATCTTCAATAGATATCTTTGTTGCTGGAACAAATGTTGTAGTTCTTCTTTTGTAGGAGATGGCATACAATCTTTCCTACACAACAAGTTAAATTGCATGATTAGAAAACATCTCATAGTTTTCAGAACAAATTCTTACACATAAAGAAATATGCCATACAGTCATGCAATTATCTTAGCCAATGCTTCAATACAACATTTATCCATATTCCGTAACTTTCTAGATGCCTTCCAATCTCTACCAGAACATTGTTAAGAGTGTGCACAACTCCCAACATGTCAGCAAAGAGGTTTCATTCTAGATAAGTAGCAATGGAATGTTGTACAGTGCCATAGGCCACTTACCCATGCATATTAGGAGTATACTGTTCATCAATGCAATTATTCTAATATGCATAATACACAACCTAATTCTAGGAACATCAGTATATACATTATTGAACAGTATTATTTAAGAAATGACAATTCAAATACTTATCTTTGTTTGTTCGTTGGGTGGACTCCCTCTGAGTCTTCGCTTCCTTGCAGGAGCTACTGGAGTCCTAATCTGAAGTAGCTTCTTCTACACCTTTTGATGTGGAATGTAGAGAGATGGTCAACTCCCTCTGAATATTTGCATCCTTGAATAAACCACTGGAGTGTACTCCCTCTTGATCTTTGCTTCCTGGATTACCTGTTCTTGAACTCATATTCATCCTTGGTCCCTATGCATGCTTATTAGTATCATGATTAAATCATACATTCATTAGCATACTATTAAAGCACAATAATCTCAAGCATGTATAATCATGATCATTTCAAACAGAAAATAATACGCATTAGCATTCAAGGTTTATGTAGGATTCTTATGGTTAGTCAAATCATAAGAAACATAACATGTCTAAACCTGTAATTACTCACACCTATGACTCTTCGGGTTAGTTGAATCATCAATCAAGATAAGAGATATAATATGCATAAAACCTGTGATTATTCAAAGCTATACCTTCATGATTCTTCTAGTTAGTCATATCATCAATTATGGTAAGAAACATAATATGCATACAACCATGATTATTCAAACCTATGACTCTTCGTGAATACTCATTATCAACAACACATTAGTATAAGATCCTAACACAAGGTAGGATTCTAGCTTGATATAGGAAAAACATACCTGGATTAGCATGCTAGCTATTTATGTCTCACATGATGTCTTCTTGTTCTTCTTCAATGACTTGTGCTAGTAACCTGTATATCTCATAGGTTAACTATTACAAAACCAAGTTATCCATACCTCGTAAATGGATCTTCTATGAGATCCATGACAATGGATGAATCTTTGTCCTCATGTTATCATGATCATATGTTCTTGGACTGGAACATGATTTGTCTTTCTTGGTGTACCTTTCATGTTAGTAGACAACATAAACCTCATACAACACCATAATGCATTAGTACAATCATAAGTGTCAACACCCTAATCAATGAATATTTTCTATTGTGCATTCATAGTTTTATTAAGGTGATATGACAAGTCTAAAATCAAGATTGTACTAACCGTAATAACATGAAGACAAACATACCATAAACTTAATCATGAACAAATCTCAAAACATACCTCGATGAGTCATACCTGTCGAGATCGCTTGTAATCTCCTTATGTAAAGCCTTAGCCTCATCTCCCTCTGAAACAGGAACTCCTTCACTTATGCAGGTGACCAATCCATCTTCTTCTAGGATTAACCCAATCCACTTGATTTGCAAGAACTGGACCTGGAGCTGGATATGGGTTTGTCAGAGAAACCCCAAAAATTCAAACTTTGAATTTCAAACTTCTGAAAGGATAGAAATATGCGCCTTGATGAGCTGATCAAGCTGGTATATTCAGAATTTGAAAACTACAAAGTTTCACTCCTCAATTTTGCCTGTGAGACTTCTGGATTCACTGGACGTGACCCTGAACTGGGGTTTGATGAAGCCCACTCTTCTACCCAATCAAAATGTTTGATCCAAATCTCTAAGCTTCTATTTTTCTGAGGAGCTTCCAGCCGTGGTCACAGATTTCAAAAATTCCCATTTTTACAGAAGCCCTAATTTTCCACTTTTCTGATCAAAGTCCCGAACTAGGGTTTAATCAAGCCCGGCCTTTTTCCCAACCAAAAATTCTGATATTGGTCTCTAAATTTCTATTTTGATGAGTAGCATCCAGCCGTGGTCTCCGATTACAAAAATTCCAACTTTCTCCAAAGCCCTAAATTCCGGAAGCCATGAATGAAGGTACCAAAAAATAATTCTGTTTTGACAGAAATATGTACCTGATTGTTTCTAGTGTAACTCCGAAATTTTTGATCCACAGGGTCTGAAAAAGTTTCCTGAGATAGCCTGACCTGTTATCTTTCCATCCTGATAGTTCTGACCTCAATTGGATTCTCTGAGAGAGAGTTATGCCAAATGTCGCAACGTGACCTGTTTTGGGATAAAACAGGAGAGCAAACTTGTACGGCGTGCCACGTGTCACTTTTTTAACTTCGACCTCTAAAAACGTTTTCTGAGATATCTCGGCCTGTCTCCTTTCCATCCTGACAGGTCTCACCTCAATTGGACTCTCTGAGAGAGAGTTATGCCAAATGTCGCAACATGACTTGTTTATGGGATAAAACAGTAGAGCGAACTTGTACGGCGTGCCACGTGTCACTGGTTCAACTTCGGCCTCTGAAAAAGTTTTCTGAGATAGTACAGTCTGTGTACTACCTGTCACTTTTTACGAAATTTTATTTGGAGCTTCCTAGCCCAAGATATGACCTTTTTCCCAAGGTCACCTGATTTTGACTCAGATCTGGAAGAGGCAGAAACCCTATATTGTACAGATCATAAATCACAAAGTACAACGAATTAGAGGTTGTCCTTTGGACAAAAGGTACCTGGAGATCTTAGATTCGCCCTATAACAATTTCAGATCCGAAAACTTCGCCAAAACGGATTTATAGCGAAAGTTCTACGATGACTGGTTTTTGCTATATCAAGCCCTAACATCGTAAGTGCAACAAGTGTGATACATGCCATATCATGCCTTCTTTCAGGCTAGCTCTGATACCATGTTAAATTTTCAGAATTTACATCAATATGATCTAGGATCTTAACTGAGAGAACAACATGTACAACATATCTACATCATATCAATCATGGAGACAATAATGCAAGCACACAAGAGACACAAAGATTTACTTGGGGAAAACCATAAAGGTGAAAAACCCCAATAACTTCCTCAGAGATAGATAGAGCAATGATACAACCAACCAAGAGAGATAGACACAACCTAGCAGCAGATCCTGCTCCTCCATAAGTGCGCCACTCCTCCTTGAGTGCATGTGAGAGAAGTGAGTGAGCAAATAGAGTGCCTCCCGCACTCTATTTATACTTGACTTGACTTGCCTTTTTACCTAACTCATGTAGGCTCGAACTTAACCACATAACATAATGCTAACTGGGTCGACCCCCAATAGGGTGGTCTAATAACCCTTTGACTCACATGGCCGACCCCCAATAGGGTGGTCTAATAACCATTTGACCCACATGACTTATACAGGGCCGACCCCAAACAAGGTGGTCTAATAACCCATCAAGTATAAGTTACGACACTTACAATATAAATGACGACACTTCCGTATAGAGGAATAATAACATCTCTATAGGAATACAATATACATATATGTGAAATACATTTCGAAGTTACATATACATCAACACATACTTTGGAAAATCCTCATTTGCAAGGATGTGTGAAAAATTACTACTATCACAAGTGCATGGCGGATATTTGTGGCTCAATAGAGCAATATCCATTGACACCACGTTGATTGAATCAATAACTGCTCTACCTTCCATAGGAGAAGACGTAAGTATTCTCCTTGATAAAAAACATGAGAAAACACTTGGAAAAAGGATAGCAGACAAGTATGAAATTCAGCGAGCCGACATAGGTTTTGTCATTTCTCAAATCAAGGATTTCCTCCATAGGTTGTGGAATAATATTTTCGAATATTTGTTGAATAGGATGTTGAATGAGAAAAGAGATGAAAAATGAATCAACAATTGTCTATACAGCAACACAAGTAATGAAAATTATATAGACTTGCAAAAACTAATTGTTGGAGTGACAATGATGTATCTAGCTGTAATGATGTTAAGAACCAACCTAATGATAGGGATATACCTTATCAAATCCAATGTCGTTCAACTCTACAGTATGTTAAGGGCAAGGATCCAAACTTTGATACAGTTGTTGTTCTTAAAGGAGAAAATGGTTAAGAAGAAATCATTATCTACAAAGTTATAGATGAGTCACATATAAGAAATGTAGAGTTGACAATGTTGGATCCTTGTGGTGATGATCCAATTATTTATACTATTAGTACCAATGACACATGGACACATACTATGGATGATGTTATGCCTATTCAAATGGTGTATGTAGATGAAAGTGGCAAGCTTATGTTGCAACATCCTTCACTTTCTGAAATAAAATCACAATTATCTTCAAGTGGGCTAGATGAAAATCATAAAAAACATTCCACTGTAGTCATAAAGTGAGGATTTTATATGGGATCTTGTTTAAATGTGACTCCCCTACTGAGTCAAAATGGTCGTTTTGTGAATATTGGTAGAAATAAATTCATTCAAATTGATGGGATATTGGTGTGAAACACAAATCCATTTGATTTTACCATAAAGGTGGGAATGCATGTTCATATTTATTATGAAAAAATGCTTGGAATGTCTGAAGATGAGTCATTGAAAATTCCATATCCTATAGAAGTGTTGGAGTGTTTAGTATATGTTTCAACTGGTGGAACATTTTGTTGGGTAATAATATTTGAAAAACATGTCGATGTTTTTGGTAGAGGCCACTATATTCCTGAAGGTGTGAATTTGCATCCACATGAGGTGTTTTACACAAAACAAGCTCTCTTGATACCAACTGAAATAATTGATGGTGAGTATACATGTGTATCTTTTAATATATATTCTTCAACTCATATATGAAAAAATTATTTATAGTATCTAATGTTATATTATGTTGTGTAGTGGGAATTGTTGATTTTTTATTTACTATGAGCTCTATTAAAAGATGGGGCACTAGCAGTCGAAAAGGAGAATATTTTTTTTCATTTTATTGCTACGAATGTTGATAAGCAGACCACTTTTCATCTTCTTGCAACAAAAGGTGACAATGAAGTTGTGACTGCTAGATTAGTTGCCTATACAAAATATGGAACATACAATGCATTGCCATCATATATCGGAGTATTGCAGCCCAATCGAGTACATCATCACGATATTCATCTTCTTTCCTACACATTTTTCAATCACATAAGGTCTAGAAACATTATACGCAGTGAATCTTATGTGGAAATTCCTTGTTCAGATGAAATTTTCATGGTTACTTTTGAACTAATGGCAATGCATTTTGTACCTCCCGGGATTGTAAAGAAGAATAATTCACTGGAGTTCAGCATAAAAGGCTCTGAGAATCTTAAGGAGGCATTTTTCTATACATGGCCAACCTTTCCTGATAGATATCATCCAACTTCAGGCTCAAGTGATTAGACTCAACCTCTTGGTAAATGGAGGGTGGGACCAAAATTTAGATTTCACTATTTGTATAATAGCCTACAACCTTGTGTAAAAGTACATTTTTCATGGGATTCACACCAATGGGATCATGTCCATAAGTGTTATGGATTAGGGATGAGGAATGGTGTACTCCATTTGGATTTGTAAACATTTTTCATTTCATTAATAAATTTTTATATTGTTTGGTGCAATATGTATGGTGAATTATATTGTTTAGTACATATGAATTATTTATTTCTTGCATTCAATTATTTCTGGTATTTTACTGTTATGTTATAAATGGTTTTTATTTTCCATGAAATTTTTCGTTATATGTGAAATTTGAATGTTTGAAACGATAATATACATTTTTTATCAAGTGGGATATTGAGAAGATGGTTTTGTACTGTAGTTTTTTCTGTCCTAAAGGAAACTTATTTTAGGCTTCTATAATCATCAAAACATGCCCTGTGAGGATCTGCACTTATAGAAAACATAGAGTAGAACTTTCCAAAAACAAAAACCTTACAAAAGTGGTATTTTCTTCATATTTGTGGGGAAAACCATCTACAATTAACTTTGGACTGGTCTAAATATTTTTTCTCCCTTCTTATTATTTAGTTATGTAGATTATATTTATTTATGGAAGTTACATGAAGTGCAATTTATATGTATATGCACTCCGGTTCTATAGTAGTTGCTCCATGATTAAATGTGTTGATCATTTTAGACTTTCAATCTGCTGAAGAAACTTGGGGTCTTTTGATAGACCAATTTAGAGATTGTTGAAGAATACATTTCTGTTTGAAATATAATACAATTTTTTTGAGGAAAAAATGAGTGGTTTTTACCTTTTTTATCCAAGTACTAAATTTAGATTGTTTAATCTAACAGAGAAATAAAAAAATTCTTCATGTGCTAGTAAGAATGTTACATAGTCAAATTGAATTATCCAAGTTGAACATGATATGTCTTAACAATCACCACTACTCCACTATTCAATATTTTCAATTTTACCCTAAAAATTGTTGTTGTGTAAAAATATTGAAAATATGCCCTAGTTCACCAAAATTCACACATAGGGTTCAACTTTTGGCATGTTTGAGTGATTCAAATTGGAAAATTTGAGTTTTATTATTCTCCATTTTTTATATTTTCATATTTTCATTTCATATTTGCAGATACTAGGAAATTTGGCCAAGTTATTGTCATTGAAAAAAATGGCTAATTACTAAAAAACTAGCTCAGGTGGCTATGTGAAAATGGCTGCCATTTCCTCAACGAGAGAGAGAAAATTATTCTAAGGGAACCATCATGTAGGTGGATGACCAATGCACCTAAGCATAGTCGTAGTTTTGGAAAAACGTTTCTGGTCAAGAATATATTGGCTTGTCCAAACATCCATTCGGCCTGTTTTGCACTTAAAACTTTCCTAAATGGCCTTAGGCAAATGCTCTCCATTTCGAACCTGTGAGGAATAAAAAATTTCTGAGAGCATCAACTTTTAAATGGAGGATTTACGCACTTGACCATTGACTCATTCTTGATAAAACGTCTATGAATAAGAAGATAATGGCCTACCAAAGCAACCAATCAACATGTTTTGCACCATGCCAGAAAATGCTCGCCATTGGAAAAACTGGCTAAGTACTGGAAAAATGGCTCAAGTGGCTATGGGAAAATGACTGGCATTTTCTCAAAGAGAGAGAAAATTATTCTGAAGGAACCATCCTATAGGTGGATGACTAATGCACCTGAATACATTCTCAATCTTGGAAAAAAGTCTTTGGTCAAGAATATATTGGCCTGCCAAAACAACCACTCATCCTGTTTTCCACCTAAAAATGGCCTAAATAGCTTTAGGAAAACGCCCTCCATTTCCCACCAGTGAGAGATAAAATTATTTTGAAAACATAATCTTTTAGGTGGATGAATTTTGCACTTGACCATTGACTCATTATTGATAAAAATTATATGGAAAAGAAGATAATGGCCTACCAAAAAATCCAATCAACCTCTTTTGGACCATGCCAGAAAATGCTCCCCTTTGGCAAAAATGGCTAAGAAATGAAAAACTGGATCAAGTGGCTATGGGAAAATGACCGCCATTTCCTCAAAGATAGAGAGAGAGAGAGAAAATTATTCTAAAGGCACCATCTTGTAGGTGGATGACTAATGCACTTGAATATAATCTCAGTATTGGAAAACAGTATATGGTCAAGAATATATTGGATTTCCAAAATAGCCACTCGGCCAGTTTTTCACCTAAAACTGGCCTGAATGACTTTAAGAAAATGCCTGCCATTTCTCACAAGTGAGGGATTAAATTATTCTGACAACATAAGCTTTCAGGTGGATGATTTATGCACTTGACCATTGACTCATTCTTGATAAAAATTCTATGGAGAAGAAGATAGTGGCCTGCCAAAACAGCCAATCAACCTATTTTGCACCCTGCCAAAAAATGCTCACCATTGGCAAAAATGGCTAAGTGCTGAAAAATGGATCAAGTGGCTTTGGGAAAATGATTGCCATTTCCTCAAGAGAGAGAAAACATTATTCTGAAGGCACCATCCTGTAGGTGGATGACCAATGCACTCGAATATAGTCTCAGACTTAGAAAAACGTCTCTGGTATAGAATATATTGGCCTTCCGAAATAGCCACTCAACCCATTTTACACCTAAAACTGGCCTAAATGGCTTTAGAAAAATGCCCATCATCTCTCACTAGCGAGGGATTAAATTATTTTGACAACATAAGCTTTCAGGTGGATGATTTATGCACTTGACCATTAACTCATTCTTGTTAAAAAGTCAATGGAAAAGAAAATAATGTACTTTCAAAACAACCAATCAACCTGTTTTGCACCCTGCCAGAAAATGCTCACCATTGGAAAAAATGGCTAAGTACTAAAAAAATTGCTCAAGTGGCTTTGAGAAAATGACCTCCATTTCCTCAATGAGAGAGAGAAAACTATTCTGAAGGCACCATCCTTTAGGTGGATGCCCAATGCACCTGAATATAGTCTTAGTCTTGGAAAAAAGTCTCTCGTCAAGAATATGTTGGCCTGCCAAAACAACCACTCAGCCTATTTTGCACCTAAAACTGGCTTAAATGGCTTTATGAAAATTCCCACCATTTCTCACCAGTGAGGGATTAAATTATTCTTACAACATAAGTTTTCAGGTGGATGATTTTTGAACTTGACCATTGACTCATTATTGAAAAAAAAGTATATGGAAAAGAAGATAATGGCCTGCCAAAACAACCAATCAACCTGTTTTGCACCTTTCCAGAAAATGCTCACGATTGGCAAAAATGGCTAAGTACTGAAAAATTGGCTCAAGTGGATTTGGGAAAATGACCACCATTTCCTTAATGAGAGAGAGAAAATTGTTGTGAAGGAACCATCCTATATGTGGATGACCAATGCACCTGAATATAGTCTTAGTCTTGGAAAAATGTCTCTGGTCAAGAATAACTTGGCCTACCAAAACAACCACTAACCTAGTTTTACAACTAAAACTGGCCTAAATGGCTTTGAAAATTCCCACCATTTCTCACTAGTGAGGGATTAAATTATTCTGACAACATAAGCTTTCAAGTGGATGATTTATGCACTTGACCATAGACTCATTCTTGATAAAAATTATATGGAAAAGAAGATAATGGCCTACCAAAACAACCAATCAACTTGTTTTGCACCCTGCCAGAAAATGCTCGCCATTAGCAAAAATGGCTAAGTGCTGAAAAACTGGCTCAAGTGGCTTTGGAAAAATGACCGCCATTTCCTCAATGAGAGACAGAAAAATATTCTGAAGGAACCATCTTGTAGGTGGATGACCAATGTACCTGAATATAGTCTCATTCTTGGAAAAAATGCTTTGGTCAATAATATATTGACCTGAAAAAACAACCACTCAACCTGTTTTGCACCTAAAACTGGCTTAAATGGCCTTAGGAAAATGCCCGCCATTTCTCACCTTTGAGGGATTAAAAAAGTTCTGAGAGCATAAGATTTTAGGTGGATGAGTTATTCACTTGACCATTGACTCATTCTTGATAAAAATTCTATGGCCAAGAAGATAATCGCATGCCAAAACAACCACTCAGCCTATTTTGCACCATACCAGAAAATGCTCCCCTTTGGAAAAAATGGCTAAGTACTGAAAAGATGTCTTAAGTGGCTATGGGAAAATTACCCTCATTTCCTCACTAAGAGAGAAAAAATTATTCTGAAGGCACCATTCTGTAGGTGGATGACTAATGCACTTGAACATAGTCTCATTATTGGAAAAATGTTTCTAATCAAGAATATATTGGCCTACCAAAACATCCACTCAGCTTGTTTTGCACCATGCCAGAAAATGCTCCCCTTCGGCAAAAATGGCCAAGTACTAAAAAACTAGCTCAAGTGGCTTTGGGAAAATGACCGCCAATTCCTCACTAAGAGAGATAAAATTATTATGAAGGCACCATCCTGTAGGTGGATGGTAAATGCACTTGAATTTAGTCTCAGCCTTGGAAAAGAGGCTTTGATAAAGAGTATATTGGCCTTCCAAAACAGCCAGTCAGCCTGTTTTGCACCTAAAATAAGCCTAAATGGCCTTAGAAAAATGTTCGCCATTTCTCACCTTTGAGGGATAAAAAATTTCTGACAGCATAAGATTTCAGGTGGATGATTTATGCACTTGACCATTGATTCGTTCTTGATAAAAATTCTATGGAAAAGAAGATAATGGCCTTCCAAAACAACCACTCAGCCTATTTTTCACGGTGCCATAAAATGCCCCCCTTTGGAAATAATGGCAAAGTACTGAAAAGTTGGCTCAAGTGGCTATGGGAATATGACCTCCATTTCCTCACCGAGAGAGAGAAAATTATTCTAAATGCACCATCCTGTAGGTGGATGACTAATGCACCTGAATATAGTCTCAGTCTTGGAAAAAGGTTTTTTTTTCATAAAATAAAAATGATTAAAAAGATTAATCTTGGCCAATAAAATAAAAACTTAAAACTTGAGGCTTGGTAGATTTGGGTTTAAGATTGATCTATGCATATTTAAAAAAAATGATATAATATGTCTATGCACTTTTTAATGTCAAAGTACAACCCATTTATAAAAAGTGAAAGCTTATGTTTATGTAGTTTTTTATGTCAAAGTACAACCCATTTATAAAATTACCTCCGAGGTCAATTCCTAAAAAAGTCTTAAAAGTCGGATGTCATCCGAGGGAAGCGTGCATGCCCAAGTCATGAAATATGAACTGGAAATACACTCAATTCCTATGTTTTGTTTCTGAACTACTCTATGCGTGCATAATTTGTTTGAGTTGAAATACAATATGCATGCATCACTTCTGCTTTGAACCTAGACAACCATGGAGAAAACTTGAAACATGGGTGTCCTCTACCACTGACACATTTGAAACAAGGTAATCCTCCTCTACGACCCCAATTGAAACATGGGAGTCCATAGATGATAGGTTCATGGTCAAAAAAATTTAGGAGTCTTCTGATGCATGGAGAGATGAAAAGAATTGGCCATAAGGTACGGAAACTATACTGAGGGAAGCAGAAGTGTTCGAATTTTTGTTTGGAATATTCAGTTTTGTTGATGATGAGATAGATGATGCAATTTTAAATTATGATGCTGGGAATATGGAATTGAGATTTTTTGGGAAGCGGGTATATCTCAACCATGATTTGGTTTCCTAAGCAATAAAAATTCAAAGCAGAGGGGGAGCGATTTTTAGCTCTTAGAAAACCCCCAAACCGGAGAAGAACTAGATGGACAATATAATTTGTGGGGAAAAAGTATATGCTCCAAGGAATGGTTTAGGAATGTAGGATGTCTCTCTCGGAATATACAAAACATTGATTCATATTGTCCTTAGTATGATTTTGAATCATCATAGGCAGGAAATTTTTGGTGAATGTATGAGGGTACTGATACATTGGGTTGAAGATAGACCTCTAGATATTCCTTATCTATTGGATAAGAAAATCCACTCTTCCATGCAAGAGAGTCAATTGAAGAAGGTTAAATTTAGTTTCCCGGGCGCACTTCAAAAAATAATTGACTTATGTCAACCACATGCTACTAAAATAGAGATTGGTGATATCATTCAACATGAAAATATATCTTTGCCAAAACCACCCGTTCATAAAATATACTTTAGGAAATATAATATCATGGAAAATAATGAGGAATTTCCAATACAATCTCCTCAGTAGAATGAGGAATTAGTACAATATCCTAAGCACCATGCGGAACTACTAGTACAACCTCGTGAATAGAATGAGTAATTTCCAGTACAAACTCCTGAGCACCATGACGAATTACAAGTACAGTCTCCTGATTTTGTCACCATTGATGTAGTTCATGCTGCCACAACTTTGAGAGAGGTACATGGACATGTATATGTAGGTCATGGGGATAAAGTGATGGACATCAAATGGAACAAACTATTGTTGACTTTTCCATTCCTCAAGAGGTTCTTGATAGAATTCCTCCAAAACAGTTGGCAATTGAGTATGATTGTTTTTTCAATTTTGATTCAAGGGCTTCCACTATACATTTAGAAAATCCATCATATAAGTTTGATAGTAGATTTGTGCTCATCATGTATGATAAAATGGATCATTTCAAGGAACAATCTTCCTATATATGCAAATGGGAGGAAGAGGGCGTGATAAAAGATAATAATGTTATAGAATGCCTCAAACAAATAGCAGTGTTGCAAAAGATAGTTGTGGATAATCAATTCAAAGCGAACAAAATTATAAAAGGAAAAGAAGAAATGGTTGAAGAATTATCTAAAGAAGTAGAAAAAATCACTAATGAAGCTGAAAAGGAAATTGAGTCAGTGAGGGGTATGTTTGTAGAGGCTTTGGAAAAAGATAAAGTTGAAGTGAGCGAACTTAAAGAAGAGTTGACAAAAAGACCACATGTTTTCAATATACCACCAATAAGGACAAAAATTGGTCCTTTACAGGTATTGGGGAAGAAAATTAAAGAAAAGGAACACTTAATACAATAATATCAGTTGAAGATGAAAGAGTGGGAGGGAATCCATGAACAAAAAGCTGGAGAATTAAAATCATTAATTTCCAGTTTGAGAAAAACCATTTCTAAGCAAGCTGATAAGCTGAGAACCAAAAGGTTCGAAAAGATCTTTGAATCACTGGAACTTAAAAACCAAAGGAGAGGAAAACAAATTGACAGTAAAGAAGGTGGTGAGGGTGAAGGTAAGGGTACCAAAGGAGACTAGGGTAAGGGTAAAAAGAAAAAAAAACTCATATAGGTACAATGTCCATAGAAGAGCGAGAGAAGTCCTTAGCAAAATCAAGAGAAGATGCTTCAAGAATGCTTCTCAATGAGAATTTCTCTAGGTGATGTGTTTGGTTCATCACCATTATATAAAGAAATCAAAGAGAATATGGCTGAAAAAGATGCAAAAATAAGAGAGATAGAATCACAACTCTTGGAGGGCCGAAAAGTTCAGTATTTGGGATGTGATATGGAAATCCAAACACTTAAATCCACAATTGCTGATTTGCAGAAGGAATTGCAGGGTCTAACTGCTACAATGATGGCAATTGATGCTGTTCCCAATGAGACAGAGTTGAGGGAAAAATAGCAGGAGAAAGAAATAAAGAAACTGACGGCTTAATTGGATGAAGCTACCAATCAGTTGAAAATACGAGACAACAATTGGAAGGTAAGTAAAAATGAGAATCGGTGAATTATAATAAAAATGTGGAAATGTTGAACAGGTTGATAGAAGAAAAAAGTGTCTTACATGGAAATTTAAAAATAGTTACACAGAAAGTTAAAGAGCTTGAAAACAAATTACAAAACATGCCTCCTACAGCTTCTGAAGAATCGGAGTCTTCTAGGAAAGGCATGAGAGACCATACATATTTGTCTTCTTCTCAAGAGGAGGGATTGAAGCCATCTCAAAAACATGCTAGACATGTACAAATAATTGTATATATGTATTTATCGGCAGATAATGAAAAATGCATTTTTGTATGATGGAGTTTTCTAAATTCTAGCTCATTTTTAGTTGTATTACTTTTTCTCTTGTTGTACATTAGTGAGTGATAGAAAATATATTCCATTGCTTACACACTCAGGGAATTTTTTAGAGCATTTGAAACTGTCCAAATATTTTTAATATCCTTTTTCATATATTGTCTATGATGACTTGGTGAATTTTGGCAATAACAATGGACAGTTGTGCTTGATTTCATTTCTATGAAATAACAATTATATTGTTCTTTTCTTGGGTGAAAAATACTATAACTCCACATGTAACAAAATGTAACCACAATAGAATGAATTTATGACGAAATCTTAGCAAATGGTTATTTTTTTCCTTAGAAAAATCCAATTTTTTTTCCAGAGAGAAATGGAAATACAATGCTTATAGGTGCATATAATATTGTTCCTTTTCATAACTATATCCAACAATATTAAAAATATATCTAACCTCCAAAATATCATCAAAATAGGTCTCTTAATACATTAAGACCATAAGAATGCCATATCATTACGAATGTTTTGTTCTTCACCACTTTGCATACAATGTTGCTTTATGATCATTTTGGACTTTTCTCTTTTTTTCTTATCTCTTACTTGGTTTGTCAACACTAGTTTTAATATGATTCTTAGCTTCCATCACTTGGATGCCAAGAGATATCCCTTGAATTTCTTGTTCTTGAACACTTTTCTATGCCCCATTTATCGAGTATGAAAGACACCTTCTATTGTGAATCATAGATTCCATCAATGGCATATCAACAATAGTTGCTTCATTCAATTCTTGTATTTGACTGGTCTCCAATGCCTCTTTTCTCGAGGATGAAACCCCCAAAGTTTTATTGTTATTGTCATCAATCATCATTAGGGTATTAGAATCAACTTCCCTTTGCATTTGTTTTGTTTGATCACACTAGCCTAGATCATTTCTTGCGATCAACGAGGTGGGCAAAGTCAGAGTTCAAGCAAAAGTTGTACCTTAAACCACAAATCAAATAGATTGATAAAGACATGCTGATATGTAATGAGTTGAATGAATATAATACTCACTATTGGAGGGAAAGACAGGTTGTTGTTTTTTTTTGTCTTGACACCATTTTTTTCCTTATGCTTTCCAAAGCGATGTGATTCACGATAAGCCTCTTCGCCACATTTGATGATTGGTTTTGATCTCAGAAGATAGTTATTGAATTGGTTGGACATATTAATAATTAAACACACACATTATGACTCCTCACAGTATAAAATGAAAATCGAATGAGATAACATTTAAAATTAGGACAAACTTACTGTTGGTGGTGCAATCAATGATTTATTAGTCTGTTTTTCTTAGGAGTTAAATAGTTGTTCCACTTGCTGACAAGTGCCATAAGGGAAACATGATGCCAATTGTGTTTTAGTTTCCTTATTCGATTGAATTCTTGACTTATCATATTCAACACGAAGTTGACTTCTAATATTTGAAGGAAATAATATTCTTTGTCTAAAATTTTGGAAAGTACCTTCTGATATCATAACAAGCTTGAAAACTTGTGCTCTCATCTCATTTACAAGACACATTCTATCATGTTCAAATATGCTTCTATTCTCCTTATGAACTCCTCTTCCTCCTCCTTGGTTTCTATTCAAAATTTTCATTTCTCTATGCTTACGCTCCATTACTTCATTCCTTAACTGCCCCATTGTATAAGGACGAATAGACTGTGTCATCTCAAAAGCATGGTCCCCTTGGACATGCATATAAGGAACCATCTCATCTCCTAAACAACAAGAACACAACCAAATCAACTCATTTTCAAGGAATCCAATCCTGCAATGACAATGGCTCAAAATGTTATCATGAATTAAATGATACCACCATTCAAAATATAATCATAATATGATGAAACCGACGTACCTTTTCTCATATGCATATACATAATCCCCCCTACATCCATGCAGTTGCAACATGTGGAATTATTTATAACACTTCCACATCCTCACCAACGTTTTAGTCTTCTCTTCATTTGGTATGCCTTCAATAACCTACAAACAATACATAAGTTTCAATGCATATGAATAAATACTAATTTTAATGTTCAAAGTAAATAACACTGAAATCCATTCAACAATAGTCAAAACATAATAAAACCATCATTTATTATTAGTCAAGGCCACATAAAAAATATTTGATATGTTAACATAATTATTAAACTTTTAGAATTCCCTCTTGTCGACTGAGGATCTTGTTTGATGCTGAGATCCATTTGATTTCCCATAGTTAATATCATTGTACTGTTGGATTTTATGATGGTATGGTTCTCCTGTCTTACATGGAACACCACTTTTCTTTATGTCCTCCCAAATTTGAACAAATTTTGTTTTCTCCATGCCTCTAGTTGGATGAACCTTTTCATAATCTTGTGCAATTCTTTGAATTTCACGAAACATCTTCAAAATTGTTCTGATCCCTACATGGCAAGAACAATATACAATCTTGGACATTGAGCTAGGAGTCAACTGTAATTGGCACCAAATGTTTTAGAATGTATGAACTAGTGGAATACTAAGAAGCTTAATTTATAGTTAAGAACTAATCATGCAAGTGTGTACCTTTTCATCATTTCTTCTATCAATGGGATAATTCTTCACAATAGTCATCTTTCTACCATATAAGGTTGGTTGAATGTTTATAATATGTTCATCTAAATTTTCTTCCCATCCTTTTCTTAGTTCCAAAGCAGGATTCAACTCCTATAGTAGAGTTCAAGAACATAGTTAGATTAAGAAAGTAATGGCAAGATATAAACATAAATTTCAAAACATGTAATAAATTTGCATACCTTACAAGGAGCAATTCTATTAACATTGCATAACATTCAGAAACACTACGGATAGTATCTCCTTCTTCAATGTTGATTTCATCTGTAACCATGTGTATCGCTTTTTTATGGCATGTGCACCAAGGACACAAATTATTTCCCATTGGAGAAACACTATTATTGCATACTAAACTACATATGGCCACTAGATCATGACACTCAAACAAATTACTTTTCACAACCCTTCCATCTACCATATTGATTCCATCTTGTGAAAGCTTATTTATCTGTTTCATTAAGTTCTCCTCATTTTCAGGATCAGGAGCATGTGCTAAAACTTGTCTATATTCTTATTTTCCATCCCATTTTCCAAGGCTTACAGAAGAAATCGAGACATTGTCTTCTAGTAACTCAAATAATATCTCACATACATGCCCACCTCGATCATAATGTATGCGAGAATCAATACCAAGTTTGAAAGAAACTTAATTGACCATATTTCCAGACCTCTTTTCAAATTATTCAACCATAAAGAAAGCGTATAACTTTACTTGCTTGACCCTAGCTCCATATGTGAAACCATCAATTCTCTCCCAACCCATATCAATATCCTCAGCTTCTTTGCTCCAGTTTTTTATTTCGCTACAAACTAATGTTGGATTAACCCCCTTTAGTACACCATGAGCATCAATTCTCTTCAGACATTGCAAAGCCTTATCAGTCATGATTGATTCGATAAATACTGAAGCCATGGTCCTCATTATAAAATCCTTACGAACCTCTTCCACAACAATTGATCGAATTTTATCAAGCAATCTATATATATGTTCAAGAACATCCTCAATTTTAGATTCTTCATTATATTTTTTGCTCATGAAGTACCCAATTCCAACAATAATGTCATTTTCATCTACATCTTCAAGTGATTTTCCATAAAACCATCTCTCAATTTCTTTAAATTTTGTCTTCCCCTCATTTAGTCTGTGGTTATACCATCCTGACCACTTCTTAAGATGCACTAAGGATATTTTAAAGTGGTTTCCTAGTGACCTTCTCTTAACATGTGTAGTTTGATTTGCTGAAAACCCTTCTGGAATTTCTACTACAACTTGACCAATTGTAGAATTTTGATTTTTTGTAGTTTCATTTCTATCAATTTGTTCATGAAATGAAATTATTTCAATTGTTTCATGTCTTCCAGTTGCATCCAAGTTCCTAATAGGTTCATGCCCCAATTGTTTCCCATTGGGTTCTACACTTTGATTCCCTTCATTAGTAAATGCAGTTAAAGGCTCTCTAGGTTTTTGAGAAACACAACCTTCACTTTGATCAGAGTGATTTGTAAAAACATGAGCATCAATCACTGATCTTTGAGTGAAAACTAGGGCCTCATTCTACAAAATTGGGTTCATTCTTTGGTACATATTTTAGTTTGCAAAACAACATTCATTGTAATGGAAGCATTGATTAAAAATAATTATTTGAGGGAAATTTGGGACATGCACATTCTCTGAAACAAAATTCATTGTAGTGGCAGCAGGAATAAAATCTTTTCTCTGAGAGAAATTTGGGATCGAGAATTCTCTCAAACAAAGTTCATTGTAGTGCCAGCAGGAACAAAAATTGTTCTCCGAGGGAAATTTGGGACCCTCACATTCTCTAAAATAGAGTTCAATCTTTCATAAAGATTTCCACTTTGTGCATTAACATTCCCTTCAACTCCAATTGAAGACAAAGGTTTCCTTTGTTGTCCAGCAACTCTGTTGTTTTTCATATGTTGCTTACATTGAGGACAATGAGTTTGAAGAATGGTTGGATGGTTGCATGTTGTTTGAGGAAAAATTATGGACTCATTCTGTGGTATGGAGTTTTGATCTCCAAATCCTCGACATTGTCCATGAGCAACACATTGCGTAGTCTTTTTACCTCTAGCACGAGTGAATTGAAGGGCAATGTCACATGGTTCCAAAGTTGGAAGATTTGAGTAATCTACACCCATATGCCGACCTCTTTTTCATGTAATATTTTGTTGAGATGGCTCATTTGAATGATCCATTGATGAGATACTCTGCAAAATAAACAAAAACAATCAATATCGGCATTAGATTTTAGGCATAATTGATCTAATTTTACACTCAAGTTTTACACTGTTATTTTACACTCAAATTTTACTTGTAATTTTATACTCTAAGTAAAGTAATGTTGTGCAATAAAAATTCAAATTTATGTGTTTTGGCACTATGCCAGAAAATTCCAGCAAAAGGAAAATTTTTCCAAAGTATTGAAAAACTAGCTTAAATGACCTTATGAAAATGCCCACCATTTCTCATCTGTGAGGGATAAAAATTTTAGGAAAGCATCAGCTTGCAAGTGGATGGATTATGAACTTGAACATTGGCTCAGTTTTGAAAACAAGTCTATGGTCAATAAAATATTGGCCTTCCAAAACAACGACTTAGCCTATTTTGCACCTAAAACTGGCCTAAATAGCCTTAGGCAAATTCCCGTCATTTCTCACCTTTGAGAGATAAAAATATTCGGAGATAATAAGTTTGTGGGTGGATGATTTATTCACTTGACCATAAACTCATTTTTTTTAAAAGTATCTGGTCAAGGAGATATTTTCCTAGCAAGAAAACCTTTCAGTTTGTCTTGCACTCTCCTAGAAAAATGCTTTCCATTGGCAAAATTGGTTAGGTAAAAAAGGGCTAAGTAGCCTTGGGAAAATGCCCTCCATTTCTCACCCGTGAGGGATAATTTTTTTAGGAAAGCATCATCTTGCATGTGGACGATTTATGCACTTGACCATTGGCTCAATTTTTAAAACAAGTATATGGTTAAGAAAATATTGGCCTACCAAAACAGCTACTCAACCTGTTTTGCACCTAAAACTGACCTAAATGGCCTTAGGAAAATGCTATCCATTTTTCATATTTGAGGGATAAAAAATTTATGAGAGCATAAGTTTGTAGGCTGATGATTTATTCACTTGACCATTGAATCCTTTTGGAAAAAAAAGTCTCTGTTCATGGAGATATTTTCCTGTGAAAACAACCATTCATCATGTATTGCACCCTCCCAGAAAAATGCTCACCATTAGAAATTGGTGAAGTGTTGAAAAAAAGGGCTTAAGTAGCCTTCAGAAAATTCCCACCATTTCTCACTTGTGAGGGAAACGTTTTTAAGGAAAGCACCAACTTGCATGTGGATGAATTATGAACATGACCATTGGCTCATTTTTGAAAAAAACTCTCTAGTCAAGAAAATATTGGCCTGCCAAAATAGCCACTTGGGCTTGTTTTGCACCTAAAACTGGCCTAAATGGCCTTAGTAAAATGCCCGCCATTTCTCACCTTTGAGGGATAAAAAATATATGAGAGCATAATTTTGTAGGTCGATGATTTATTCACTTGACCATTGACTACTTTTTGAAACAAAGTCTCTAGTCAAGAAGATATTTTCCTACCAAAACAGTCATTCAACTTGTTTTGCACCCTCCCAGAAAAATGCTTTCCATTGGAAAAATTGGTTGAGTATCGAAAAAAAGGGCTTAAGTAGCCTTAGTAAACTGCCAACCATTTCTCACTTATGAGGTATAAAAAATTTAATC
This sequence comes from Larix kaempferi, assembly GCA_027924585.1. Classification (NCBI taxonomy): domain Eukaryota; kingdom Viridiplantae; phylum Streptophyta; class Pinopsida; order Pinales; family Pinaceae; genus Larix; species Larix kaempferi. The sequence continues at coordinate 2,236,023 of BSBM01000635.1, read as the reverse complement.
CTAGGCATCAGTTTGCAGGTGGATGATTTTGCACTTGACCAATGGCTCAGTTTTGAAAACAAGTCCATGTCCAAGAAAATATTGGCCTTCCAAAACAACCCCTTAGTCTGTTTTGCACCTAAAACTGACCTAAATGGCGTTAGGAAAATGCTTTCCATTTCTCATATTTGAGGGATAAAAAAATTCCGAGAGCATAAGTTTGTAGGTGGATGATTTATTCACTTGACCATTGACTAATTTTGAAAAAAAGTCTTTGGTAGAGGAGATATGTTCCTGCCAAAACATCCGTTCAACTTGTTTTGCACCCTCCTAGAAAAATGTTCGCCATTAGAAAAATTGGTTAAGTATTGAAAAAAAGGGCTTAAGTAGCCTTGGGAAAATACCCACAATTTCTCACTTGTGGGGGATAAAAATATCAGGAAAGCATAAGCTTGCAGGTGAATGACTTATGCACTTGACCATTGGCTCAGTTTGGAAAAAAATCTTTGTTCAAGAAAATATTGGCCTGCCAAAACAGCCACTCAACTTGTTTTGCACCTAAAAATGGCATAAATGGCCTTAGGAAAATGACTGTCATTTCTCACTTGTGTTGGATAAAAAATTTTGGAGAGCATAAGTTCGTAGGTGGATGAATTATTTGCTTGACCATTGACTCATTTTTGAAAAAAAAATCTGTTCAAGGAGATATTTTCCTTCCAAAATAGCCATTCGACATGTTTTGTACCCTGGCAAAAAAATGCTCACAATTGGCAAAATTGGTTAAGTATTGAAAAAAGGGATTAAGTAGCCTTGGGAAAATGTCCACCATTTCTCACCTGTGAGGGATAAAATTTTTAGGAAAGCATCATCTTGCATGTGGATTATTTATGCACTTGAACATTGGCTCAATTTTTAAAACAAGTCTATAGTCAAGAAAATATTGGCCTACCAAATAGCCACTCAGCCTATTTTGCACATAAAACTGGCCTAAATGGCCTTAGGCAAATGGCCACCATTTCTCACCTGTGTTGGATAAAAAATTTCCAAGAGCATAATTTTGTAGGTGGATGATTTATTCGCTTGACCATTAACTCATTTTTGAAAAAACGCCTTTGGTCAAGGACATATTTGCCTACCAAAACAACCATTTAGCATGTTTTGCACCCTGCCAGAAAAATGCTCGCCATTGGAAAAATTGGTTAAGTATTGAAAAAAATGGCTTAAGTAGCCTTGGTAAAATGCCCACCATTTCTCACATGTGAGGAATAACAATTTTAGGAAAGCATCAGCTTGCAGGTGGATGATTTATGCACTTGAGCATTGGGTCGGTTTTTAAAACAAGTCTATGGTCAATAAAATGTTGGCCTACCAAAAAAACCACTCATCCTTTTGTGCACCTAAAACTAGCCTAAATGGACTTAGGAAAATGCCTTCCATTTCTCATATTTGAGGGATAAACAATTTCTGAGAGCATAAGTTTGTAGGTGGATGATCTATTCACTTGACCATTGACTCCTTTTGGAAAAACGTCTCTAGTCATGGAGATATTTTCCTTCCAAGATAGCCATTCAGCATGTTTTGCATCCTCCTAGAAAAATGCTCGCCATTAGAAAAATTGGTTAAGTGTTGAAAAAAAGGGCTTAAGTAGCTTTGGGATAAAAAAAAGTATCGCCTGTGAGGGATAAATAACTTTTGAAAGCATCTGCTTGCAGGTGGATGATTGATTGACTTCACCATTGTCATTGCATTTCATAAAAGCATCATTTCCAAAAATTTAAAGGCTCAACCAATCATTTTATATAATCACTGTTAAATTCAAAATTCAGATATAAAATAAATTTTCATGAAAATTATTTATCATTCCTCAAATTTTTATTGCAAGGAAATAAAAACAATGAATAGTTGATAGGATTTCCCAATGTTTCATGTCCAGCACAAAAATGCACACCGGCCCAATCCAAGTACACCCCATGTATGAAATCTGGTCTGAGGCTTAATTACACATATATGAGCATACTTATCCATGAATCACCTCTGCCAAATTGGCTACATACACATATATGAGCCTACTTATCCATGATTTGGGAAAAGCCATTTTTCATGATTAGCACAAAAATGCACACTTACTCAACCAATCAACCAATGATTTTTCTTACTATCATCACTATCATCTCAGAATATCCCGTGAATGGGATACACATAGAAGCAATGATTTAAAAAATTCTATAAACATCAATAAGTACATGCTCCTATTGCTCCTATTTTTGGTTTTTTATTGATCAATAGTAACATGCAAGTGCATTTTTATTTCCTATTGAGATTACAATGGCTTGATATAATGGTTTATTACTAGCCTGCACGACGTACCTTCAACACAATGAAATTATTAAAGGAAATTTTTCTTTGGATGAATTTTCAAGCATTGCCTTTGGTGTGAGTCATCCAAATGGTCAAAGGTAAGGGCGAATACACTGGAATGTTTTCGTTCTTTCATCACCATTCCAAATATCATCACCAAAAAAAGGATTTTTGAAAAACATTCTCAGTTTTATTTCTTCCATGAATTTTTTTTAAGTTTCTCACTAGATCGGTGATTCAACCACTTTGATTTTTGAAAATCATTATCAGTTTAATTTCTTTCCTAAAATTTTTTTACGTTGTAGGTGATCAAGTTTGAATAGTCAGCTAATTTCAATTTAGGAAAATTTTCTTAGTTTATTACCCATCAAATTGTGATCAGGAGTGGATGCTCCACCACTCTTACATAATTGCACCACTCTTTTCTTAAATACGTAGAAATTAAAAAATAATTTACTTGCAGATTTCACTCCTGGAATATGATGGTTATTGAATGCGATTTAGAATTTCAAGACTCTTAAACCCACCTTCATCATTTCCTAACTCACGCTGAATGTGCGTTAACTCTTTTTTTTGCCGGAAAATGTCTTGATTTGTCGGGAAATTGTCCCCATTAAAATTTTTCTAGCCACATACTTTTGCGATTAGTTGACTCACTCACCGTCTTCAAAATAAAAAATATTATTTCCTTAGCCATGTGGAGAATTTTAACCAATCAAAAAATGAATCTTTTTGTTAGAAACTCATGTCAACCTTTCTCCTTACTTTGTTAGTATATTGTTGTTGGACACATGCTTTGTAAGTCATCCCTTAGTATTTGTTGATCTATAATTTGTATTAGCCCATGGTATTGAACCATAGTATTGGACGCATATGATTTGTAAGTCATCCTGCAGTATTATATGTCCCATGGTATTGACCCATAGTATTGGGCATAGACTTAGTATATAAGTGTGTGTTGAGGCTAATGAAGGTACTGTGAAGTTATTTGTATTGAGCTTGGCCCCTCAAAGTGGCCTGCGATCAATAAAGCGATTATGAGTTCTATTATTTCTATTATGTCGTGTATTTTAATTAATTAATTGTTGCAGGTTCTTCACATCTAGTATTAGAGCACTTTCTTGGGCTCGTTGGGTGGAATTTATACAAATTTTTTTTTCGCATCTGTTGCAAGTTCGGATCTGGGAATAATCCCTGTCTGCTTAATTGTGGGAAGTACTTGGGCATAAGCCGTAAAGATCATTGTGAGGAGTACCACAGGAACCCCAAAGTAGTTGGCCCATTGAGAGGACCTGCCAGCGAAAAGGGCACCGACCCCTACTTGATTGACTAGTTCCCACCCGTGAGGTAAACCAAGAGTTGTCGTTTGTGGCAAAGAGGTTATCAGTTTTACCTGAGCTGTGGAGTGAGGGGTATTGTCCCAATATGCAAGCCATCAAACAGCATTGGTGGTCGAGTGAAACCCCTGAAATGTTAGGAAGCCGAACATACCTGGGGTCCATATCTATTTTCAGCTAAACTGTTGTCGATCATTTCTGCGTCATTTCAGATCCATTCCAAGCCATTCCAAATCTAACCGTTTCAGATCTATTCTGAAAGTTGTTTCAGATCTAGCCATTTTTTATCCATTCGATGTCATTTCAGATCCGTTTGTTGTCGATTCCTTCCACACTGTTGCGAATACAATTGTTCTGATCCCTTCTGTGCCGTTGCAGATCCATGTCTGGAAAAAAAAATGCCATATCTCCCTTGTTTTAACTCCGTTTCCCTTGAAACTTCCCGGACACCCCTGCAATCCCATTTTGCATATTTCATTCCTGAGGACCTTATCCCAAATTCTACTTCTCAAAGCCATAAATCTCACATTTGTCTATTTTTAGGGTTTGTCGTAACTTCTTCAATTTTCACCCACTCGCCTCCAAATTTTGCCACTGTGTTCATTCCCTATTTCTGCTTCTTTGTCCCTCTCTGACAATTTTTCTCATTCTTTCACCCCGCTTCTGAAATCCCCATTTTTTGCTTCCTTGTCCATTCGAAAGTGTTCAAAACCTATTCAAACCTCAATTACCCATTAGAGTTTTTCCCAAATCCAAATTTCCCTTTACTAAATAAGATTTTGTTTGTGTTTTTCTATCCATTCCCCCCCCAAAAAAAACTCATGGTTATGGTTTTCACCCGCACAGGAGCAAAAACCATGGAGGAAGCACTTGCAACCATTCATCTTGACCATTCAACCATGAATAACAAACGCCAGTCCGAGTCTTCATCAGACAATGGGTTCTCTTCTTCCAGCAATTTCCGTGGTCCAAGCTTGATTTTCCTCGCTTCAATGGTACTGATCCGACTGGATGGATCTATTGTGCAGAACAATATTTGAGTCTCCATAATACTTTTGATGTCACCAAAGTTCCACTTGCATCATCTCATTTGGAACAAGAAGCTCTTCAATGGTACCGTTGGTACATCAAGGCTCATGAAGAGCCAAAATGTCCAGATTTTTGCCAGCTCCTTTTGTAACGATTTGGTCCTAGTGCTTTTGATGAATTCATAGGATCCCTCACTAAACTTCACCAAATTGGAACTGTGAGAGAGTATTAGACAGAATTTGAGAAACTAGCCAATCACACAGAAGGATTGTCTAATGAATTCTACAGGAGTTGTTTTATCAGTGGTCTTAAGGATGAAATCCGCTCAGAGGTTAAAATGTTTTGTCCCAACACAATGATGGAAGCCCTGGGGTTGGCTAAGTTGACAGAAGACAAGATTGCATCCCAACAACGCTCCAAACCCAATTTTGTTCCCTTCCGAAATATGGGTTCTCAATGACCTCCCATCCTGCCATCTCCTCGACCAACTCCTATCAAGCATTTGTCTGAAACAGAGATGCAGGCATGTAGAGAAAAATGGATTTTTTATAATTGTGATGAGAAATTCACTCGGGGACATAAATGTGTTTAAAAAAATCTCTATCTCTTGGATATGCATTCTCCACCTGCCTCTAAAATTGGTGAAGAAGCTCCAAATACAATGGATGATCAGGTCGACATTCAAGAGCCACCTATTGACCCCCCATCTCAGGACGACCAACCAGAGATATCTCTCCATGCTTTATCTGGTGTCACCACCCCCCAAACAATGCGGGTCATGCGTTACTTGATCAAGAAGCTTACTCTTACAATACTCATTGATTTTGGTAGCAGTCATAACTTCATTGACCCTCGGATCGCCAAACAGGCTGATTGTTTTGTCCATCCTTGCTCCAACTTTGAAGTCATCGTTTCCAATGGGGGTACCTTACCTTGCAAGGGGAATTGTCACAATGTGCGTATCTCTCTGGAATATTATAACCTGTGCTCTGACATGTTTGCCTTGTCCCTAGGCGGATGTGATGTGGCTTTGGGGCGTTCAATGGTTATGCACACTTGGCCCCATCTTATGGGATTTTGCTGAAATTTGGATGCAGTTTTGAGTTAATGGGAAACAACACAAATTTACGGGCTTAGAACAAGGGTCTCTCCGCATCATCAGTTCACATCGCCTGGAAAAGATCCTTAAGAAGAATTCACATGGTGTCATTGCTCAATTCCATTCCATTCAGATGCACCCATCAACAGTCACCACTACTTCCTTAGATAGATATGTAGGTGTCCTTTCTGCACCAGTGGGCTTGTCGCCTTCAAGAGACCTTTCCAGTAAGAATTTAGCCGCATCTACATCTCAGCAGGAAATGCTGTCTATTTTGCATGCAGTACAAAAGTGGCAGCCATACCTATTAGGGAATTATGTATGCATCAAGACTGATCTCCAGAGTCTGGAAAATTTCCTGGAACAACAGGTCTCCTCTCCAGAACACCTGAAATGGGTTATCCAACTCATGGGTTCTACCTATGCGATCACTTACAAGAAGGGTAAGGACAATATGGTGGCAGATGCTCCTTCTCGCACATTTGATGACCCAGTTGCTCTTACAGCCATTTCCTTGTTTGTTCCAAATTGGTTGCAATCTATTCAACATGGCCATCTCTTCTATGAACTCCATGCTTCTTCATCGGCAGGGCTCTCTGGGTTCCTCAAAACGTATGACCGAGAACAATGTTACTTCTTTTGGTAGGGACTAAAAATGACAATTCAACAAATGGTGGTTGACTGTGATACTTTCCAGGTCAACAAGGGTGAAATGACACTCCTTTCGAGACTACTCGAACCCTTTCCCATCCCTACACCGATTTGGGAAACTATTTCTATGGATTTCCTAGAAGCGCTCCAGTGGTACAATACCACATCTAAAAGGACACCATATAAAGCAGTCTATGGACAGGCACCGCTAGTTCGTCTTCCATACACCCTCAGCAACTCCCTAGTTCAGGCAATTGACTCGGTTCTTTGAAATCGTGATCAGATTCTTCTCATTCTGCAGGATAATGTTCACATGGTAAGAATTCGACTGAAACAACAAACCGATCAACACCGTTCTAGCGCACTTTTCACGCAGTCGATATGGTTCTTCTTCGTCTATAGCCTTCCAAGCAATCCTCCCTGAAACACAAAAGGCGTTAGTGGCCCGGAATGCAACCCGAGGATGCTACAGGGGAACCACTCCTTCTGATTCTTCATTAATTTCCACATCTAAAGCTTTGAGGACAAAGATTTTTCTAAGGGAGAGGGGATGTTAGGAACCCATGTCAACCCTTCTCTTTACTTTGTTAGTATATTGTTGTTGGACGCATATGCTTTGTAAGTCGTCTCGTAGTATTTGTTGATCTATAGTTTGTATTAGCCCATGGTATTTACCCATAGTATTGGACGCATATGCTTTGTAAGTCGTCTCATAGTATTATATGTCCTACGGTATTGACCCATAGTATTGGGCATAGACTTAGTATATAAGTGTGTGTTGAAGCCAATGAAGGTACCGTGAAGTTATTTGTAATGAGCTTGCTCAAATGAGGTTGCCCCCTCGAAGTGGCCTGCGATCAATAAAGCAATTCCGAGTTCTATTATTTCTACTATCTCGTGTATTTTCATTAATTACTTGTTGCAGGTTCTTCACACTTTTGACAGAGAAAGAATCTTAAAAGCATATTTTGGTATTATTGCTAATGAAATAGGATACATGCTAGACTTGGATAGAATGTTATGATGAGGAAAAATGCAGCAATGAAAATAAAGGTTGAGGATGGGGCCAAGTGAAAAGGAAAATAATTGATGTCAAACATAAATTAATATCAATTGAATTCTCAATGTGGGGACCAAGAATTCCGTCGTTCCCCAACAATAAGATGGTGAAGTTGATGGTGCTTAAAAACCTTGGGTAATGAAGTTGGTAATGCTTTAAAATTGTTGATGTTTTAACTTAGTAGTATAATTTTCATCCCCTTCAACTTAATTCATAATTCACTTAATCCCACAATTATAGTGTCATTCATTTACAACAGATAATAAAACAAGGATCGCTGGAAAACAACCATGCATAAGAAACACAAATATTTATACTGGGAAACCCTAACAAGATAAAACGTAGCAAACTTTTCTTAGAAGAAATTAATCCAATACAAGAATAATATCAATCATGAAGTTGAACCCTAGCACAAGATAGGTTCAACCTCCTTCACAATAAACCCTGGAAAGGGTAGATAATCTTCCAAGAGAATAAGTGATTAAGAGAAACCCCAAAAAGCATGCTTCTAGTGAACTTCACTAGTTCTCCTTTAGAAGTGCGCACCAATTGAGACAGATGAGCTTGAATGTGTGAAATGAAGTGTGAGAGCACTTCTATTTGTATTCTTTAGTTGACTTGATTTTTACTCTTGAGGTTGAACTATAATTTTATTTATTCTTTATTTATCTTTCAAGCTGACTTGTCATTTTGTATTCTAAGGGTCAAATTTACCCGTTTACTGGGGCAGTTGTGCTCTTTCTTGCTTTCCACTTTCTCCAAGACTTATTCAATGGATTGTCTTGACTCCTTGGTTATTTATTCATCATATAAAATTTCTCCTCGTTGATAGCTCCTCACATGCGGTCACATTATTTTAAGACAGCTCTAATGTTGATTTAACCATACTCAAGAAGTCCCAGACACTTCTTAGAGCCAATTGTTAAATTTAACATTAGATTAGACTTTGTCTAATATACAAGGAGATAAGATCTCCTTGTAACATATATAATTCGTCTCACTCTATAATAATTATCACTCCCGCTATGGAGCACTCCCACCTAGAGTACACAATGTGACCACTAGCCTACTACCACTCCAATCAACACATGACTGGACAAGGCTAAGCATCCAAGCCACATGACACACAGTCAAGGGCTACGACGGGGCCATTCTCTTTGGGTCATGAACCCATCCAAGAGAATGATCTACAACATGTTTTTTCCATGCTAGAACCATGGAGAACATCAACAATCCCTCTCAGCGAGGGACACATTCTATTCCAAGCCGCTAACTTGGTGAGAATGTTCGTAATCTGCATCTCAATTCTATTAAGACTGTGCTAGGGCCATTCACCACTAGCCAAACTAGCTATTTATGTGAGTGAATGAGTCATTCTCCATCACCATGGATTCGTATGGAGAACGTCTTCCCGATGCTACTCATCTGTACTACATTTGCATCTATATGGTACATGTACTGCATCTACATATGTACTAGAACTGCATTATATCTATACTACAACTGCATCTATATTATAGTGTCTATACTTCAACTGCATATATACTAATGTATTGTAACTACATCTGTACTGGTCCATTCACTTTCGTGAATTTATGCCACTCATCTATCAAATCATCATGATGTTTGGGCCATTAATCTCTCATATGAATGTATGTTGCTCATATGGAAGATCATCACGATGTTTAGGCCATTCACATATGGGTTTCTATCGCTCATCACCATAGTGTCTGGTCCATTCATATCTCATATGAATGTTTGCCACTCATCATCACAGTGTCTAGGCTATTCGTCTCTCATATGAATTCTTGTTGCTCAAATCACGGTGTTACATATCCATCAACGCTCCCTGTCACTCAAAGAGGCATTCTCTATCACACCAAGCTTGTGCCTAAATTATACAAACTTTGCTTTAGACATAGGCTAGGTGAGAATGTTGGATATATGTTCATCCGTGGATATGTACTGGAGCTTCACTTCTTCCTTCTGTACCAGGTCTCAGATGAAGTAGTGTTTGATCTTCAGATCAAATAGCCATGTGATATTGGCTGCAATTCACTCTACTTATGTTGTATTGAGTGTTACAAGAGCATGCTTCCTCTATCCATTGCACTCTTCTTAGTCATAATCTATATATTTTTTGCAGCTTCACTTCATCACCTAAGATCATATCCTATTGTACCACCTAGGTACCTCAACACATGCTTTTACACAACCCAATGGAAGAGTCTCGGCTCAACCTTAAACTAGCTCAGAGTATTCACTACAAAGTAAATATCTCACAAAGGATATGATCAACTGCCTATACATAACTAAATCTAAATATGAAGTGAAATCACTTAGCTGCTCCAGATATGCACATCATGGGATCCATTGGATCTTGATCTGAAGTGGAATTACTTAGCTTTTCCAAATATTCCTCCATACGTATAGCCATGGAATTGTAGTCCATCATCCTGAATCTCTCAGGATCTCAACTGTGTAATCCCTCTAATTGAGGAAGATATCATCACACATCAATCACAATAATCTCGAACTTAGAGGTCAACTCCCTCGATACAGAGCTTCTTTGTTTCCTTAAAGGAGAAAATCATCAATCATATAGTACGAAGATCAAATGGTCATCATCAACAACCTGGTAGTAAAGGTTGGAATCTTCATCACTCTTGGTGAAATCCAAGCTCATCACGTACACATCTATTTTTTCATACCATGTCCTTGCATAAGTATTATTTATCATTAACAAGTTGTATTGCAGCTACTCCCTCTGTGTGGGAGCATATTTCTCCCTCTACATCTATACATCATTCTCCCTCTGTATATGAGTATCCTACAATCACTACATCTGGATAATTTTATTTTGAGCCAATATACTCAAGTTCATGGAGTATTTTATTCCCTTGTGTATATGTTCGTGTCACCTCCCATCAAGTAGGTCTACTGGATACCATCCAAGAATTTATTTGTTTTTATGAGAATGGCTAAATCCATAGCCTATATAATGTTCCTTCTCGGATGCTAAACTGGATTGGATGCTAGATCTTATAGATCTACTTGGAGGTCACCACTGACTTCCCATTAGGTCTTGACACTATCATATATCATCTTTGATGATGGACTGATATTCTTCCATCATGGCTTCCTACTGGCATGTTGTCTGATCACTACATCATCTCTTGGAAGATCCACTTATTTTGTTGGCTCTACTGTCTCATCCTGATAGAAGGATGATTATTGTACTTAGAGGGATACTCATCCTTCGAAATATTTTGCTTCTCATTATAAAATTCCATCTGAAGTCTTCTAGATATCTTGAAGGTTACCGTTTTCTTTGTCTTCTTCCTTGGTACATATTTGTATGCAGGACAACCAAGGATCCACTCTTGCAAATGCTTCCTCAAGAGTCTTGCCAACTAATAATTGTTGTACTAGATGCATATTCCCATAAGAACATGGGTAGATCTTAATCATGGATCTTTAACTCCACAATATTTATAAAGTACATATTCATGACAGAAATGTCCACAAAGGTTAACCAACACTAATTTAAATAGTTATGTTATTTATAAATAAAATAACAATTCAATTTGACCAAATAAGACTTATCATATAAGATACTTATATTTGTTTGTTTTATTGGATCCCTCTTGATGTCTGCCTCCTTGCAAAAATCACTTGGAGTTTCTGGGAGAGAGCTCTTCTTCATCGTTTGATCTTACAACCTTGATCTTTTTCTAAACTTCTGGAGCATGTTGAAGTCTTCATCATGGGTCTTCGTGGAGTAGATCACCAATGACAATCATAGAATACAAGACATCATCCAAGGATGATACTGACATTGGTGTGCATGTATTTCTAGTGTACTAGAATAAATACTCCTCCGAAGATCATCTGCAATATCCTCAAGGTTATCTTCTTTTATTTTCTTTGATGAAGGTTCATTAACATTTGTTGTTGATGCATGATGTCTTTACTTATTTTTCCCTTGAGTACACTGGTTAGCATAGTGACCAAATTTATGACAAGTGTAACACTTTATATTTGAAATATTTTTCTTCCTTTGAGCTGGGGCTAATCCTTCACTTGTATTTTTCTTCTTCTCCCTCTTCATTTTCTTGCATGAGCTACAAGAGCTTGATTTTCTTCTTCTTGAGGTTTCTATGATCTATTCTTTGATAATACTATGGCCTCTTCTTGAACACAATCATTCCATAGCCGATCAAACTTGCGCAAATCCTCTCTTCCACAAACACTCTGAATAAATTATTCCCATGTGGAAGGAAATCCATTGAGGGTCATCATGACAAGTTTTACATCTTCAATAATGTCTCCAATGGCTTTAAGTTGATCTCTCAATTGTGAGACCTTCATTGAGTAAGTGACAATAGAATCTAAGTTTGACATCTTTATGCAACAGAGTTGATTTCTCAAGGCTTGTCTTCTACCGGTGGTTTTGATTTCGAACAATCCTACTAAGGCATCATACATTGCTTTAGTAGTCTTTAGCTCAAAGATATGAGGAATCAAGTGGACTTTTACAGAGTCTACCAAGTTCATTCTTCTTGTATTTGGATTTCTCTCCATCATATTTTGGTTTTGAGATATCCCTCTTTACGTGTTCATGGATCTCATTTTCTTCCAAAATGAAAAATATTCTTGTATTCCTCGATCTAAAATTTGAAGCACCATCCAACCTCTCTTCCACTCTAAGACTGGACACCATTTTGAATTTTTGATTAAGAAACCCTAGCAGGAGCTAGGTCAAAATTGAAGTTTGGTAAATGTGAAAACTAAGTCCACAGGTAGATGTGCCCTCCTAGGGAGAGATCCAAAATGATAAAATCAAACCTAATCTATGGTCAGAAAGGTTAGAAATTGAAAGCCCTGATTTCTTGATTCCAACATAAATTAGGTCAAAATTGAAAAAATGTCAAAATTGAATTTTTCCTCGACAAAAAGATGTGCCCTCCTGGAGTCAGTTCCAATGCACCTAGATCAAACCAAAATGAGGTTGGAAGTGTTCACAATTAGAAACCTTGTTTCCATATTAGGGTAAAATAGTCTCTGGCAATGGCTTTTATTGAATACTACTTTGATACAATGTTGATGTTGTAACTTAGCAATATAATTTTCATCTCTTTAAACTTGATTCATACTTCTTTTAATCACACAATTATAGCATCATTCATTTGCAGCAGAAAATAAAACAAGGATCACTGGAAGATAACCATGTACAAGAGACACAAAGATTTTTCCTAGGAAACCCTAACGAGAGAAAACCCAACAAACTTTTCTCAGAAGAAATTAATTAAATACAAGAACAATGCCAATCATGAAGTTGAACCCTAACACAAGATAGGTTCGACCTCCTTCACAATAAACCCTAGCAAGGGTAGATAATCTTCCAAGAGAATAAGAGAATAAGAGAAATCCCAAAAATTATGCTTCTAGTGAACTTCACTAGTCCTCCTTTGGAAGTGTGCACCAATTGAGAGAAATGAGTTTGCTTGAATGTATGAAATGAAGTGTGAGAACACTTATATTTATATTCTTCAGTTGACTTGATTTTTACTTTTGAGGTTGGCCTGTACTTTTGTTATTATTTATTTACATTTTATTTATCTTTCAAGTCGGCTTCTCATTTTGTCTTCTAAGGGTCAAATTTACCCCGTTTACTAGGGCAGTTGTGCTCTTTCTTGCTTTCCACTTTCTTTGGGACTTCTTAAATGGATTGTCTTGACTCCTTGGTTATTTCTTCACCATAGAAAATATCTCCTCATTGATATATCCTCACATACGGTCACATTCTTTCAATAGAGCTCTAGTGTTGATTTGACCATACTCTAAGAAGTCTCGGACACTTCTTAGAGCGAATTGTCAAATTCAACATTAGATTAGACTTTGTCTAATATACAGGGAGATAAGATCTCCTTGTAACATAGACAAGTCATCTCACTCTATAAGGATATATCACTCCTACTACGGGGCAATCCCACTTGGAGTATGCAATGTGACCACTAACCTGCTACCACTTTAGTCAACACATGACTAGATGAAACTAAGCATCCGAACCATAAAACATGTAATCAAGGACTACAATGGGGCCATTTTCTCTTTTTCTCAAACCCATCCAAGAGAATGATCTACAAATGCAAAACATCAACAAAAAACCTTATATAACAAACTCACATGAAATCATAAAATGACAAAACTTTCTTTAAAATGCAAGAATCATATGTAAAATAATACTCGATGATAGTGAGTAAAAAACAAACTCATCCATATATACCATCCCTGTCTACACGTATTATAAGGAATAACTTTTCATTTACCATGTAGTGAGCTTTGAACCGAACTTACACTAAAATATACTTCACTAAATAATTATCTCCATTTTTTATTTCAATAGGTGATGACTTTTTTTTTTTGATATCCACGGATTTTACTTTTACTATTTAAAAAAAAAGGTAAAGACTTTTCGTTTTCTATGTGAGGAGTTCTGAATTTAAGTTTTATATTATTTTCGTTTAAACAATGCTCAAGGTTAAAAGAGATTTTGAATCATTTTAAGAATGAAAATTATATAATAAATTTTTAAGATTCTTTTCATTTAATGGATTTTGTGTATTTATAGACGACATTTCAATTAAATTTATTAATATAAATTAGTGTACTTCATTGTATTATGTGAGAATTATGGAAGTGTAGAAATAGGTTGATATTTGAAGCTATAAACACTTATTTTTCACATGTATGATGCAGGGTTATCAATTTCTTTTATGAATACTTTAAATCTTTTTTTTTTATAAAATAGGTTTGTCAAAAGACTTATATTTGAAGAAAATCTCTCGGTTGGTTATTTTGATGGAGCATATTTAAATGGATTGGGGCATATGTTTACATATCAAGAGGGGTTACTAATGCAGATTAAAAATTGCAATTGATCCAAACAACAAAGGTTAGTTGGTGGCTTGCTGAGTCTTCTTTAGTATGCAAGAAGACATGGAATTCAAAGTTTACAGGTTGCTGGTGACTCCAAAGTTGTTATTGACTGGGCAAATTGTGTCCACGATTTGGCTGCTTTACATTTGTCTTCTTGGAATAACAGGATTCTGGAACTAAGACAAGATTTTGCATTTTTATCTTTCACTCATATATATCGAGAATTTAATGAGTCCGCTGACAAGCTTTCTAAAGAAGTTGTAGGAGATTTTGATGGGTATACTACATTTTGAAGAATTGGTCGCTGGTTTAAACATTGATTTGGGAATCTTATATCTTCATCAGCTATAGTGTTTTTTGGCACTTCTGAATAGTTTTGGTTTTCCATGTATATGGCTGTAGATTCTGAGTATTGGACATAGAACTCAGTCTTCTTGCTAAAAACAGAATGTTTGTTTGATGATATAGATGACGAGAGAATGTAGTAATTGTAAGATGTAACATTAATTTGAAAAGAATAACAAGTTTTTTTTTTTTACTTGAATTTTTTTTTCAAAATTAATTAAATATTAAATAATATTAACAACAATCAATTGATTGAGTTAACTTTTTTAAATTATTAAAGAAAATGTGTATACTTTACACAATTCAATAATAATTAATATCTCATATATATATATATATATATATATATATATATATATATATATATATATATATATATATATATAATCCAATATATAAATATATATATATATATAACCCAATTAATATAATGTGAAATTTAATCTTTTACATAAACTCATTTTCATAACTTTAGTTTTTTATGGATACAATAACCTATATGAACATAGAGAAATAAATGAATTTTACGTCAACTTTATAATAAGTAAAATCTATTTCACTAACTAAATATTTTTTTATTTTTGTATAAGTAACGACTCTTTTTAAAAATGTCTACAGAACTTTGAATTCCAATTCAATATTAATTTTGGGTAAAGATTTGATTTTAAGGTAAAGAGAAATTGGAATTTTATATTATTTTAATGATGTTCAAAATTTATTTAATGAATGTTTTTTAATAAAAAGTATTATATGACTCATTTTAATATAAGAAAGAGATATTTCGACTTTGTAAATTTGTTAATCATTTTTATTTATTATTTAAGTAACAATTTATGTTATTAAAGTAAGATTTCATATTGTTTATGATTGATTACAAGTTTATTAATATGACCTTTATTTAGACATTTAGTATTAGTGGAAGTTTACACTAAATTTACTTCTTTAGTAGTGGAAATCTACTCCCTACATAAGGGGCATCCACTGTTCTTATGCTTGAGACTATAGCACTTTTTTTTATCTTTTATCTCAGATGAGCATAATGCAACACTTAAAGAATTTATCACAATAGAGGAGCTTTCTGCTTCCATGAGCTCTGAGCATAGGGACAAGAGCCCCAGGCCTGATGGATGGCCTATTGAATTTTATTTGGGAATGTTTGAGCTTATTGGCATAGATCTCCTGAAAGTGGTTGAAGAATCCATACAAAAAGGGAGGGTACTAGGAACTTTTAATACAGCCTTTCTTACCTTTATGCCAAAACGAGATAAGGTGAAAAGTATGGTAGATCTACATCTAATCTCTTTATCCAATTGTGTTTTTAACTTGATCACAAAAATCCTTGCCAACAAAATTAGGGGTATCTTCTCAAAAGTTATTTTACTAGAGCAATTTGCATTCTTGGGATACTGACAAATTCATGATGCCATAGGCATTGCACAAGAAGTTATGTATTCGGAAAATCCCTCTCGCGCTCTAGTGGTGGTTATAAAGGCAGACTTGTCAAAAGCATATGATAGGGTCAAATGGATTTATCTCATACTGGTACACACTCAGATAGGTTTTGAGCTGTAGATGATCAATTGGATCCTCTCTTGTATGTAATCTGTCAGTTTTGTTGTTCCTCATTAATGGCTTAGCCTCCAGTTTCTTTAGACCAGGAAGAGGGCTTAGACAAGGCTTCCCGCTGGTGCCTTTGTTTTTCCTTCTAGTTATGGAAGGTCTCAGCAGGATCCTCACAAACGCTAGATCCAATGGAGTGCTCAAAGGATTCATTTTTGGAGGCTCAGTTTCTATCACGCACCTCATCTTTGTGGATGATATTATGCTTTTCTCAGATGGTAGCAGAAGGGAGATCAACAAGATCAAATAAAATCTTGCTCTTTTCTCACAAGCTACAGGTATGCAAAGTAACTCTCACAAATCATCTCTATCATTCCTCAACATCCAAACAGTGTTTGCTGATTAGATAACTTCACAATTTGATTTTAAACTAGCTAATCCATCTACTGGTTTAAATTACCTTGGCTTCGTTATCAAACCAAATGATTATAATTGTAAAGATTGGGCATGGCTCATAGGAAAAATTGAAGGAAAGTTAAACTTAGGTGCAACACGTGGATGCCAAAGGCAGGAAGATTGATTCTTTTTAAGTCAATTTTGGAAGGCATTCTGGTGTATTGGGTTACACTTTCCCATGTTCGTACCAGTGTTCTTGATCACATCAGAAAGCTCCATTTTAATTTTCTATGGAGCAATAAACACTTAGGCATGTCTTATCATTGGATATCTTGGACTAGACTTACTCTACCCCAAAATTGTGGAGGTTGGGGTCTCAAGCATCATCATTGCTTTTCAAAAGTACTTGCAACAAAAGGTATTTGGCGGATAGTCTAGGGATATGGACTTTGGGTTAAAGTCATCCACCGTAAATACATGCTTCCTATGACCATCTTGGAGTGGATTAGATCAAGCTCGAAATCGACAAGGAATGTATCGATAATGTGGAAGGAAATGGTAGCAACATTCGGCCTTATAGGTGACTGGATTATTTGGAAACCAAGCAATGGAAGATCCATTAGGTGGGCTCCGATCCCTGGATAGAATTCTTTCCCATGCACATATTTCCCATGGAAATGATCAATTCACTAACTGATAGGGGCTTCATTTTTCTATCCCGCATACAGGATCCTCTCAACTCCTCAGTGATCAAACAAGAGTGGCTTATGGTTGAATATATGGTTTTGTGAATGATCACAAAGTAAAATGGTATTGCTTTATTAAGGATTTACAAAACAATCATATCTACCTTGTTGATGATCCAGAACAATTGCTCTGGGACAAAAATGAGGTTGAAGGTTCTTATCTACCAAAGATTGGATATCAACTACTCAGGGAGGATGAAGATCGCAGTGCACCTTCCTAGTGGAACTCAGTGGTTTGGAAACTCAATTGTCCATTAAAGAATAAAATTTTCTTGTGGCTCACTCTGGATCGAAAAATTCCTATATGGAATCATATTAGGCATTTTCTTGGCAACGTGCCCAACAGATGTTCTCTTTGCAAGATGGGAGAGGATTCCATTCACCATATTTTTATTCATTGCTCATACTTTTTTTAAATGTGGCAATATACTGCCAAGATCTTGGGTATCTTCTTTAGATGGGAAGGAGCATATTTCTCTAATGCATTCCAGTCCTAGATGAATAATCATGCTTTCTCATATTACAGAGCCCTTCCAGTGCTTATGATTTGGGGATCTTGGCTCACTTGGAACAAAATGATCTTTTAGGATATTATATTCCACTACACTCCTATGCTGCAAAGAGCCTTGCCATCTTGGACCATTTTCCATAGTCCAACTCTATCAATCCTATGTGGATTTTCTCAAAGGATACCTATGATAGGAATAAGCCTTGGTGCTTCTTTGATGGTGTTGCGCAAGGACATCCCTGCATAGGTGGTATTGGAGGTATTCTACATCTTTTTGATTGTCATAAGTTCAAGCTCTCTACAAATATTGGATCAACTACAAACAATAGAGTCGAACTATTATCTTCCTATAAAATCATCAAACTGGCTTGCATTCTTGGCATGAGGGTCCTACAAGTTTTTGGGGAATCCTTGCTAGTCATTAATTGGCTATCGAAAAGAAAGCCTCCCAAGAATATTTATCTTTGGCCTCTTTATGATAACATTTGCATAATCCTTGTACTCTTCGAATATATATCTTTCCAACATATTTATAGGGAGCGGAACTCAGAAGCAGATGTTCTATTGAAGCAAGCTTTACAACTTCTTGTTGGATGCATCCAAGTTTGGGAAACAAACAAAGATTGCATTAAGGAATTTGATCCAGGGTCAAAGCTAGACAACTAACCAACCCATGCAAATGGGCCTTTAAGACAAATAGTGGAGCATACAATCCTTCTTTTATGAAAACTTATCTGTAGACATATATAATGTTTTTTTGTATTTTTTTTGAAAGATTTCAGAAGAATACAATATATATTGAAAATGGGCTGGGATTGTATGGTTGTTTAAACTAGAAGACTAAAATGTATGGCATTATTGTCTATAAATAATGCGGTTTAATTTTAATAAAATTTAAGCTATAACATTTTCTTTGAAAAAAATAAATAAATATAATGACCTAATAACCTCGTGTTACTCTTAAGCTCAAATCTATATCAACACAATATAATAATACGCTAGAGAGATTTGAGATTTGAATTTTACAACAACGTAATAATGACTAAAATTCCTCCTTTTATTGGCCAATAATTATTTTCACCACTTTACTTCAAAGGTAATGACTTTGTGGTGAGCTTTAAAGACCAACTCTACATTGCGGTGGTAGGTATTTTAATTTTGTTCCAATTTAATAATGAGTACATTTGATTTTCATTGACTTCAAACTTATTTATGCCACTTTGTTAACTTTTTGTTTGATCTCCACGCACTTTTTAATCTCAAATATAGTAATGCCTCACTATATATTTATTCTTTATTCTAAGATACTAGATATGTGGTTGATGATTTAAGTCTGAAATGATGCGTTGTTGATTATTCAAGTCTAAAACAATATGGTATGATTACTTGTCTTCATATAAAACAATATGGTATGATTACTTGTCTTCATATGATGTGTTGATTGTATATGATTTATGAATTTTTTGAGATTTGCTTGGGTATTATAATCTTGTGTGTTGATTTATGATTTTCATATAATGATGATTGAGTTTTGAAATTTTATGAAATACATTGCCTTATAAAATTAATCCACGTGGGAATGAGTTGTTATATAATATGATATTATTAATGATGACAAACAAAACTTATGAGTCTATGGACTCTAAGAGTAAGAGACAAGGTTAAGAGAACATATGTCTCGACCTAGAAGCTATGATGGATACATGTAATAATGATTTTCTAGTAATTTGAATAGTTCTTTGTAATGATGTGCTCCTAGATATGTACAAGAATAAGGGTTAGCCTTTGCATCTAAGTTGATATATGGGCTAAGACTACATGAAGGAGGTGAAAAATGTGTTCTATAGGTAAAGGTTAGGGTTTCTCTTACTTACTAGCAAATCCCTCTATGTAGATTAGGGTTGGAGTGGAAATGTTCTTATTCGAGAGGTTGCAAGATGTCGTAAGGTTAGTTGTGGAGGTTTTCCAAGAGGATGAACTAAGGGATGTGTAGAATATTTATTCCTCAATAGACCATGAATCTCTCTCCAACACTCTCACTCTTAATGTATTGGTTACCCTTCTATGTAAATATGTGTACAAATTAGAGTGGCCATTGTTTTACATTGAGTATTGGTTGGAATTCCCCATCCCAAAATTAAAAATATACATGTGTACATGTTAATTATAAATAATATTTATGATAATAGAACTACATTTATTTAAATAGAAATATTATTCATCTTGATAGAATTGCATTCATTTAAATAAAAAGTATATTCATGAGTAAAATAGACTTTGATTTAATGTGTAAAAGTAGATAGTAAAAAAAAGTAAAGTATGCATTAGAAACATCTAAATTAAAGGACTATTTTAATCATTTTATTTAATTAAAATGAGAATTACTATATGTACATACATGCTACTTTAGCTTAAAAAGGAAGGAGGGAAAGCAAAGACAAATGCCTTTTAGATATGGTAAGGTGGAAATCTAGTGGATGAACTATGTTGGTAAGGTGGGAGCTAAAATCGATTTTAGTGCAAGAGTTTAGAATTAAAGAGGGATTCTTGATTCTTCAACTTTCATTTATAGAATTTATGATTGTTTTTTCTCTTTTCTTTTATGTCTATAAACATTTTAAAGGAACATTTATTTCCATATCTAAAGTCCATTTGTATTAAGTAGTTAAGAGTATATTAATTGTAACTAATAGTTATTTTTAAGTTTTCTTTTAAATATTTGTATATACATCAGTAATTGTAGTATATAGTGGCCATAAAGTCCATTTGTATTAAGTAGTTAAGAGTCTACTAGTTGTAACTAATAGTTATTTTTATGTTTTCTTTTAAATACTTGTATGTGCATCAGCGATCATAGTATATAGTGGCCACAGGTACAGGCACTCTAAGGTTTTCTTTTAAATATGTGTATATGCATCAGTGATCGTAGTATATAATGGCCACAAGTACAGACACTCTAAGGTTACCCTTTAGAAGATTATGATAAACCACTATTGTTGAGTCCAAAACTTATGAGCAAACACTATAAGTGTTTGCATGTAGAATTTTTTTGGGAAAGAGTATCACTACTGAATTTTGCTTTGAAGTTTTGCATTTAAATGTATAAAAATGATGTGTGACAGTATCAAATTGTAAATAGACTTCTTATTTTCATCTTCTAAATTAAATTAATTTATTTTTAATAGTTATAGAGAATAAATATGTTAAAATTTGTAAACTTGAAAATGAGTTAACAATTGCACTTTATATTATTGTAGTTAGTCAGCGTTTCCTTTTGTGCATGTTTTCAACATGAGTATGACTAAAATGTATACACACATTAAATATGTTGGATAAAAAATCTTCATCTACAAGTCATTTTCATCTTGTTGCATGCCATGTGTTTAAAGAAATGCAAAAACTAAAATGTCACAATCATAGGGTATGACATGTAATGATTTTGCAGCCAAAAGGTCTAAGATGCATGAAATATTAAGTTGTCAAAATATTATCTAATCTAGGATGATAAATGAGCTTCTACTAAGAAGGGAATTAAGGGAATTATAATAGCATCTAGTAAGAAGGGAATCATAAAAAACAAATTTGTATTATCGATTGAAATACCATAAATGTCTCTTATTATTAATTGAATGTTATTTTATACTTTGTTATGGATATGACAATCACATGTGTATTGAACTTTAAATGGGATAATTGTAATAACAATGTACATGATAGATCTTAGTAAAGGTATGATTGTTGTATTGAATGTTATTTCATACTCTTTTATGGATATGACAATCACATTGAACTTTAAATGGGATAACTTTAATAATAGTGTACATGATAGATCTTAGTAAAGGTATGATTGTTGTATGTAGAAAGTGTACTTCCTATTTATATTTAGAAATTGTTATAGTTTTGTTTTGAGTAAACCCACTTACTTGGGTTAGTTTTATTGACTTTCTTCAACATAATATTGAGGGGTATTATATTCATGCATTAGCATGATAGAATGAGTACAGGGGATTCAACTTGTTGATCAATATCTTATCATATTCATTCATAAAGGGGGGTTTTTAATTGTGAAAAATAAGTTCAATATATTGTAGGTATAGGTGGGTGGGGAGTAAGGTATGGGGGATTTATAGGTATTATAGGGGTATAAAAAGGGGTATCTAGTAAATATAAGGAATATCTTGTAAAAATAGGGTTTTTTTTAATTGGAAACATGAATTGGGAGGGGGGCTCAACAAAAGTATTTCACTGAGTGAAGACCTCATGAAAATGACTCGCCTTAATATAGGGAAAGGGATTTAAATTTTACATCAACTTAATAAGGATGAAAATCGATTTAGCCAAACTTAATAATTATTTTCACCATATTTCTTTATAGGTAATCAATTTTCATTTGATCTATGGTGATATTTGAATCCAAACAAGTCACTTTAACTAACGTAATAGTTTATACACTATGTTTTTTATAATCCCAACAAATCCATTTAACTAACATATTAATTTTTACACTATATGTTTTTATAGGTAATGGTTTTTTGTTCGATAGGTAGGGATCTTTGAATTTAAATTTCTTAATTCATTTTTTGGCCATCTTAATAGCATATTCCCCCACATTCAATTCATCATGGAAACCTAAAATAAAAACTCCCTCTCGTTCATTGATGTTCATGTCACTCATTAACTAGATGGATCCCTATCCCACCAAGTTTATTGGCAAAAGAAACACACTGTCAAATACTTTGATGCCAAGGAAAATTTTAGGGGTGAAATTTAACCCATGGGATATTTTTGGACCTTTTCTTACGATTTTCCAATTTTCCCATTTTTCAAAGATGATTCGCACAAATTCCATGGGATAATTTTTTTACTCTAAAAATTGCCAAAATTGTCCAAAAACTATATACAGTCCTTAGAAATTTGAATATAAATATAGAGAAACTTCATCAAAAGTTGCAAAGATCATTGATACCAGTCAACTAGTCTCTTATTGTTATAGCTTGAAATGACACCTCTCTGTCCGTGACGACACTTGCTTCCGTTGGTCGCATGACGACACTTCTTGAGAACAAGTTCAGTCACACAACAGGACATTTGTGGATGGAGGAGTCATTTGGGACACTAAAAATGGTTGAAATTACCTCATTCTTGACCCATTTGATGTATATGACCCTTAGGAACATTTTTCCAGACCAAACCATCTCCTGAAAATGAGCAGAAAAGCCTGTTTTTGGCCATTTTTCAATATGAGCGCGACTCCACTGTTGAAATAGTAGCATGTGTACGTGACTTTGTCTAATTTAAAGTAGCACCCATTGCCATGTGCACGCGACTTTGTCTACTATAGAGTAGAGTACACTCCTGTTTTGGTCAAAATCTCGAGATTCAAGTAAGTTAAGTTGGTTGGGAAACCTCTTGAGTGGTTATAACTTCTTTTCCTCTTCCTCATTGATTATATAAGGAGGGTAGAAGGGTCATGTGAGAGGACTAAGCCCAATTACAAAGTTATGCTGGAGGAATGGAGACCATCATCCCCCTCTCTTGTGCTTCAATTTTGGTAAACCCTAGTACAATTGCTTAGAGGCTGGGATCCTTGGAGAACGGAAGCAGGAGACCTTGAATCTAGGTTTCGTGAAGTGCCAAGCTTGAAAGAAGGTATAACTTTATGTACTTGCTTTCATTCATTAATAAAGATCAGACGTTCTTCTCTTTCCAAATATGACCTATTAATGTGTATTAGATTTGATTACAGTTTGTTTACAATCTGATGTCTCTTTCTATTATGGATATCAGTATTATATATGTAGTCAAATGTATTTGAGAAAGGTATCAAGTTGTTTTGCAGGTCTGGGCATTGCGACACTGGATAAGCATTGAAGAGCGAGAGAGGCAAAGCTAGGATCAACCTTCTGAATAAGGTGCCTACATCTCTAAACCCTAATCTCTTCATTTATTTGTTGTACTTGCAGAATGCTTGTAAGTCTATCTTTATCACCGTAAGTTGGTAGTTTCTCCCCTGAACTATAGGTGCATTTTCCCCACAACAGAATGGCGACTCCGTTGGGGAAAGCCTAACTGCTTAGGGGTATCCAAGGTCATTTCTTTAGTCTTGTTTGATGGTCTTTGTTCATTTTATTGATTAGGATCAGTTAGTAGGCTTTGTTTGACCCTCCTTGGCTCTTACAGACCCTTCCCAGCCCTTGCAAACCTTTGTGGACCTAGTTGGGGGGGGTTTAACCCCATTTTTCAAATTTTTTCACCTGTACGCTACTGTTTGTACCACACAGTAGTGCCCATACACTACTTTACCTCTACACAGTAGCGCCCATACACTACTTTACCTCTACACAGTAGCGCCTATACTGCTATGAGCACTAGTTTCTTTCATACACAGTAGCGCTCAAAATTTGGGTTTGATTTTTTTGAGTTTTTTGGGTTGTGGACCCAAATCTGGGGGCTGTGGCTGCATTTTTTGGGGTCCCTGATGACCCTAGGTCTGATTTAAACCACTGTAAGTGGTCTCCCATCCTTGTACTGATCCTACATTCATGATTTGAACCTCTTTTGATCAATTTGGGCTTGTTTGGAAAGTTTTGGGGTTTGTTGACCCAAGTTGGGGGGTTGTGGACCTGTTTGGTGTTTTGTACCCTAATTTGAGTCTGATTGAACTTGCTTGCCCCATTTCCACTGGATTTGAAACCTCTTGAGTCTTCTTGACCCTGTTTGTATCTATTTGAGTGAAATTTCTCTTTTAGGTTGGTTTCTTATCCTCCCTTATGCTTTTAGTTTTTCTTTTGTAGTGAAAGCTCAAGTGTTTTGGCTGTTGTTCAAGACCTTGTTTGCACTGTTTATGTGCAGACCTGAATTTACCAAACCATACTTCTTCATAGGTCATTTTCTCTGTTTGGGTCTAAAATTAGTTTTTGTACTCTTTTCCCAATGGTTGGCATGCTTACATCAATAAGAATTTGAAAGTCATATTTGGTAGTTTTTACTGTTTCATAAAGAGAACCTGAAAGTTTCTTTGCTTTGCTTTGATAGTAGGTTAGTTTCAGTTTTGTTTCTTACCTTTGGAAAGCATAAAGAATTTTGATTCATTTTCTTAATAGAGTACCTTGCAAGTGGCTTAAAAGATTTTAGAGTGCTTTGCATAAAAAAGAACAAGTTTTCTTTTGCATACCTAGTTGCTTGAGTAGCTGCATTCTTAGGTTTTGAGTTTATTTTTGTACATTTAGACTTTATTTTTACCTTTTTTGCATTCGAAAGATTAAAAAATTGCATTTGCACATGCATTCTAGATCATAATTTTAAGACTTGCATTGAAAAGAAAAAGATTTGTTTGGTGGTAAATATTTCATTTTCAGTACTCTATCTCTATTATTACCACTCTCACACACCCACTACCTTTTTTGAGTAAGCAAGTAACCTTTAAAATGAACCCTAATAAAATATACTAGTAACATTTTCTTTTCTAGGTTACACTACACCAACTAGTCTTGGTTAGGATCTTGGGTTTAAAACACCTTAAACCACCCAAGATCACACATTACGCAAAAATCGTAGTGAGACTATCACAGGTAAACCCACCTCACTCAAAACTTGCCTAGGATCTATGCAGTAGGTCATTGCGAGATCAGATTGTTGGGAATACTCCTCCTACTTTCTATTCGAGCATACGCCAGGATTGGATTGCGTATTGGGGACTCTTTCGAGTTTCGGGCTTAGTTACCTTGCCCACGCTTTCTGATTCGACCGGTGACTGTTGCCCCAGGAGTTTTCGGTGTTGTGGTATCCTTAATATCTGACTCTAGGTTCATACATAGGTGACAGCAGAGGGTATATCTGCTGTACCTAAGACAGACATGGGAGGAAACCCCTTGCAGGTCTTTGGGAGGGCAATTGGGTGATTCCATCACTTGCACCCTTAGTCATTGTATTGTGGACCCCGGGTAACTGTCTTTCTTCCTTCGTTGATCTGTTCTGGGCCCTCATCATCCCAGAATCTTCTCCGGAAGGCATCTGTTTGCCTGGTCTGATTTACCTAGGGCCCTTTTTAGTGGTGTGCTCTTTGTGCTAATTGTTTTTAGTTTTCCTTAGAGAACTTCTTGTTCATTTGAGCAGGAAACTATGTATAGCATTCCGGCGAGTTCCAATCAAGGTACCCCTGTTCCGGGGGATCCTTGTGCTGTTCCATTCATTGGAAACATTGGTGCTCCCTTAATGGCTACTCTGAATCTTCCTGGATTCACTATTGGGCTGCCGATTTGGTTGTTTTCCACTTCGAATGCCTTACATGCTCCT
Source organism: Larix kaempferi (assembly GCA_027924585.1). Classification (NCBI taxonomy): domain Eukaryota; kingdom Viridiplantae; phylum Streptophyta; class Pinopsida; order Pinales; family Pinaceae; genus Larix; species Larix kaempferi. The sequence goes on along the minus strand of BSBM01000635.1, from coordinate 2,209,718 downwards.
GACGCTTCTTTTGTGAGCACCTCAAATCAAGAGCATCAAAACCCTGGGCCTTCTTTTCCAGTAACATCTTCTCCTCCTCATTCTACCTCATGTGGCGAAAGTAGCAATACTAGTAACCAGCAGTCTAAAAGGAATAGACGGGGGAAGAATAGGAAGAAGATGCCAAAACAAGGGGGCAGCAACCCAACCTCTGCAAGTCATGCTGGGGGCAAGCACCCTGCCTCTGCAAGTCATGCAAGGGGCACCTACCCAGCCTTTGGAAGTCATGCTGGGAGAAAACTTTTTGTCACTGAAAATCATACTGAAAGTTTGTCTTCAACCACTGTCAGTCATGTTGAGGACACGTCATTGATCACTACTAGTCATATTAATGACAAGTCACCAGTTCATGTGAGTCATACTGGAGACACCAGATCAACCACTGCAAGTCATGCTGAGGGAGTTGACATTGTTGACAAACCAAACAGACAGAAGGTTAAGTTCCTTTGTAAGTTTTGCGAGGGAGATCACCTTACTTACTTGTGCCCTGTACTTCCAGAAGTGCAAAAAGTGTGGTCCTTAGTTCAAAAGTCTGATGCTTTTGAGCAACCAGCCTCTGTGAGTCATGCTGGGGGCAAGCTGTCAGCCAATGCTAGTCATGATGAGAGTACTGACATTGTAAAGGAGTCTAAACCTATAGGACGGAAACCTAAGTTCCCTTGTAAACTTTTTAAGGGAGATCACCTTACTCACCGATGCCCTGCCATTCCAGAGGCACGAAGAGTGTGGTCCATGTCTGAAGGAACCTCTGTTCCTGAGTTGTCTATAGATTCCCTGCAGTCAGATCAACCTTTGGTTGATAAAGTGGTTGAACCAATGCAATCTTTGGTCGACCCCACTCTTCCTTCAGAGAGTGAAGTGATCGAATCGATGCAATATTCAACCGATCCCATCAGTCCTTCGGAGATGGATGCACCTACTGCTGAAGTCTTCTGTATTACCAGTTTGGATGTTCCTGAAAAAGGGGGCACTTCATTTGTGCCATGTGAACCCCTACCAAGCCCTAGGATTGTTTCCTTTGATTGGAATAGTCTAGCCGAGCCTTGTTTTCCTTCTTTGACACCTTTCCAAATAAAGGTTGATATCGGGAACCATACGGTTGATCGATGCATTGTTGATGAAGGTGCTTATGTTAGTATCTTATCCGCTTATGCTTGGAGAGATTTGGGTTTCCCTAATGTTATTCCAGTTGCTAATTGGCCGTTGACCTTTGATAGAAGACCTAGTGAACCGATCGGATTCCTCAGTCAGGCACCTGTTACCTTGGGTGGAAAAACAGTCTTAGTTGATTTTATGGTTTTAAAGGACCCTATGGACTTTGATATGATCCTCGGGCGTGATTACATTTATGCTATGCATGCTGTGGTGTCTACGCTTTTTTGTGTGATGCATTTCCCTCATAACGAAAACATTGTCATCATCGACCAACTTGCATTCGTTGATCCTCCTTATTACCCAACTGTAGACCAGTCTGATCCCTTGTCACTAGGCACTACTATGTCACATGGGCCTTATGTGGCATATTGTTCCTTGAGTTCAACTGCTACTGAGAAGAAGTCTCTGAGTTCATGCTTACCTTCTCGGGACTTGGTCCCGGCTTTTGACCAAGTGACACTTCCATATGAATGTTTAGATATGTATTCTATCTGGGATGATATGCTTCTTTCCGATGAGGTTTTCCTAGAGTCTATAGTACAGTCTGCCATTCACTTGGATATTGATCCAGTTGCAGTCATGTCCAGCCCCGGTTTGACTTTAAAGTCTGATCTTCCTACCGTTGAGTCTTTGGACTCTCCTATAGATCCGCAAATCGATGTTCCTGCTGAGTTTGATTCTGCTTCTAGAATTTTCAACTCCCGTGATGATGAATTTGTTTCTACAGATTCCATCATGTCCTTCAACTTTGATCTTCATCCTGAAGTTGATCTTGTTGATTATAAGTCCTCGGGCTTGGGTACCATAGAGTTTTCATTTGAAAACTCTGCCTTGTTTATGCCTGTTGTTGATGATAGTGAAGTTGAAAGTATTTCTACCACAGTGACTTGTATCGGGTCTTTCCTTACATATGTTTTAGATATGATCCTGGTACTAATGTTTCTTGGAGACAGGATTCTTAGCTGGATGCATACTTGCTTACTGGTCATTTTCGACACCTTGTGCGACCATGTCAGGTATATTCAGAACCTTGCATATAGGTTTAGGCTTCCCCACTGTTATGTTTCATTTGAACCTTTTGCCATACGAACTCGCCATAGGGTCGAACCTGTTGGATATTGGTGCGTTAGCCATCTCTTTATGCATTGTGCACCAGTCCAACAGCAGAGCCTACCTAACATGGGTCACCCTAGTCAGCACCCTTATGCCATTCTGGTGCCCATGCTGAGTTTTTCTCATAGGCTCGGGAGCCTTTTTAGATTTACCATGACTTTGAGAAGAAGCCTCATATCTTTCTTCCTCATATATTTCTGGCCATCCTTGATAAGGCTCCCATCTTTGTGTTCAAATTGCATATGCATCTGTTATGATCCCACTTGCGCTAATGAGCATGAAGCCGGCTTCCATGCTTTTAACTCGTTATATAAGCCTCCATCTCTAATCTCATTTTTGCTAAGCCCTGTATCATTTTGCCTTTGCAATTTGACACCTTTTACCTAGAGGAGACACACCCTGAGTGTACTTATCTTGCTCATGTTCCTTGCATTAGGCATAGCTTTGTTCCATGCGCTTGGAGCTAGTTTTGCATGTCCCTGACACTTGTCTCCTCCCATTACGAGCATTCTTCTTTTACTTCGAGCTCGTTAAAAACAATAAGTAGGTTACGAGCATTTCTTCCACCTTTCCTTCGAGCTCGTTAAAAATAGTAAGGAGGCTATGAGCATTTCTTTCATCTTCACTTCGAGCTCATTAAAAACAGTAAGGAAGTTGTGAGCATTTTTTGTATCTCCTTTGAGCTCATTAAAAACAGTAAGGAGGTCATGAGTTTACTTTTCCGGACTCGTTAAACCTTTACGGAAAAGATCCCTATGGAGTTCTTTTAAGCCCTTTTCAGACTCCTTAAATAGGAAAATTTTTCCGAGCATAGTTGTCTTTTCGAGCTCGTTAAAATAACTGAACTGACATCCACTTAGGTATAGAATTACCCCTTTTCCGGGCCTTGGTGGATAATTTACGGAAAATGTATACTCTGGGTATACTCTTGTATGCGCTAGAAGAGTTCTTCTTCCATCATTTTACACTTTTTCGGGGAAGGAGACTACCTTTACGAAAAAGGACCTTTGGAGTCGTCTTTAGGGTTTTCAGACTCTCGAAATATGAAAACACCAAGCGAGCACATACCAATCCGGGCTCGATATAAAATCCATGGATAGGTGTATAGAGGAATGTATAAGTTTTTCAACTCTATAAGCAAGAAAACACCGCTGAGCACAGACCAATCCGGGCTCGATATAAAATCCACGGATAGGTGTATGGAGTTTTCTTCTAGGTTTTTCAGACTCCTTAAATATGAAAATACCGTCGAGAATGCTTTAGTTCTTTGTCAAGCTCATTAAAAAATGAAAAAGGAAAGGGAAGGGAAGAATGTCGAAATATCTTTCAATATGATGGCAGCAAGTCAACTATTTCCTTGAACAAAGCACCTGTTTTGAGTCTATCAAACAAGTTGGGTTCTAGTGTTGGCCTTAGGGTAAACTTGATCTCAGAGTTCCTACTCCTCCGTTTGGTTAGTATTCCAATCATATGGAGAATCTATTAATGTCTCCTACATTGCAAATTTGCATCGTGGTCCCTTTGTGTTAAAAGCTGCCTAAGTCACTCTTGTGTCGTGCTCACTGTTCAAGGATATAACCTGTGTCGACCATTCTACAGTTTCCTTGACCTCATGTGTCGGCCATTCCTTGGTGTCAGTATGTTTCATCATGTGTTTAGTCCTACTCCAAATCAGCTCATACCTGTTTGAGTGTCCCTCGTGTTGGATGATGGAGGATGCATTAAGGCCTCCCTTCCAACGGACTTCTTCCCATCGACTTCAGCTCATTGTGCTTTGGGAATGAAGTTTAGAGTTTCGGTTAGTACCTTGGGGATTGCAGTCATTAGTGGCAGTTTCCCTCACTATTGGATAGATGAGAATACATCAATGTCGCCTATCTGATGGATTCTTCAAGTGTTCGATGGAAAGACCATCTATTCGCACTTGCTTGAATGTACTAGGTACCTTGGGTTCCATTTTCATTATTGGTGGACACCCTCGCATTTGTTAATGGTATACATCAATGACCGGTAATCAAACGATACCTCCCATGTTCGACATCAACTCATTTATTCGCATGGATAGGTTTGTACCTTAGTTTTTTTTTGGATGAAGACCTTGGGATCCTCGATAGCATCACCTCATTTATGTTATCGCCCAAGTTGCGCAAGACTGAGCCATACTCTTTTTGGCTCTTGATAAGACATAGATCCAGCTTGTTCTCTATGGCTATGTTCTCCAATTTTGACATAGATCCACCTTGTATTTATGTGGCTATGTTTACACTTATGTTCCTCATGGATCCACGCTTGTATTTTAGTGGCCATGATATATGCATCAGTATTTTGGATCATTATTGTATCCTCTTGGAGATCATGTTACACCATTTGAACATGGACTGTTACCCCATGGATAAGTTTGTCTGACTTTGCCTTTGCTTTCAGGTACTTCATTTGAGCCTATGATTCTTGGTTTCTCCGTTCCTCCATGATTCAACTCTTTTTTATTTATAATGTATTTCGGCCATCGTTTTCCGCACTCCCTCTGACCTCATGCATTAGGGGGCATCTGTTATAGCTTGAAATGACACCTCTCTGTCCGTGACGACACTTGCTTCCGTTGGTCGCATGACGACACTTCTTGAGAACAAGTTCAGTCACACAACAGGACATTTGTGGATGGAGGAGTCATTTAGGACACTAAAAATGGTTGAAATTACCTCATTCTTGACCCATTTGATGTATATGACCCTTAGGAACATTTTTCCAGACCAAACCATCTCCTGAAAATGAGCAGAAAAGCCTGTTTTTGGCCATTTTTCAATATGAGCGCGACTCCACTGTTGAAATAGTAGCGTGTGTACGCGACTTTGTCTCATTTAAAGTAGCACCCATTGCCATGTGCACGCGACTTTGTCTACTATAGAGTAGAGTACACTCCTGTTTTGGTCAAAATCTCGAGATTCGAGTAAGTTAAGTTGGTTGGGAAACCTCTTGAGTGGTTATAACTTATTTTCCTCTTCCTCATTGATTATATAAGGAGGGTAGAAGGGTCATGTGAGAGGACTAAGCCCAATTACAAAGTTATGCTGGAGGAATGGAGACCGTCATCCCCCTCTCTTGTGCTTCAATTTTGGTAAACCCTAGTACAATTGCTTAGAGGCTGGGATCCTTGGAGAACGGAAGCGGGAGACCTTGAATCTAGGTTTCGTGAAGTGCCAAGCTTGAAAGAAGGTATAACTTTATGTACTTGCTTTCATTCATTAATAAAGATCAGACGTTCTTCTCTTTCCAAATATGACCTATTAATGTGTATTAGATTTTATTACAGTTTGTTTACAATCTGATGTCTCTTTCTATTATGGATATCAGTATTATATATGTAGTCAAATGTATTTGAGAAAGGTATCAAGTTGTTTTGCAGGTCTGGGCATTGCGACACTGGATAAGCATTGAAGAGCGAGAGAGGCAAAGCTAGGATCAACCTTCTGAATAAGGTGCCTACATCTCTAAACCCTAATCTCTTCATTTATTTGTTGTACTTGCAGAATGCTTGTAAGTCTATCTTTATCACCGTAAGTTGGTAGTTTCTCCCCTGAACTATAGGTGCATTTTCCCCACAACACTTATGGTTGGTTGTATTCAGAGTTCTATGGAGGAACCTCATGAGATGGTGGTTCATGGGGTACATGGTGACATTGATGTTCTTGGGGAAATTTTAGATGTAGATGAAGAGTTACAAGAATGGGGTGAGACATTCCTCCATTTAGGAATCATAAGAGCTCATGTTTGGTGGACCAACCTTTGATGGATTTGATGCATCCATTAGTTTGGTGGATGAGGTTTGTAGAGAGGATATTTTTGTCCATGATCACACATCAGACCCTTCTACTTCTTCCATGAAATTTGAGGATGAATTTTGGGTCAAAAATTTCTTTTTGATGGTGCTTGAAGAGGAGCAAAAGGATCCCACATTGACTTCAGCTGATTTAATTGCAGCACCAGTCCCTACCTAGTAGTTGTAGAGGCATATCATTCCTAGATTTGATGCCACATCACATAAAGATGCATATGGTTCCCGTTTGACTTCATTAAGTGGGATACAATATGGTTGCAGGAATCCTTTGACCAGTGGCAGAGAGTTGAGCCATTGGGAAATTTCACATGAGGAAGCATCTTGCTTTCCATTGGGACCATGGGGTTGGAGTGTCTCTTCTTTTCCTACTTGGGAGAAAATACACATGGGTAATATTCCTTCTTGCATCAATGGATAGTTATTTGATACATTTTACACCTTCGGTGAGCAGCATGGGAATCCATGGAATGTTAATGATGCCTAACCTTTTTGTGATTGGACATGGGACATTCACCCTTGTCATTGCAACAAAAGTTTTTTGATTCTTAGTACTTGTGTGCATTGGGCACATGGATTAAAATCTGATTTGTGTGTGCTTGGAGAGTTTGGAGTTAAGCAATATGAAGGCCAAGCACCTGTTCATTTCCATAAATATTATAAGTTTCCTCAGGGAGGAGGTTGCATATTTTTGGAGGAGGCACATGATTTCATCTTAGTTGAGCCAACCACAAGATTGGGGGATGATTGCTTCCAAGAGTTGGTTCACTTTCCTTCACCCCACATACATATGGAATCCAACACACATAGGGATGAAGTTTGGGTAAAAGGATTTTTCCTATGGGTGCCACATGAGGAGCAGGAGGCTCCCACATATTCCATTAATGACTTCAAGGTCAAGCCATGTGTCCTGACAAGTGCACCATTCCCTTTCAACCTTGATGAGCAGTAGAAGAGACATCTATCTAATGTCTCCATCATGCATAGTATTGCATTTAGTTAGAGTCTTTGTTCATCCATTTATTGGGTGAATGGATACATATAATGGATACATATTGGATCTAAGCACCCCCAAGGGTGAATTTTTAGTCTGCATCAATGGAGAGTTGAATGACACAACATGAATTTTTTCTAAGAAGTTGCATGGGCATCTATGGATTCTGGATGATGCTTTGAATACTTGGGATTGTCACCTATGTCAATTTGATAGCAATGATATGAGTCTATGTGTTGGGTTTCACATGGAGCATAAGGAGTTCCATATTTGGTTAGAGGGACTCATTGAGGTTCGGTTTTCCATGGGAAGTGATAAACTTCCAGTATTGTGGAGTGATCTAGACATCCTTCATAATGATATATTCGTCATCCTGATCTTGATGTTTGGAAGGATGCATTTGATATAGTGGGGCCCTGGAATTCTTTAGAATGACAGTTTTCCACAAGTAGCCGTGCCACTGGGATACATGCATCACAAACAGTGGGATTTGGTCATTCTTCTTATTTGCCTTAGTTATGTTGAAAATTTTGTTGAAAAGGAGTTAGTCATAGGTAGAATGACTATAATCAGAGTGGTGCAGCAGAAGCATGGTGGAATTTTGATTAGAGTGGAGTTGGTTTCTTGCTTGAGGACAAGAAAGCTTGGGAGGGGAGGACTGTCATGTCCCCAATTTTCCAGTACCAAGGGAAAGAAAGAATCCACCAAACCCCCATGGATCCTAGTGAATACCAAGGAAATAATTAATAAAATGGGGGATAACATTAGCCTAGGCAATTATTATCTAGGAAACATTTATCCTATAGTTGTTTAATTAATTAAAATTAGAAGTGAAGTAATGATTATTTTTATATTTAATTATGACTTATATATTTTGATGATTTGGATGATGATGAGGACCCCATGAGGGAACATGGAGAGAAAATGATAGCATGATGAGTTGTCACTATTATGGAGAAAAACTTCCTGTGGCTCGGGGTATACCACAATAGACAGATGACTACTAGAAATGAACTTAATTCCAAATGCAATGCTATATAAATGAAAATGCTAAGATATGGAGAATAATACCAACCTTCAACCGGATGTTCGAAGTAGATCCCTGTTGAGCTTTTTATCTCTACACTTGGCCCTGCAGATTAGTCTCAACAATAGATACAAGCAAGTGCATACAATGTATGAAAGACATTAGCATAATCAACAGGATGGTCCATGATATAATAAGCAAATGTAACCCAATGTAATTTAAACAACATTTACAAGATCAATTGGACAAGAAAATGAGTATTTCCATTAATAATAACAAGAAGTACACAATACAAACTCTTGTCGGCAACCAATTTGAACCAAGAACTAGTTCCCTACACTGGTGCCTCCACCACTTCAATCCCCCATGCAATGGAAAAATCAAACTATGAAAGGAGTTTGGTAGGTGAACATAAGGAGTTCACAACAACAAGGATCAATGGATGTAGACTCAAGTCACGGCAAAAATCCAATAGAGTTACAATGCTTTTTCTTTCTCCCCCTTCCATGTACCATAAGAGCTCAATATATAACCTCCCAAAAGGTAGGTGAAAGGTCGAATCGAGTCATTTCGGGAGTACATGGAGGGCCAAAGGTCACCCTAAGACTGCTTTATGGAGTTAAAAGTAAATTTCTATTAGTTTTTACCATTTTACTAGGTGTACGTTGGCTATAGTGGAACAGCCTGCATGTACGCTGGCTATAGTGGAATAACAAGCGTATAGGAACACAAATAGGGAATAATGTGTTCCTGGAGGATAAATAATGGATCTGAGTCAATAAAATGAATACTGAAGGCCATAGAGTGCTGATGCTCACAAGGTGGAAAATTGTGTTGTAACAGATGCCCCCTAATGTGTGAGGTTAGAGAAGGTACTTGTTAGGAACCCATGTCTTTACTTTGTTAGTATATTGTTGTTGGACGCATATGCTTTGTAAGTCGTCCCGTAGTATTTGGTGATCCATAGTTTGTGTTATTTTTGTTGGCGCATATGCTTTGTAAGTCACCCATAGTTTTGTTGACCCATAGTTTGTATTGACACATAGTATTGACCCATGGTATTGGCGCCTAGACTTAGTATATAAGTGTGTGTTGAGGCCTATGAAGGCATCACGAAGTTAATTGTATTGAGCTTGCTCAAAGGAGGTTGCCCCCTCGAAGTGGCCCGTGATCAATATAAAAGTGATTCTGAGTTCTATTATTTCTGATATCTCGTGTATTTGCATTAATTAATTATTGCAGGTTCATCACATCTAGTATCAGAGCACTTTCTTGGGCTCGTTGGGTGAAATTTCTGCCAAATTTTTTTTTCGCATCTGTTGCAGGTTCGGATTTGGAAATAATCCCTATCCGCTTAACTATGGGAAGTACTTGGGAATAAGCCATAAAAATCATTGTGAGGAGTACCACAGGAACTTCGAAGTAGTTGGCCCATTGAGAGGACCTGCCAGGGAAAAGGGCAACGACCCCTACCTGGTTGACTAGTTCCCACCCGTGAGGTAAACCAAGATCTGTCGTTTGTGGCAAAGCGGTTATCAGTTTTATCTGAGCCGTGGAATGAGGGGTATTGCCCCAATACGCAAGCCGTCAGACAACATTGGTGGCCGAGTGAAACCCTTGAACTGTTAGGAAGCCGCATATACCTGGGGTCCATATCTATTTTCAGTTGAACTATTGCCGATCACTGCTGCGCCGTTTCAGATCCATCCGTTTTCAATCCATTCAATGCCATTTCAGATCCCTCTATTTCCGCTCACTTTTGGGCCATTGCAAATCTATCTGTTTCAGATCTCTTGCGAGCCGTAGCTGCTCCATTCTGGAAAAAAACAAACAAACAAAAAAATTCCACTCCGTTTCCCTTGAAATTTCTCGGGAACCCCTGTACTCCCATTCTGCATATTTCATTCCTGAGGACCCTATCCCCAGTTCCACTTCCCAAAGCCCGAAATCCCACATTTGTCTATTTTTAGGGTTTACCATAACTTCCTCGGATTTCACCCAATCACCTTCAAATTTTACCACAGAGTTCCTTTCCTAATTCTGCTTCTTTGTCCCTCTCTGCCAAATTTTCCTTTTCTTTCACCCCGCTTTTGAAATCCCCATTTCTTACCTCCCTCCCTGTCCATCAGAAAGTGTCCAAATCCTATTCAAACCCCAATTACCAATCCAAGTTTTTCCCAAATCCATATTTTCCTTCACTGAAGCAGTTTCTGTTTTTGTTTTTCTACCTAGTAAACCCCCCCCCCCCCCCAAAAAAAAAAAAAACTCCTGGTTATGGTTGTCACCCGCGCAGGAGCAAAAACCATGGAGGAAGCACTTACAGCCATCCAAACCAAACTCCAAGATCTGGATGAAAAATTTCTCAGCCTCCATCTTCAGCATTCATCCATAAACAATAACCGACAACCAGAATCTTTTGCAGCCACCGAGTTCTCTCCTTCCAGCAATTTTCGTGGGCCGAAGCTTGATTTTCCTCTTCAATGGTACTGATTCGACTGGATGGATATACGGAGCAGAACAATATTTTAGTTTGCATAATACTTTTGATGTCCAAAAATTTCTACTTGCATCCTTTCATTTGGAACAGGAAGCCCTTCAATGGTACCGTTGGTACATCAAAGCTCATCCCGATCCAAACTGGACAGATTTTTGTCAACTCCTTTTGCCATGATTTGGTCCTAGTGCTTTTGATGACTTCACAGGAGCACCCACTAAACTTCACCAAATTGGCACACTGAGAGAGTATCCGACAGAATTTGAGAAACTGGCCAATCACATAGAAGGATTGTTTGATGAATTCTACAGGACTTGTTTTATCAGTGGTCTCAAGGATGAAATCCGCTCAGAGGTCAAAATGTTCTGTCTCAACACAATGATGGAAGTACTAGGGTTGGCTAAGTTGGCAGAGGACAAGATCGCAGCTCAACAACTCTCCAAACCCACCTTTGTTCCCTTCAGAAATATGGGTTCCCAACGACCTCCCATCACGTCTGCTCCTCAACCAAATCCTATCAAGCATTTGTCTGAAACAGAGATGCAGGCACGCCAAGAAAAAGGGCTTTGTTATAATTGTGATGAGAAATTCACTTGGGGACATAGATGTGTTCAACAAAAGCTCTATCTCTTGGATGTGGATTATCTTCCTGCCTCAGAACTTGGTGAAGAAGCTACAGATACAGTAGATGATCAGGTCGACATTCAACACCCGCCTGTTGACACCCCATCTCAGGACAACCCACCCGAGATCTCTCTCCATGCTGTAACTGGCGTCACCACCTGACAAACAATGTGGGTCAGGGGATACTTCAAGAAGCTCCCTCTTACCATACTCATTGATTCTGGTAGCACTCATAACATCATTGACCCTCGGATTGCCAAACATGATGATTGTTTTGTCCATCCTTGCTCCAACTTTGAAGTCATGGTTGCCAATGGGGGAACCTTACCTTGCAAGGAGAAGTGTCACAATGTGCATATCTCTATGGAAGATTATAACCTACCCTCTGACATGTTTTCCTTGTCCTTAGGCAGATATGATGTGGTTTTGGGCGTTCAATGGTTACGCACACTTGGCCCCATCTTATTGGATTTTGCTGAACTTTGGATGCAGTTTTCAGTCAGTGGGACACAACACAAATTTATGGGCTTACAACCAGGGTCTCTCCGCATCATCAGTTCACATCGCTTGGAAAAGATCCTTAAGAATAACTCACATGGTGTCATTGCTCATCTCCATTCCCTTCAGATGCAACCACCAATGGCCTCCACTACTTCCTTGGATATATATGCAGGTGTCTTTGTTGCACCAGTGGGCTTGCCACCTTCACAAGACCTTTCCGGTAAGCATTTAGTCGCATCTACATTTCAGCAGGACATGATGGCTATTTTGCATGCAGTACAAAAGTGGCAGCCATCCCTATTGGCGAAATATTTCTGCATGAAGACTGATCTCCAGAGTCTGGAAACTTTCCCGGAACAACGGGTCTCCTCCCCAACACACCTGAAATGGGTTATCCAACTCATGGGTTATGACTATGCGACCACTTACCAGAAGGGTAAGGAAAATATGGTGGAAGATGCTCCTCCTCGCACATTTGATGACCCTGTTTCTCTTACAGCTATTTCTCTGCTTGTTCCAAATTGATGCAATCTGTTCAACATGGCTATCTCTTCCATGAACTCCATGCTTCTTCATCAGTAGGGCACTCTGGGTTCCTCAAAACGTATGACCAGGAACAATGTAACTTCTTTTGGCAGGGACTCAAAATTACAATTAAACGGATGGTGGTTGACTGTGATACTTTCCAGGTCAACAAGGGTGAAACGACCCTCCTTTCGGGACTGCTCGAACCCTTGCCCATCCCTCCATAGATTTGGACAACTATTTCTATGGGTTTCCTAGAAGCGCTCCAGTGGTATAGTACCACATCGAAAAGGAAACCATATGAAGTAGTCTCTGGACAGGCACCACCAGTTCTTCTTCCATACACCTTCAGCAGCTCCCCAGTTCATGCAATTGACTCAATTCTTCGAAACCGTGATCATCTTCTTCTCATTCTGCAGGACAATCTTCACATGGAAAGAATTCGACTGAAACAACAAGCCGATTAGCACCATTCTGAACGCACTTTTCACATCGCTGATATGGTTCTTCTTCGTCTATAGCCTTCCACGCAATCCTCCCTGAAACTCCAAAGGTGCCATGGCTCGGAATGCAACCCGAGGATGCTACAGGGGACCCACTCCTTCAGATTCTGCATCAATTTCCACATCTAAAGCTTTGAGGACAAATCTTTTTCTAAGGGAGAGGGGATGTTAGGAACCCATGTCTTTACTTTGTTAGTATATTGTTGTTGGACGCATATGCTTTGTAAGTCGTCCCGTAGTATTTGGTGATCCATAGTTTGTGTTATTTTTGTTGGTGCATATGCTTTGTAAGTCACCCATAGTTTGTATTGACACATAGTATTGACCCATGGTATTGGCGCCTAGACTTAGTATATAAGTGTGTGTTGAGGCCTATGAAGGCACCGTGAAGTTAATTGTATTGAGCTTGCTCAAAGGAGGTTGCCCCCTCGAAGAGGCCCGTGATCAATATAAAAGTGATTCTGAGTTCTATTATTTATGATATCTCGTGTATTTGCATTAATTAATTATTGCAGGTTCATCACAGTACTACGATGGCCGAAATACATTATAATCTCAGAAGTGGAGTGATGGAGACACAAATGGAGGGAGTATCCCACTCATCATAATACAATAATATCTATGGATACATGTTGGTACAATACAACAATCTAATACAATGGCCATGATAGGCAGTGCATAGTGAATACACGTCATAAATAGTCATAGCCATGACTCATCTACAGTAAGGTATGGTCACCTGCTGAAAAGGAAACAACTGGTGCAAACTGTTGATGTATGAGAAATGAGATCTCATAAGTACAATCACGATCATGAGTAGCATACTGAATGCCACTAACGTTTGGGGTCTTCTACACAAATCATCTACGGTGCAAGTCCCATCAAGTGAATAAAGGTGTTGAAGTCGAACCTGATGTGACATCGTTTGATTACCTGGTCAATGATGTATATTGTTAACAGATGCGAGATAACCCACTAATAATGAAAATGGGCATCAAGGCACAAAGTACAATCATCAAAGTGTGAATAGATGTGTTTAGGAAGAATCCATTGATTAGGGGACATTGATGTATTCGCAAACTATCGATGGAGAGGGAACCTACCACTAATGACTGCAAGCCTCAAGGTACTCAACTGACTCTATGTATCAATTCTAGAATAAATGAATTGAAGTCGACGGAATGAAACATGCTAGAGGGAGGGCATTAATGCATCCCCCATCAACTAGCACGAGGTAACAACTACACTAAAATATTTGGAAGAACTCGGACGAACATAACGAACTAACTCAATAAGGATGGCCGACATGCAATAGTCAAGAGATATGAGGAGTGACCGACTCTGGTTTCAGGACTTCCTTTGAACAAGAGCATGAGAAGATGGATAGACTCAGGCAACATAGACTCAACTATTATATGATAATAACACTGTGCGATGCAGGAGGCATCAACAGAGGGCTCCATAATGACTGGAAGCTTAACCAACCAGTGGAGTAAAATATGAGAAACGAGTACAGCTCTGAAGGTCCTACTATAGTCCCGACTCATAAGGGATGGAGTGGAATGAATGCTCTATTCAAAGGTGACACGACAACTGCCAAAAAAAAAGAAGTAAAGATTTTTCTATTTTCCTTTTTGGAATATTTGATTTTTTTTTTGTCTTTTTCATATTAGGAAAGCTTGAAAAAGAATAAAATTGCTTATAGTACAACATGGGAGGAAACGAGTGTCAAATAGCGAGCAAACTAGTCCCAAGAAGTGGAACATATCTTTGATCAATGCAAGGAAGCATTTGTAGGATGTAGACACTCGGGGGGTGTTCCCTCACGGTAAAAGGGTCATCAAATTGTGAAAGGAAAATGAAATCTCTGCTTGGCTCGAAAGGGAAAGTGTTCAGGCACATGGCTGATAATTGAGTAAGCAGGAGTCGACACAAGGCTCAAGCGGAAAGAAGGATGATGCGATGCAATCACAACTCGATATAAAATGGGGGAGTCCTTATGGGAGGTGGCCATCATAAGAAAAAGTAGAGTATGAGTCTTTATCACAAAGTCATGGCGTAACTACAAAGGACTCCCAAACCTAAGGAGGAACAATGGCATGGGCGCTAAATAATGACACTTCTATAATAGTGTGAAAGGTTTTGTGTTAGTTAAAAAGCGGGGTCGCACCTAGGGTTAATGATGAATGGTCAAAGGTCAAATGCATAATGCAGGAAAAAATGGCATCTAACCTATATGATGGGTGTAAAATATACTTGCCGAAGGCGTGAAACAGTCGAAAAATCACTCTCGTCGGAAAAATCTGTTCAAAATGGTACTCCATAACGACATATTAGTCTGATAATAGCTCCAAACGGTAAAAACTATAGGAAAGTGGGTTTTAAAAACTATGAATAGTAATAAAAAATTACAATTACTATTCCATTTTCACATTTTACCCAAATAGTAGTTTTTGCTTAGTTTTCACCTCAAGCTTCAGTTGCTGATTCCGGGAGCTACGGGCATCGGATCATCGAGCTGTCAGGAGCAGGTTGGTAGTCTCATCCCCTTCTTCCGTTTCAATGCTTTTATTTCAATTTTTGATGGTTGAATTTTTAGTTTTTCCAAACCCTACATCATCTCAGTGCGGTATGTGGGCTACAGATCTATGAGTTGCGTATAGGGATTCCTGGACGCAGTCAATGCATGCGTTGACTGCATATGGACACGGTCAACACATGCGTTGACCGCATATGGATGCGAATGTAATAACTTTTGACCACAAATAGGGCCGTGAGGGTGGTTTTTTAATGAATGGATGCTAAAAATTACTTTGGTTTTGCCTCCAGGATTCCCCTAGAGTGGAGAGAAAGGGAACATGACATTGTTGATGAGCAAGTGCAGCCAGATTTTCTCGCCCAAAGGGCGTTACAAGCGTGCGGCCTATATAAATTTTGGAGCATTGGGGGTTTAAGGGCCCAAAACCAATTTCTCCGGCGGCTGATCGATTACTGGGATGTAGATGCACATAAATTCGACCTGGATGGTCAACCACTTTCGTTGGAGGTGGAGGATATTTATTTTATCACAGGGTTGTCCCACCGAGAGGAGGTACCAAGCCTCAGGTCCCGCAATGTTGGAGGTGGGATCACTATTAGTGATTATATAGACAGGTTCTGCTTACCTGGAACCCAAAAGGTGGGAATCCAGATCCCCATCAACTCCATTGCGAGCTTGAGTGTGAAGATTATAGTGCTCACACTCAGGAGGATATAAAGTTCAGCTGCACTGCATCTGGAGTCGAGGGCGATGATATTCTATGCGACAGAATGTATGAGACGGACAGTGTACAACTGGTGCACAGCATTGCTGGTTACTATGAAGAGCCAGCTAATGGAGTGCAAGTTGGGAAGGGAAAGGAACTTTGGCTTTGGGAGCATACTCTATAGTTTCTCTTTGAGAGAGATCCGGGCTTGAGTATGAGGGTTGAAGTCCCTCCGCATAGTCTCCGATATCCCGCCTAGACCTGGTGGGCAAAGGTGCTGACGCGACAGGGTGGTGGTCGACAGGCATCACCATATTCAGATGAGTTCTTTCAGGTCCTCGCCATTGATGACTATCCTTATGAGGGCATAGAATTCAACGAAGAGAGGGACATGCCGCTCCCACCAAGGGCCGTGTTCAGAGACATAGGTATGGCTACTCTTTTTATTTTTTGTGTATTTTAATTTTTTGGATTTTTTATTATAAGTGAAATGCAAATATCTTTTTGGTGTGGTATCAGAGATTGACATTTGACTATTTGATCGCATATCGGGGTCCGTGAAGACCTCAAGGATTCCCACGACACCGCTGCAGAGGCAGGGGAGGCGAGATCATAGGTGCGGCGGTAGAGCGCACATTGGAGACGCTACGGGTGAACCTCTTTCACATGATAGCTTGGGTACCACTGATAGAGGTAGAGCATATCCCTGATGGGATGCAATGACATGTGGTCAGGGTACCAGGCGTATGGGTATGGATACTGTGGCGTATAGCCAACGCCGTGCACTATTATAGTCAGACTCATCCTGCCGAGGCGGCAAGACCTGCCCATAGGGCTTAGATGCTAGGGTTTCCTTATTTTGTATCGACTATGTATAGTTTTGAGAGCTACGGGCTCCAGTTTTGTACTATGACACTGTTGTTGTATATGTAACTTCGGAATGTATTTCATATATATTTATTGTACCCTTATTAGAGATGTGTTATTCCTCTATAAGGAAGTGTCGTCATGTGGATTGACAAGTGTCGCAAGTGTGTGTACTTATCGATGGGTTATTAGACCACCATGTGTGGGGTCGGCCTTGAATTATATATATTATATTGTGGATGCACCTAGCTAGACAATTCGGCCCCATAAGGTCACTGGGAAAACAGGTTAATATAAATAGATATAAGGAGATCTCTATTTAGATCATTCAGAAAGTCATCTCTCTCTCACTTAGAAAGTGGCACACTAGTGAGGAGGAGGATCATCTGCTTCTAGGAGACTATCTCAAGTGTATTTTAGTTGTACTTTGGTTGAGCCATTGCTCTCTCTATCTCTGAGGAAGTTGTGGGGTTTTTCACCTTAGGGTTTTCCCCACGGAAACTCTGTGTCTCTTATCTCTCATGCTTTTGATTCTTGTGATGCTTTTCATGCTTATTGTGATTGTTATGCATTGATAGACTGTATATGTTATTCTCTCAGTGAAGATCCTAGAGTATTGTGAATTAATGCTCAAAATTTAACAGACACCACTTTTTGGACATATTATTTATAAAAACTATGATTCTCCGGTTCTACTATATGTGTATGTACAAATGTGTGAATGAATGTTTATTTGTGTGCTTCTTTTATTGATGAGACAAATGCCAATCTAGGACATAATTAGCATATGCATCAGATACATGATTAAAACATCTCGGAACATTCATGTATGTGATGGAAACAAAATGATGCTCCAAGAGTCTTACCCTTAAGATCCTATGTAGTAATGTAGGATCCCTCACACGGTACCGACCATTCAATTGAGACAGAACCAATTGTGAATCCAGGTGGACTTCTAAAGACTGGATACCATGCAAAATGGCATCACGAAGTAGCTCAACAACGACACTATACTTAGCCACATTGTTGGATGTAGGACTGAGACAAGCACCTCCCGAAGACACAATCTGATGGTCAGGTGAATAAATAACCCACGCAGCAGAAGCAAGTCTCTGCATATGATGGCTAGCACCATCCGCAAATCCCAATAAAATAGGATATTCCACTGACATCTGTCAACCAAACTGAAGCGAATCAGCAGACCAAGACAACCAAAAGAAAACTATATTATGTACAGAAGAAACTATACAATAGTATAGAAAAGTATCAGCTCGAGCTAGAATCTCAAGCATAATACCGCTTGAGGTAGAGCCCATTTCTAGGCTCCTTCAAGGCATTCCCCTCATAGTCTTCCAACTCGTAGGCTCCTTTCTCAAGGACACACCTCACTATGTAAGGACCATGCCACATGGGGTTAAACTTGCCTGTCCCCAGGGGTTCCTTAGCTTGATCATACAAGAGGACCAAGTCACCTTTAGCATATTTCCAGGGATGGACAGACCTATCATATTGAACCTTAACACGACGTTTGTTGGCATCTATAGAAACATTGGCATCTCGATGTTGCTCGTCAAGCTGCTCAAGGTGGATCAAACGTTTCTCAACATCCGAGGTGTCAGGCAGCAGCTCTATGGCTAGTTTTAATGAAGGGATTTCACATTCAATCAACAATATAGACTCCACACCATGTACAAGCTGAAATGGTGAGAAACCAGTGGTCGTCTTAATTGTGGTCTGATATGCCCACACAGTAGGATATAACATGATATGCCAACTGCTCTTTCTTTGCTGGATGGTTCATTGGAGAATGGTATTTAAGGACTTATTGACTGCCTCAACCTGACCATTCACTTGGGGGTAGTAAGAAGATGAATGATCTTGATGAAACCCAAGCTTGAGTGAAAAATCCGCTATCATTTTGTTTTGGATGTGACTGCAATGGTTAGTGATAATCTCTTTCAGGATACGGAATCGAGCGATAATCTGATTGAACACGAAGTGGGCTGCAGTAGCACCGTCGGCTTTTACGGTCGGCATGGCCTCAGCCCATTTGGAAAAGTAGTCACGACCACAATGATATGGTGATGCCCCCCAGCCGAAACTAGTTTGCAATCCATGAAATTCACCCCCCACTTGGTGAAGGGACGATGGTGACGACCAGCTGAATGGGCGCAGGATGCGAGTGTACATTTCGAGAAAAAACCTAGCAAGGGTGACATCTCTTCACGTTGTTCATACAATATTCAAAGATTGAAGGCCAGAAGTAACCAGCTCGCATGATACGTTGGGCTATCGCAAGCCCAGATAAGTGACCACCACATGCTCCGCTATGGCATTCATTCAACACTAACTCCGCTTCTTCATGAGTCAAACAATGACATAGGATAGAGTCTTTTCCCCGATGATACAAAGTGTCGTCGACGATGACATATTCTTTAGTGTGATGTCTCACACGCCGTTGTTCATCTCGCGAATAATGTGAAGGGAACTTCAAAGTTTGAATATATATGATGATATCCCCATACCAAGGGTCCATTGACGCAATAAGAAATAAATGCTCATCCACAAAAGAGTCTGCATGGACGATATCCTCATCAAGTCATGGGAAATTCGACATGAGCTCAGTGAAAACCAAGGATTTCACCGACTTCGCCGAAGCAAAATCAAGATCAAACTCCTGAAGAATAACAATCCATTTATTATACTTCCCCCCAATTAAGCATCGTGAAAGCACGAATTGAAATGGATTGACATGTGCTATGATAGTGGTTTTCCTAAGCATAATGTAATGCCATAAACGTTGGACTGCATGAACAGTCGCAAGTGCCAATTTCTCCACATGAGAGTATCTCAGCTCAACGTCTACTAGATTTCGACTAAGGTAATAAACAACATGATATTGGAGCACATCATCCACCTGAAGTAAGACCATAACAATCGTCTCTTGAGACATGACCACATAAAGCAAAAAATCTCTAGCAAAGTCGGGTGGACTAAGTAGAGGGGCCGATACCAAAGCTTTCTTCAAAGCATTGAAATACTAATGGGATCACTCATCCCAGATAAATGGAGTGTCCTTCTTCAAAAGTAGCGCAAAACCTTTGGTAAGATTGGCATAATTCATGATAAAGCGTCGTAAGAAAGTGGCTCTCCCTTGGAGGCTCTGAAGCTGAATTAAGTTACACGGGGGAGGCAACCGATGTATTTACTCAACCTTAACAGGATCGAATCTTATACCCTCTTTGGAAACTACTAACCCTAAAAGGAGACCTGTTCTCATGACAAATATGCACTTGTTGGGGTTCAAACGAAGCTTGTAACACCGACATCTTTCGAAAATGAGGCGGAGGTGCTTGGGGTGGTCCATTCTCTTGCAAGAATGGCCAACAAGATCATCCAAGTAAGCCTCCACTATACGCTTAAGTTCATGAAATGCATAAGTCATGGCACGCTAAAATGTAGCTCCGACGTTTTTAAGACCGAAGGGCATATTCCGGTACGTAAATGTACCCCAAGGACATATAAAAGAAGTTTTATGTTGATCCTTGGGCTTAATCTGGATTTGGTTATATCCTGTGAAACCGTCCATAAGCGAAAAGACCTTGCTTCCTACACACGCATCCAAGATATGATCTATCAATGGAGTGGGGAAGTTATCTTTCGTATATGCTCAGTTCAGATCTCTAAAATCTATGCATACATGGATGGTTCCCTGCTTCTTATCCATAGGAATGGGATTTGACACCCATTTGGTAAGGGGAACCGGGTAGATGAAATCAACTTTAAGTAGTTTTTCCACCTCTGCCTTAATCGCGGCTACCTTCCTAGGATTCATAGCACGAAGTCGTTGTCGAACCGGCTTAACATTGGGATATGTCTTAATCTCATGTTCGACAATGCTAGGGTCTATTCCTGGCATCTCCTCATATGAACAAAAGAAAACAACCCGAAATTCCTTGAACAACTCTGTGTATATGCGGATCTCATCGGGAGAACAATCAACACCGATATAAATGTTCTCAATATTTTCAGGTGTGCGAGAAATGTTGATCGGTATAGTTGGGGAGATATTAGCCATATTCCCCTCCACGTAAATCCAATGTGAATCCAAAGGAGCCACAGGGTGACCAACCTTCTTGGTAAGGGCCGTCATAAAATCTTCTCACTCAATAAGATCAAGGTTGGGAAGAAAATAAGAGCGATGATGCAAGTCTTCCCAGGGCCTCTCACTACCACACATGGCCTCAATGATAGCTTCATCCGAAGGCAGAGTGCCGTCAAGACAATCATGGGAGCAAGATGAGTCAGCTGCCCATGCAAGCAACATAATGGGATCTTCCTCTTCTGTCTGTGAAGAGGAGAGATTCGGCTCTGTAGTGGATTGTTGAATATCACAGTATGCAAGCTCAGCTGAAGAGAGTGGCATAGCCATTCCAATGTGTGAAATGTCTCCAGACGTGGAACTCGTGGGTGGTAAAGTCCACGAATCATTAAAGTACGAGGTCTGGAAAGGTACATTATTCAATGAGGATGGCACACTATCAGAAATGGTTCCAATAAAGGAGATCGGTGCAACAAAGTCAAATGATCCCATCAAGGATGGATACAATCCTACACCGATATTCCGAGTTGCCGGCTGAGAATTTTTTATCTGGGGAATAATAGTTCCCTACGATGCTACAGAATTCGAACTAGAGAAGTCTAGCTGATCGACCGCCACAATTTTTCCTTTGTGAGGAAAGAAAATAACTCTAAACATAGAGGACACGATCGCTTTCATTGCATAAATCCAATTCCTACCCAGAAGAAGGTTGTATTCTATGGGCGCATCAACCACCTCAAATTCAATAGGCACGGATTTCCCACCCAAGTGGACCTCAAGAGAAGGGAGAATACCATGCGGCCTAAATGACCGACCATCGAACGCAGTAAGCATGGTCATAGATTTTGACAACGGTGGAGATCCTAGAGCTTTCCAACAATCCAACGACATCAATGAGGTGGAAGCACCTTCCTCAACCACTGTACGTTAACGATATTTTGTAAGCACCTTACATGGACTTGAAATGCCACATGATAAGGAAACTGAGGTTGGACATCAGTAGTGTCGAATTTAATAACATTAGGGATACCTTGATCCCAAACTCCCAAATCACATAAAAGGGCATTCCTCTGTGAAGGACATTCCTGTAAAACCTCAAGAGTCGACATGGCACACGGAGTTTGGCCCAAATCTTCTACAATGGAGTAGTTTTAGGAGGCTCAGGCATTGGGATTATGCGCTGAGCACTTAAGAACACCTTTTGGCATCCGCGGCATAACAGTGGGCTTCTAGATATGAAAAGGAGAGTCAAGAGGAGGGGGATCATTCCCCATATTCGGTTTTGGTGCACCATAATCGCGTTGGCAAGTATCAAGATTAACCTGAGATTGAACCATGTTCACGCATCCGTAGCCACTGGCATGAGAAGAGGACGTCGAAGTTTCGTTAGTCCCATAACCAACGACGGAAGCATTCGAAGCCATATTATGATGATGCGGAAGGGGATCTTTCAACACAGCTGGGATCTGTGCAAGATGCTTCAAAGCTTCTTCAATTCGAGGACACAAGTGGGTAAGGTGATCTTCCCCGCAAAGCTTGCAAGGGAATTTCACTTTATGTCTAGACTTACGGTCCCCACTAGCATTTTTGCCGTCCCGAGGAGTGTTGGCATTCTCTTTTCTAGGAGTATTTCTATTAATTCCATTATTCCCATTATTTACACCCTTACGATTGTGTCTCCCCTTCTTCTTTCAAACACGTTGCTAGTTACCTGATGGGTTCACCAATTGTATAGAATGGACATCAGACGACTGGGTGGAAGTGGACAAGGTGTGAGCTTCTCCGGGGGTAGATTGGATAATAAACAAATTTTGCATTTGATTTGTAACCAAGTCTATAGGTCGAGTACTCATGGATCCAACAATGCCATTAGCATGTGGTCGAGGAATAGGCTTAGGCTCATGACATGAGTGCGGTGCAACAGGAATAATATCATGCAAGATACCAGACTGGGCGTAGACTAAGCCTAGCTACTGGGCTTTGAATATAACTTAATCCTTAATCATAATACCAGACATCGAAACGTATTTTGAAATGTAAGGGAGTAAGGACTTAAGGAACCATTCCAATAGAAACTTTGGAGGAATGTTGGCTTTCACTAGCCTGTTTTGTCGATGCCACTCCTGAATGTGATCAGATATGTGTGTGGCCTTGTCTTGGTGGAAGGTGGAGAAAAGTTCAGTGCCAGTATCATAGCGAACCGACAACTGAAAATGATCTAGGAAAACCAAGGCTATCTCATTAAAACCCCTGTAAGTGCCCCCAAGCAACTTGACGTACCATTTTGTGGCTGCCCCTGTGAGGGTGCGTTGAAACAGTATCAAACGAATAGAGTCGTGATTTAACGAATTCGAGGACCACCATAAGTGAAAAGTCGTAACATGATCACCCGAATCCTCACCATTCTTCCCTTTTAACTTTGGAATGTAAGAAGGGATCTTGGTAGGGACTGGAGGCCAAGTAGGGTCGTGACACACTAGATCATTCGTGAGCTTCAAAAGATCTGGTAGATTCAAACGAGCAAGAAATGGGAGTTGCGGCTATGAAGCTTGATTACAAGCTCCCAAAAGAGGCTGACCTTGTGGACCTGAAGGATGATATGAACCATGACCATGACTATAGGGATAATAACCGTTTCCAACCTGACCCGTGTAAGGGTACAAAGGTATATGTGTGTTGTAAGCACTATAGTGAGGAGGGTTGTAATAAGGGCCAGAAACAACTGCGTTGTAATGAGGGTTAGCACCATAATTATGGGGCATATAAGTGCTAGTCGTAGGAGTACCAGTCGATTGATGACCATAAGTAAAGGGTATATTCCCACCTCCCATAATAGGAGGGACATGCAGGTTAGAAAATGTGGTTCTGGTGATGGGTATATGCGTAGAAGCATGTTGGTTAACTTATGGAATATGAGCTGTATTATGAGAAGTGTTCCCACTGAAATTAGGGGTAGTCATGGGACGTGATCCTCCTCCAACATGTGGATTATATGAAGGAATATGAACAAACCCAAATTGAAATGGAGTAAAAGAGGGTGCACCGCCCTCGGAGGGAGCAGTTCCCCCAGCACCAAGGCTAGAGTTAGCTTGACTACCATACGAAGTGGATGTAGCATTCGTATTAAGACTGGGCATACCAAATGAGAAAGGATTCATGGTCGAAGGATTTGTTGTATCATTAAGATCTAGCATCCCATATCAGAAACCATGTGAGTGTGTACCATGAAATGGATTTGACTCTAGGGGTGGGTTCGACCCAAAACCTAAAAAAGTGACGTGTGGGGTTAAACCTTCCTCTCCAACATCCCTAGGAGTGGAAGGAGCGGTCTGTCCATCGACATCACCCGATAGAGTCACGGGAATTCCCGTAGTGCTATATGCAGAAGTCATAATGTGAGAATCTTGAAGCTCATAAGAGATATAAAAAGCATCAGCGGGGATTTTCCAGCGTCTCTTATAAAAAGGATGTTCTACCTCGTCGGCTGGTAGACCAGTCAAACGACGAGACCGACGGAGATGTGGATCTCACTCCACGATAACTCCAAAGATTCAACAAATCAAAATGCTTCCTAGCAACCAACTAACAGTCAAAGAGCACACACCTAAAGAAACTATAGCCAACTGCACACAAACAAGACTGGCTCAAGGGACCTCCCGACACTACAGCCGGTATGTCTCGTTTAGGAGAGGATTGAGAATCCCAAACTATAAACGGAGGTAACAGAATAAGTTATAAGGTCTCCTAGACTTCACTGCGTGCACAACGTCAAATCCATATACAACAACAACTGTGTTGTCCAACCCCTATCTGACTCAGGACAATCGCAGAATAACCACAACGAATGTTCTATGTGATACCTAGGTAAAGCAACTAAGGCCACCATGTATAACCAATGCTCAGGAGGACAGTCGCAGGTGGGATCCGTCATATGGGAAGGGTAGCTAATCCTGAAACTCAAGGGGGTCAAATCCCCCATGATCCCCCGTACATGAACAAATCCTGGAAATATCTCCCACGTTCAGCTAGTATTGGAGGGCTATCCCCGCAACCAACCTCCCGTGAACTCGTGCTTAACTCTGGTTTTAGTAGAGCGCCCTGAGAACACTGATGTATACCATGGGTTTCACCACTCCCTGTTCAGACACATAATGTTGGTTCAATAGTCTTGGATTGTTAACTCACAATGATCTATTCCAAGACTCTAAACCTAAGCTAGTTGGTGCACCCTATAAAAGAGAAAATAATTTCTAATCAATTTTAGTACTAAGCGTTGATTTTAATGGCTTTAATTACTCAAAGGATATGGTCGTGAAATTGATGATGTAAAATACTCAATGGTATGCATAATCGAAAAGCACTAGACTCATCTATTCAATAAAAAAGCATGCCACTAATATGACAATCAATCCAACGGTTTGAAAATAAATATGCAATCTGTTTATAATTTCAATGCACAAGCAAGTCCTAGATGAAATCACAAGCACTCAGATGCAAAATGCAGTAACATAAAGAAAATATTTTTGTATTTTCACTTATAAATGAAAGAAAAATGAAAACAATGTTTTTGTATTTTTTCAATACAATGAAATGAAAAAATGCAAGCAAAATCTAACTATTCAGTAAAAAATGTAGAGCATATCACATAGACAACCCAACAAATCCCAAACAGTAAGACTTAGCCAAGATAATGAGCTATAAAAATGGAAAAGGGAAACCAAAAATCTCAAAAACTAAAGAAAGAGGAGTTTCTGGTCAATAACAGAGCATGGAACAGTAAGGAAATAGGGCTACTAAGACTTAGGAATACTCAGAACCAACCCAACAACAACCCAAGGTAAAAAACAAAGCAATCCTGGAGTTGTACGCAACTGTTCTAGGAACAGTAGCGTCTGTACGCTAGATACAATACTAATAGTAGCGGGTAGACGCGGGAAAAGCTAGGCTGACTTGCGTATAGGGAAAAGGAAATGAGTCAATAAAGAGTCCAACAGCCCAGAAAAATCCAATTTTCTAATGCAAATCCCAATGGCCAGTCAATGACACAGAATCTTGACAAACAACAACTCAAAATAAGGACAAATGCCTAAAAATACCCAAAATGGAGGTTCCTCCCTAGCGAAGTCGCCATTTCTATTATGGAGAAAAACTTGCTATGGCTCGCGGTAGACCGCAACAGACAGATGACTACCAAAAATAAACTCAATTCCCAATGCAATGCTATATAAATGAAAATGCTAAGATATGGAGAATAAGACCAACCTTCAATTGGATGTTCGAAGTAGATCCCCGTTGAGCTTTCAATCTCTACACTTGGCCCTACAGATTAGTCTCAACAATAGATAGAAGCAAGTGCATATAATGTATGAAAGACATTAGCATAATCAATAGCATGGTCGATGATATAGTAAGCAAATGTAACCCAATGTAATTTAAACAACATTTACAAGATCAATTGGACGAGAAAATGAGTATTTCCATTAATAATAACAAGAAGTACACAATACAACCTCTTGCCAGCAACCAATTTGAACCAAGAACTAGGTCCCTCCACTTGTGCCTCCACCACTTCAATCCCCCATGTAATGGAAAACTCAAACTATGAAAGGAGTTTGATAGGTGAACATAAGGAGTTCACAACAACAAGGATCAATGGATGTAGACTCAAGTCACGACAAAAATCCAATAGAGTTACGGTGCTTTTTCTTTCTCCCCCTTCCATGTACCATAAGAGATCAATATATAACCTCCCAAAAGGTAGGTGAAAGGTCGAATCGAGTCGTTTCGGGAGCAAATGGAGGGACAAAGGTCACCCTAAGACCGCTTTTTGGAGTCAAAAGTAAATTTCTATTGTTTTTTACCATTTTACTAGGTGTACGCTGGCTATAGTGGAACAACCTGCGTGTATGCTGGCTATAGTGGAACAACAAGCGTACATGATCAAAAATAGGGAATAATGTGTTCCTGGAGAATAAATAATGGATTTGAGTCAATAAAGTGAATATTGAAGGCCACAGAGTGCTGATGCTCACAAGGTGGAAAATTGCGTTGTAACAATCACACCAAAGGAGAAAGTGGAGACAAGAAGCACAAAGTAAGGTGTTAAGAAAAAAAGAAGGAAACTGACAAAAGCAGGAAGGTGAGAAAAATAGAAACTTCCAGAAAGCAAAGGAGGGTGTAGTTTCCTAAAAGTACAAAATCCAAGTCAGTATGAAAAGAAGGAAACCTCATGAAAAGCAGGGAGGGTGCATTTTCCTAAAAGGATAAAATCCAAGTCAGTATGAAAAGTAGGAAACCTCATGAAAAGAAGGTAGGGTGCAGTTTCCGAAGAGGACTGAAAAGTAGTCAGTATGAAAATCAGGAAATGTTTGGAAAATCCAGGAAGGCGAATTTTCCAAAAGAGAAAAAGCAAGCAATTTTGGAAAAGAATGAAGTTTCCTACTCAGTCAAGGAGGTTTCATTAGATGAGGCCAAGGAGGTTGACTTGGTCAACAAGTTATCCAGTCTATAAAAGGAGGAGGGAGCACCACATTTGTAACATACCACTAAATTCATAAAAAATTAAAATTTTTAAAACATCATTAAATGTTATCATTTCTATTGCGGAAGTAATAAATTCTTAAGAAGGTAGCAATGATTAGTTAAACCATTATGCAAAGATAAATTAATTAATGAATTCTTTTAG
This sequence comes from Larix kaempferi, assembly GCA_027924585.1. NCBI lineage: Eukaryota > Viridiplantae > Streptophyta > Pinopsida > Pinales > Pinaceae > Larix > Larix kaempferi. Next base: position 2,182,012 of record BSBM01000635.1, on the reverse strand, counting down.
CTAGAGACATTTAAATATTTCGACACGTCATAATTCTTTTATCATACTTACGACACTAAAAAGTGTTAACTGTAATTCCTTAGTAATGAGATCAATAGTTCTAAATGTGAATATAAGTTGTGCACTATTTGTACTTAAGTGTAATTTTGATGGAATATTGACAGTTTGCTTCTTTGATGTTAAAGGGGTCCTGCGAGGTACCCTGGGGTTTATTTAGCTATGTTTAGCTAAGGCATTTGAATTCTATTTTCCCCTGTGCAGAAAAACAGGTAAGAATCCCTACGATAGCAAGAAATTAGAGTACAAGATTCTTTCAAGAGTAACGTCATTGTATTGTGATAATTTCTAAGTATTTATATGCAATTCAAGTTTACTAGAGATGATATTTTGGTTACTATTCCTATTTCCTAGATGGCTTTCAACATTCCACCATACTGAAATCACGTCGTCAAATATGTTTACATTGCTATTATTGTAAATATTAAACATTATTATAGTTGTCCATTTATAATTCTATTTGAAACCTCGAAGAAAATAGAGTTTATACTAATTCAAAAGAAACTATCAAAAATATACTTTTTTTTATCAACAGTACTTTAGAATATTCCTCAGTCTCATATTTATCAATTATTTTAAAATGCATGGCTAAAGCGTGAAACCAAAAAGACTTTTCCTAAGGTCTAAACACCTACTAAAGAGATGATATAATGTGGCATATGATAATTATGCAAATATATATTCGAACATTATGCATATTAACTATCGTTATGTTAGGTTGGATTTCAATATCATATCACGATGTAGCCATAACATGGAAATATAATGTGACATAAATACTATGCATTCATATGTCAATGATGTGTTACTATTATTATAATACCTAAACTGAAAATAATTGCAACTATAAACTTTGAATTCCATACGTTGGAGTGTTATGAAATATTTAAACGTAGAGACATTTAAAATACCGTGCCTATATGATAGGGATTTTACATATTAACGATGCAATGTTTACACTATACCAAAATGCATAAGCTAATGTATTGATAATGGATGGAACAGGAAATTAATTCCTTATCAGCAAAATCTGGCAGGTTTAAAGTATCGAGACTGAGTCATTAATGCTTCTATATAAGTCTCTGGTGGATTGTCGTGTTGGATAACCATGTAATGGTTCTTCACGTGATAGAAGGTGTCAAGCCTATCAGCTAAGTGAAGTAGATGCTTATGTGGATGTCCTCTATGTAACAGAGTTACCATAATATGCTTAGTGGTGTCTTGATACGACTCATAACAGTTGAGTTGGCCACTTGGTAGATTAACAATCAATGTGGTATCAATTGCCATTATTTCTCGAAATTCAAAGTGCCGGTTGGAAACTCTTCCACCGTTGATCTTGTTAAGATCTAGGGTTAACAAAGAAACCCTATCTTTGCGCTGCAAGTAATGAAAATTGTTCTTCCTATCATTCATTGTTGCGTTAGTTGTGAGGTAGCAAGGGCCAACAGTATTGCTACGATGTAGGGTTTGAAGTTTTTGTTGTTAGGAGGTTTTGAACCTCAAACCTGTGAGTGAAATTTTAAAGGTTACAGGCTATGATCCTGGTGAAGAAGAGCCGTGACTCAGCCAAAGTAAGAGTGAGAAGGTTCTTGGGTCAGTTGATGGAGTGTGATTTGGAACAAGAGTTCGATTCTCCCCGTTATAAAATTTGTTCTTGAGTTCGCAACTCGTAAATGCTGCAAAAGCTAAGGCTCGCCTTCTTGCTGGTGTGAAGTGTCGAACCTCAGGAGTTTCGTTGTCAGGGTAATCTTTTTCGATAACAAACAGTAATGTTTTTTTTTTTAAGTTAAAAGATATATGAATTTTTTTTATTTTTTTTTAATGCGTTGAAATTTTTAACTGGTAGGTTTAGTTCATTGGTGGTTTTCTATGTTCAAAATTGGGTAGAGGATGCTGCAACACCCTCCTGGTAAGCCTCGGTTGTTCATAAAACCCTCGTAGGTACCTTTGGCATGGTGAAAACAAAAGACGAGAGTTGAAAAGCAATCCTTAACTGGAGTGATGGCCATCTTTAAGTTTTTGTTTGAACAAGTTGTAAATAGGATAAGTCCTCTATCTCTAGCTGTTACTCGAAATGTAATGCTGTAGTGTTGGCAAAGATTCTCAAACTGGTTTTTACGCCGTTGCTTTGTTAAGGGTTATACCCTATACTTTGAACTCTTAAAAGGGTTTCGTCGTAAACTCTATCGAACTTCTTTCATTGTTTAGACATGAAATCCAAGGAGCTGAGAGATTTCTTTCTTCTGTAAACAATGGCTCATTCGTAATGAAAAGTTTTGTTTAAGAAGCGTTGTATGGAAAATGTTTGTTTTTAAGCAGTGACCAAATGGCTAATGTACAATGTGCAAGTTTGTGTTAATGGTTGAAAGTCTTTAGACTTGGAAATAAACGTAATTCTAGTAGATTTAAATGCTGTGCTATTTTAGTTAGGATTTCGGTACTATTGTTTACTAAAACACAGTGGTTTGAATTTTTTAATGGTAAAGGAAACATTCATAAAAAATTAGGAATGTTGGATGAATGCAACTCGAACCTACAATTGTAGAATGATTAAATTGCTTATTGCAATGTTTTGTTTATGTAAATGAATTTGTATCTTTGGCAGGGTTACTAGAACCCTAGCCACGCCTTTAATATGAGTTTGAAGCTTCGAAAAACAAAAGTCTGTGTGACTTCTAACAATAGAGTTTAAAACAGTTATTCTTAAAGGGTCGAGAGTCGACCTTAGGGTTTTGAAAAGAACTTGGAAGCAAAAACTGGAAACCTTAGATTTTTATGAAATTAAAAGTGAATACTAAAATTTATATAGTACTGTTCTACAATATTCTTGCATCTAAATTACTGTGTCTTAGCTTCTAATTCTAGAATGCTTGTAATGATTTTCTGAAATGATTATATTTATTTTTACAACTGTTAGAAATAAATCCAGAGAGAAATAAAATACGATGTTTGAAAACAGAATTAGGGTTTGTTATGTATTAGTTTTTGAGACTATTACAATAACAATAAATATATGAAATCAAAATAGAAAAACTCATGCAGAACCTAAGTATGTAGGATGATCAGAAAAACTACAAGTTAATTAGTTCTTATAACTGTGAAACAAACCCTGGACATATTATTTCTTGGCAAACATGATATATAGGATTTTAATTGCATTTGTTTACTCTCTTGATTGAATGGAAATAGGAGGAAAATACATTACTGTGCATAAATTAAACTAGATTTATATTTTATGAGATAACAAAAGAATCCTATCACACTGTCTATACTTATACAGTAAATTCTTACTCTGTTTAGATATAGGTCAGAATGGCAACAAATCACATACTATAATTATTTAACTAATTCAAATGGCAGTCTGCCTATCTCTCATCTATTATTTAATTTGCTTCTCTATACTAGAGTATGATGCAAATGACAACATGTGGAAAAATATAGTGTCGATTTTCTAATCAGAAATAAATACACTTATAAAACAGAGTTTGACGATTTTACTAAACAAAATTATTAAACTGTAAACAAAATAGGAAATAGCAAAACCCGGTTAATCTGTAGGGAAACACACAGCCCAAGGAGCATGTTCCACCCAACCAATTCCTAACGATAGCCAAGTTACTTGCCTTAGGATCCCCGAGCCTATTCATTGAACCACCAGGAGGTAGAAACCTAGAAGCTTAGGACCTCAACTTGCAGTAGTAATAGTTATTCAGTCTTTAAGACTTAGCAGTCAAAGGGACCTGCACCAACACCTCTCTTTCTCCTTCTTCGAATAATTTTCAAGCTTACAATGCACTCACATAGCCTCCCTATTCGAATCTCTCAGTCATCACCTGATGCACATGAGGAATATTTCTGCAGAAAATATTTTGTAAGAGATGCCTGCTCAATTCGAATTTGCCTTATGCAGGCTTCCTAGGCCTTTTTAGTTGTTAACTGGTCATTAAATGAGCTACCTGCTCACTCCCTCCACTTGGGGAATAATGCCACATTTGTAGGGGTAGTTGTCCCATAACCAATAGCTAGTGGTGAAGTGCAATTGCTGCCACCTGTCCCATGCTTTCTAACAGCTTCCATTCCTCCTAGTGGGTCAGTGAGCACTCATTTAACAGTTTCCCTTGGGTGTTTGTCTCCTACTTTAATTTATTAAATAATAATAATTTAGTAATTACATTCATCATTGACCAAAATTGGTCATAATTACAAAACTTTGCAATTAAAATTTAACATAAAGTATTTTTCCAATTAAATAATAATTTCAGAAATTGGGTAGGTGACAACATTCACATATTTTGGTTAATTAGTTTTTGTCTTGAGAGCTTTTGCTACTCCGAGTTGAGTGATGTGCCTCAACCAGTTCTTGGGAGATGAACCCTAATGCAATTCATGTTCCAGTTTGTCTGTGATCAAATCCATAGATATTGGAGTCTAATATAAATTCCAGTAACAACCTACCATTGAATAATATCATCCTACCATTGGATAATTCAAGCATCCAGAGAGTTCATCAATGCCAATGCAATTGGAGTGAGTTATTGAGGAGAATTCACCCTGAGGAGGAAGATCTAGTCTAGTTAATGCACCTTGATCAGCTCTTGAATCTTGATGCAACTTACATGAGCATACCTCCTCTTTATTCATAATTATTTCATAATCAATTGAACCATTCCTCTCTTATTCTATTCTTAACGGTCTTACACTCATTATTGTAAGAATCCAATGTATTAGAGGATTTATGACAAGTCTGAGTTTAAAATACTTATATTTTCTTCCAAGTGTTCTTAAATTCAATTTGAATATGTTTTTATGCTCATTTATGAACCATATTATACTTCATTACATAAATTTGGAAGCCTTAGAGGCTATTAGATTAATCTCTTTCAAGACTCGCTCTTTGAGCACTTAATTTTAACTAGTTTTCTAGTTTTTGTTATTAAAGTCATTCTAGGAGTCCAATTTCAGTTCTGATGGTTGTATGAAATTCTTAATATATCACTGAATATTTTCCATCCCTTTCCCTGATATTTCGAAGGCCTCTCATCCTGTTTGGGAGAACTTGGAAAATTACCAGTTGAGTAGTCCAACATAGTGCCCTTGCCTCTTTTGCCTCCAAACTCAACTAGAACCTCCCAAATTATCAAGAATCTCTTGTACATTCACTGATTAGAGGGTTAAGTATTGATATCCATCATTTGGTTACCTTCAAGTGTAAGTATATGGGTCTAGTATGCATATGCTGGTGTGCCCAGGAAGCCTCAGAGTAGACTTCAACCTGGTTGATGTTCGAAACGTAAATGGCCCTAGTGATTTGTGCATAGGAATGAGAAGTTGTCCCTGAACCTGATACATTTTCTGCTGCACATTCACCCATACATTTTTCAGATCCAAAATATCCCAAATTCATAACCCTGGGGGGAATCTGCTTGTGTCCTAGACTAGCTTCTTTTCAACTAGTTTTGATAACGAGTTTCAGTCTTACAAATTATGGATTTAGTTTTTGTATTTGAGATAATATACTCTGAAATAATATTTGGGGATATTAAATATTCATTAGGTATTTATTTTATAACTCATCTATCTTATCAATCTTGGATTTGTGCTCCACATTTACATTTTGTTGTACATAGTATGTACTCTAGTTTATTCTACTCTCTTAAGTTTTGGTTTCATAATGTTTGGTATTAGAGTGTTACAACCTAGATGTCTGTAGCGTGCTCCCCAAGATATACCATAGTGAAGGGGTATTTTTTCCTTGTAAAAGGCCAAGTCTGAGCTCATTTATGTAAAAGTGGTGGTCTAGTACGGTTCAAGCCCCATTGTAGGACCCCTCCTTTAGGGTCCCCTTGAACTGAAACTGAAACTTTAAAAACTTCATACAAACAAATTAGCCATTATAGTTATTGGAAAAATAAAATAAAAGAGTGAATAACTTAACAAAAATAAGCAAACCTTAACCTGTCAACCCGATCCAGCTGGTCCATTGTTGTCTGCGTCTTCCGTAGGATCCCCCTAGCAAAGCTCGTTTAACCATAGGCGAAGCAACCGTTAGCTTCGCCACCCAACCATAGGCTCATGCTTTCAGTCGCATGGCCTCCCCCGAGCTTTGGGTCGTAGAGCTCACACAAGTATTTCAGAAATTCAGCTTGGGCTTCCCTTCCCACTAGGATTTCTAAGCCAAACCCTTAGATAGCAGCAAGTTTTTGAGGCATTCGAAAATTACGACAATCGTCCAAATTATGGGCCCCTTACCCATTCCTTAAGCCTTCCTTATAAAGGGAAATCTCCTGCGACACATGTCGCTTCATGCATAATTAAATATTTTTAATTATTCATTTAATTAAAACACTCACCCATCCAAGTGTTAGTTTCTCTGGGAAGTGCACCTACATCCCTAAGTTTGCTCTAGTTTGTCCCCCAGATATTTTAATCAACTCCTAGCTTTTAGTTGACTAGGTGTCTAATCTATTTTGCTCCTAAATAATAATTTCTATTAATTTAAATGCTCAACAAAATAACTATTCATGTGCAAATGTCTAAGCTATTGTTATGCATTTGCTAAGTAATAATCTAGAGTTATTCTCCTAAGTTTTTATGCAGTTTAATTTAACAATCAAACTCACTAGGATCATGGTGCCGCGTCGTTGGGCTCCTGGTTCCTTAATTTTTTTAATCCCCTGACATGGCACCACTCCGTCGGGTTCAATCATCCATGGTTTCCATTCCTTGGCATGGTACCACCTCGTTGGGTCCTTGCGTCCATTCTTTCTGTTCTTGACAGGGTACCGCATCGTTGGGCCCTTCTGCCACCATCTTTCCGTTTTGACTTGCGGGAACTCTTGTAGGGATTTTAGGAATCGTTACCATCCATCCTCCATCTACATGCTATCTAGGGACTAATGGCGCTGAGGAGTGAGTCCGTTCTCACTGCGCGCCCCTCAACTCGTACGTGACCAGCTCCGTCGTGGCCCACTTCGTACGTCCTCATGCATTCCTCTTGAGCAAGCGGATCAATGCTTATCTGCTCATGCGTGGTATTCTTGTCGGAAGTTGACATCGTCATCGCTTCCCCTGTGTGTGATTTACCCGTACTCTACGACCCTCCATGTTCCTTTGTGTGTCCGTTGGTGAACCGTCTCACTTGTTTCTACACACACTTCTCGCAACAAATTATTAGTAGCACTGTTCTCAACAATCATCATCTGGTTTCTAACTCTAGCATTGTTAAACATTTATGATTTATTCAAACTGCTCATTCATCTTATCAGATATACATTTCATCGCCAAATACATAATCACCATACAGCTAGTCGTTAAGCATTATCCATCAACATAATTTTCCATAGTCATAGCTAATCGTTTAACATATGCAATTATTCATTTACCTCAACAGTTCAGATACACATACTCAAAAAAAATAAGGTCAAAAGGTTATTTAATTAATGTTTCAATCAGCCGGGTCACTCAGCAGGTGCCCTCAATGTCTACACAAGTCTAGGGGCACTACACCCATGGTCTAGTCATGGAAGGTTCTCTTGGTTTTCATTCCAAGAAGTGTTGGCTTAGTGGGATTGTTGATTTCCTCTTGATGGGTGTACATCTCCCATCTTGTTAGGCCATTTGTGCCCTGGGTTGGTGTCTAGTTATGCTTGGGATGGGTTCATTAAGACACATGTCTTAGAAGCTCGCCACACTTATGTTTTTCTATGTATGAGGTGATTGTGCATGGAAGGGTTTTCATACATGATTTAGCACACCTGTCCTTCATACCCATTTGGAACTTATTTTCTATTGCATGACCCTTCCTCTTGGTCCATATGTGCTCACATCATCATGATGTCTTCTTCTTCAAGAGAGATTTACCTTGCTAAAAGGGAGGGAATTGGGGGATCTTCTACATTGTTAGGGTTATTTGGGGCATGATGTGCTCACCCAGCCCATCACTTCATTCAGATGAATCCAATTGCATCATTTTTATCATTAATTTTAACCTTTTGTGGCTTAGTCCCCGACTTGTGGGTGACAAGACCTATTTTTAAGCTATTTTTACTTTTTAGTAAGGTAGGCTCTAAAGTTAAGTTAAGTCAAGGAAGCCTTATATAAATCATAGGCTTCTAAATTTTATTTGTAAACATTGACAAGGGTTATAATATGCACTTTTTTCTTTTTATCTTGGTCTATTGCATCTTTTGAGTGATGCACACCTCTCTCTTTAGCTTGTTATCAATGATGAATGGTGAATGGTGAATTTCCTAGGGTTTATGCTATATTGCAAGGTTGATCCTAAGAATGGTTGTAATAACTCGTGGCTAAGGAAGGACATAAGAAGTATCTCTTACTCTCTTTCTTGGTTGAGGTTGTTAATATCTCTCCATTTTCTTGTTTGACATTTCTTTTGCACCTTGGGCAATGTAAATTAAGTTTTTTATCATCATCTTGTCAAATTTGTTTGAGGAGACCATCCTCTTAAAGGATCTCTCCACTGCGGGCCTTGGATTTCATATTTTGTGTTAATTAGGGTTTTTGGGTACTTTGACCTAGTATCAAGTTACTAACATGTTGCCCTAGTTGGTAAAACTTGAATAGAAAAATTGAGTAAAGACATTGACCTCGATATCTAATTTCCCTAGGGTTGAAAAAACTAAGGCCATAAATCCTTTTCTTTCACTCTTTTTTATCAAAACTCTCTTTTATATTTTATTTCAATAAATCCCAAAATATATAATATAAAAAAAAGCCTAAAAATTAGAAAAAAATATATCTAAAAAAATACTATCAATTTGAAAGTTTTGTATGGATAGAAAAATGTGCCCTTGTTGAATTAATGGTAGATCTTTGAGGGTATTTTCATCCCATGGTTGATTTCTGTGATACCTTGATATTTGTGTTGGATAGGGTTTCCTTTTGTAGATATGTTATTGCAGGTACAGTAGGTATATATAGCAATTTTTCCAAGCTTGAAGGCTTGCAAAATTGGTTTCTATGCCTATATTGACCCTTGGGGGGGTTGGATATTCATTGGGAAATGTGTTGAGAGGGACCACACTCTATTTCAGGGATGTTATATGGATCATATAAAATATTATATCCTATTTTCAGAACCGTTTTGAGTCCTCTTTTTCACCCTATTTCTCATCCCTCCTACCCTACTATACAAGGTACACTCCATATGTTAAGGTTGATATTGTTTTGATTGATTTTTATCAAGTTTTATGAGATAGATTCACTGCTACAATTATATAACAATGATATCAATTTGATGTTACATTTATTGGTATCCATGATAAATCTCTTTAACTCCTTCCTCTCTTTTAGTGATTATTATGCTTCATTATTTTCACTCCATAAGGCAGTAATCTTTGTCAAGAGGTCTCTTAGGAAACGTGTTTGTGTATTGTCCACGGAATTGCAAATATCGTTCACCAAGTTATAAGGACTCCCGCTTGGTATTAGGATTCAACCTAAAGTGTTTAAGAAGCTAGGTTGTGGTGACAATGGGCTCTAGCTTCTCTGTGCTTGCTACTCATTGCACCATGATCTGTGACCTTAGGAGGGGTGCTATGTTGAGCGGTAACACAAAGCATCCAAGAAAGATAAGAAGATATACATCGACACTACCAAGTAATAAGATGGAATAATCAATAATATTCATGGAACATGGCATTAAAATACTATTATTCAACAAGATATCATAAGATACAAGAAACTACAACAAATTGGAGAAGTCACAATAGGAACACATGGAATAAAAATAAATAAAATTATGCAACAATCAACTATCAAGGATTAAGACCAACAAGAATTGACTTTGGATGGGTGGATCATCATCAATAAAAAAAAGAAAGCATGAATATAAGGAAATCATATTACTTTGTTTCATCACATGTAAAGCTCTTAATTGCAAAGCTTTGAGGACAAAGATTTTTGGAGGGTACTATGTTATGACCCATGGAGGGCATATATGGGCCCATTAAATGTATATGATATGACCCCAAAGGGGGCATATACGAGGTGAAATACATATGTAATGAATTAAATGTAGATGTAATAGTGGTTGGCATAATTAAGGGCCTACATGTACAATGAATGAAGGGGTATATATAGAGGCCATGTATTCATTGTTGAGAGGAACTTGTGATTTGGATATATGAATGTATTGGGTTATTTGGAGTAGGTTATCCTATTCCTTAATATGTTATTATATAACTCATCTCTCTTATATATATTGGAGTTGTGCTCTACATTTACATTTTTTTACATGGAGTGTACCTTTGTTTATTCTACTATCTTAAGCATGTGTTTCGTAACATATTCTATGTCCCAAATTAATAAGGATTTCCACTCCACCCTCCATCCAAAATCTAAAACCCCCTCTCCACTTCCCTTCCCCAAGCCATGATTTCACTTCCTTACATACATGGCATTATCTATCACATATCTAAAATATTAGCTAAGAAGAATATGAAAACTATTTTCAAACTGTAATGCCCCATCTTGAGTAACTGTTAGCATGCATAAGATTTTAAAATTTGGTACATGGTAATTTGTGATTATTAGAATGCATATGAGGTGTGTGTATGCCAACTACATACCCACACCTAACATGCATAGCGCTAGTATGCTTGTATCCAATTATACTTGATAAGTGGTTGAGGGGTTGGTAAATTGTATAAGGATTATGTTAATTAAAAGTAATTATATTAATAGATAAATGATTAATCAAGTAATACTTATGTTTATTAAATGTCATTAGCTAACCAAAGTTATAAGACCATCTTGATTTATGATTTACTTAAATTATTATTTATAATCATAAATCTCCCAAAGATTTAGTTGGAGTTTGGATTGTGATTCTATATGATAATTTATTGCATTTAGATAAGATTTGATTTGGTTACCTTAAATTGTGTGCCAAAGATATTATATTTTACTAATGTAGGTAGGATTCGAGGGATAGAAGGTGGCTTGGAAAGGAAGGAACCTTCATTATTTAAAGGGGGAGGACTATTCATAAGGGGGGTTCTTTTTACTTGGGATTTTTGGACTTAGAAGATAATTAGTTGAGAATGGATGTAAATTGAAGTTGAACTATGGAGATATTTTGGGATTGATGGTAATATACTGTTACTATTGTTCTTGGGGTTTTGGGCACGAGGAAAAAAAACTCTAAGAGTTTTCTATGCCAAGGAGTTGGAAAGACTATTCTCGATAGGCTAGGAGGTTAAACTAGTTTGGGATACTGTTGTGTTGAGGTTGTTGTTGCTTATTGATTTCAAGAATTCAAGAAAAAGTCAAAGGAATTCTTGAATGGGGGAGACATGTATTCTTTTCTTGAGAGTTTTGTTTTAAATCTAATATCTTAAATTGTGTACTATTATACTGCCATTATTTTCGTGCAATACATTATGGACATTTATGCAAAAGACTTTAAGTTAATTGCACATTATTGTATTAGAAGATCCAAATTGGAAATTGTATAGGTTGAATTAGAAACAATGTATTGATATTTTATTACTTGAAACAATTGGAACCTTAGAGACAACATAGTGTAAAGAACTAGTCTCTGAAATTAAAACAAACTGCATAACCAAAAACTAAAACAAATTATAGAACAAAAAATTCTTGAATGTTAACTTTTATTACAGAAATATACATAAAGGAAAAGACCCTCACTAGGGTTTCTTACACAAGCCCCACAAAATTCTAAAACAATTAGTCATAAGCACAAAACATAAATATGATCATATGCTCACCCAAGGAGTCTATCAAATTCTCTACTCCTATGGAAAATCCCACAACAACCAAACGAATATAATGATACAAACTTTAATCAAAGAACATATAGCCAACGCATTCCATAACTACCTCACTAAGTCATCTATCACAAAGCACTCACATATCACTAAACACATGATTTTCTTTAACCAAACTAAAATCCTTGCAGAGGCACTCCATTACTCTTCTCACATTAATAAAAAATCCCTTAAAATCAAAAAACCTCCTAACAATTTTAATCATAAAAATATCTATAAACTTAATCAATCATAAAAACCCATCATCCATCATTTAAATTATTATATATTTCACTATCCCCTCTTTTTATTTCCCCTTACTCTCCTAATCAACGCTTTTCTTTTTATATATTTCATATCCAGGTTCTAAATGTTTATAAATGTTAGATACACTTTTTTATATTTTTATTTGAATATAAATTTAAACGTATCCCTTCTAAATGTTTTTAAATTTTACATTCCCCTTTTTATATTTTTCTTTGAATATAAATTTAATCCTTTAGTGGTAGGATATCTTTTCATATTATCTTTTCATCTCTTTATTATTAGTTCCTGCCACAACAGGGTAACTATTGTATTTGATCAGCGTATACACGTTACAATTGATAGAACCTGCAACATACATTTTAACTAAAGTTTCAACAAATTTTTTTATTTGTTAATATAAAAATCAAAGTTTTGTGGAAATTGATTGGCTCATACTTTGAAGCCTTATTGCAGCAACGAAAACGTAGGTATTGGGAATACAACGGGATTTTAGTGCGCAGGTATTGGGAATACAACGAGATTTTAGTGCATTCAGTACAGTTGTATGCTCGTAGATGCACATTTACACTGATGTCCTTCCAAATGGGTGCATTTTCATCGCCAACTTGCAGATGCACCACCTTTGGATTTCCACACTTACTGAATATCCCTGCACTATGAAATGACACTACCTTTGTATTGCCACGCTTAATGAATCTGTCTGCACTGCCTCATCATTGATATCCCTGCACCGCCTAGGCTGTAAGAACACATAAGGTAAGGCTGAAAGAAATGAAGCAAACATACCAAATTCTAATTTGTAAAAAAAACTACCAGGTAACTCTATATATGTTATGTCTATCGGCCTTAGTTTATCCAATTCAGGGCATTTTGTGTTTGATGTCTTCAAAGAATCTTGTAGTGAATGTTCACCAGGATGCATAATTTCCCTATAAGAATATCTAGTGCTTTGTTTGGTCATGCATCCACATCCCAAATAGGGATCAGTCTCATAGAAAAAAAATCGAAATTTGTCAAATTAAGTGCTAGTTATCACATGCCATATCCTTCCATAATCAAGGGAGAAGAATCCCTCTGGACACCCAGTGAAGGCAATCAAGGAGGTAAATATGTAGTATTCTTTCTAATTCTGATGTTTGAAATCACATATTTATAATATCTATTGGACGATTTGTTCTACCATTTTAATTTGTATAGAATTTCAACTAAATTTAGCGTAGTTGGGAAACTGTGAAACTTACATTGTATTCTTTTCTTTATTAGCGAATCCTGCTTGGTAGTTATGCATGCATATAGAAGTTGAAGGAGCTAGAAAATCCCATATAAAGGCCATCGCCACCGGAAGGCCATTTATGGAGCCAATAGCATAACCTCATCCCTTTGGCTATGCACAGTATTTACTGCACAGGTCCTTTTTTGGGTCCTTTTGTGTCCAACATTTGATGAAGGAACAACGATTGCTTCAACCTTTGATGAAGGAATATCAATTGCTTTAGTTTCAGGCGATAAAGGAAGAACAATTTCAGGCTATTTGCAGTAGTTAACATTTGCAATGGGTAGATAATATCCATGATGTGGTGAGGGAATAACAGTTGCTTTAGTTTCAGGCTGTTTACAACAATTAATATTTGCAATGGGTCGATAATATCCACGAGGTTGTCGCCATGGCATTTGCATGCTAAGAATTTGACACAGGTCTTGCAAATGCTGTAATGTGGAGCCCCACATGCAATGGCGATCACTACTCGGATACCATGCAACAAGATGCTAAAAATGAAAAGCAATGAAATTGCACTTTAATCAAAATTTTGGCAGCTTTTATTTATTATTTAATATTAATTTTGAGTGAAAAACAAGTTCACATATGATCGTGATTCGTTGACGCTTCTACATGGTTTTGTCTCATAAATACCTGCTATATTTTGCCACAATATCAATCACTCTGTCTTAAATGCAATCACATGTAAGGCCTTGGATGTATTCATTTAAGTAGAGATATATTACATATATTACAAGTTTCAAATATGTATCAATTCTTGCAATTAAATTATCTAATTTCAATATGTATTACAGATTTCAAATCCTAGAATACTTGCAAAACCGAGTAATGAAGTTTTGAATCTCGGAATACTTGCAAAACAGAGAAATGATCAAACACAATGTCGCTGTGTGTCTTTGCATTTTGCAAGGACTGCTTTATTAATAAATGTTACAGCCTTTAACAAAACTAGTCTTACTGCCTCACATTAGCTGTCACCCATGCATTCACTTTGATTAACTCTCAATATGAAGCTTAGTTTTAGTGATAGTATCTCTACACACTTTAAAGAAAAAATGAAATAGAGATCATTACACAACCAAATCTTATATATCATAATAAATATTTAAGTAATAAAGCAATTTTAATCTATATTAAAGATTCTGATGTAGCTGGGATATATCATAGAGTGTGAAATAATTTAAATTGAATAATAATATTTCATTATCAACTTATATAACATTAATGACATTATTATTGATAACTATTTGTTATCAAATTTGCTTTCTTACAATGGTTATAATTATTTGTCTCTGTCTTACCAGCTGCCAGTCAAACTTGAGATTATCAGTTTTACTAGATCAACTATCAAACTAGGGAGTTGACATGCTTTATAATTGTTTGACATTACTTGTAAGCATTGAATATAAATATAAGTATGTACAAACATCGAATATAGACACAGATAAAGCTCTGTGAGATATGTGGTCATACCCACTACACATATTGAGCTATGCTAATACATTAGTTGCACACTAATTATGCATCGCCTACTATTTGACATAAACTGTACGCTAGGTTTAACTCCATACTCATTCCTTCTTGCTTCATAGTTTTGTTGAATACAAAACATAAAACTTAAGCTAAGCGACAAGGACATCGACATTACAATTACACTTGTTAATCAGGTTACTTTTTGTTTAATTATTTCAATCTAATTTTAAGCAAATAATATATAATTTATTTAATTCTTATAAATTTCCATATACCTTTCCTTTAATTTTTTTATTATTATTAATATTATTTCTCTCATTAAGTATCCATTACCATTTAACTTTATTGATAACTTTCTAAGATATTCTACATTAGCCTATTTAACTTTATTTAAGTCTAAGTTGTCCCATTGATTCAATTGAATCACCAACAACCCGCTCTTCTAATTACTTAAAACCCCATTCTTCTCTTGATTAATTAATAGTATTTTAATTACTTTCACCTAGTCCATTTATTAGTATGTTGATTACTTTGAATAGTCTATTTATTATTGTTATTGTTTTAATCAAATTATTATTATTTGAGTCACCTTGCCTCACTTTCAACGTTTTTTAATATTTTACTACTATTTGAGTCACCTTGCCTCACTTTCAACGTTTTTTAATATTTTACTACTATTTGAGTCACCTTGCCTCACTTTCAACGTTTTTTAATATTTTACTACTATTTGAGTCACCTTGCCACACTTTCAACGTTTTTTAATATTTTAGTACTGAATTATTTTTTATAAATTTATTATTTTACTCAATTTATTATTATTTTAAT
This sequence comes from Larix kaempferi, assembly GCA_027924585.1. Lineage (NCBI taxonomy): Eukaryota > Viridiplantae > Streptophyta > Pinopsida > Pinales > Pinaceae > Larix > Larix kaempferi. The sequence continues at coordinate 2,166,319 of BSBM01000635.1, read as the reverse complement.
TAAGTTTGGTTTTTTAATATTTTATTAATTAAATATTATTTATAAATAAATAATTAAATTATATTCCATTATTTTATGATTTTGATCAAGCTTTCCTCTTTTAATTTAATATTTTTCATAATAATTAATATGGTAACATTGTAGTTAATCAAAATATCACTTTTTTCTATTTTATTCATTCTTCATTCTTCTAATGATAAATGGATTGTTCATTTCTTCTATCTTATTATAACATTTTAGTGATTCTTTTGATAATTAATCGATTGTTAACTCAAAATGTTCGACGTTTCTAAATTCTCACATAGTACAATTCTATATGATTTAACATAATCATTTTAATATTTTCAAAGATATTTAACTTTGCATCAATTTTATAATGATTAAAATCCTTTTCATTAATATAATATTTTTTATTGAAACTATCATACTTATTTTAACCTAAGGAGAAAAATTTGATCTTTTCACCAAGTTAATAGTGACTAAATTCACGTTCAAATAGCATAACAATTCTATCTATATGCGTTGATTTATAAAAATGGATCTTGAGCAATTTATTATCGGACACAAGTGTATGGTTTCTTTCTATCTTCCTCTTCCTTTTCCTTTCCCAACTCTTTTTCTTATTTTTCAAGTTTCTTTATCACGAGGGATAGAACTTAAAACAAGTTAGGATTGGAAGTCAAGGGAAAACCTTCCAAACTAAGCCCAAGCTTGGAAGGTCTTTATGGCTATTTAGATTAAAATATTAATGAAATCATAAACATGTAGATGATGATAGAAGAAAAGAAAAATAATTTTCAAAGAGATGCATTGGAATTATTAGATAATAACCAAACTCACATGGTTATTAGGCAAGTAAAGCTTCAACTAAAACTCTCAAACATAAGAGGAAAATTGAACCAACAAATGGGAAACAAGAAAACATTTTAAATAGTGTAAAAACTAGAGAAAGATTTGAAGGAACCCAAAAAACTATACTCATACCATCATTGTTAACATTGAAATTGAGGAGATTCTTTGTTCCTTGCCAGTCTCAAATACAAAAATTGGCATCCAACCAATCAAGGAGAAAATGAACAAGCATCTCTAATTTGAGCATGCAAGAATCCCTATTCCATTATTTTAGATTAATAAGGTAGAATCTAAATTAAAAAATGTGAATTTTGATTTTGAAAGTGTCAATATCTTGCTTCATAAAGTGAAAAGTTGGGTTCTGAAAGTGACAATATTGGTTTTTAAACATGTGATTTAAAATTTGAATAATTTTGAACTCAAAATTGCAATTTTTCATTCCAGAAGTGTGATTTTTTATTCCAAAATTTGAATTTTGAAATATAAAAGTGTCAATTTCTATTACAATTGTGTTATGATTTTGATTTCAAAAGTATCATTATCTAATTACTACAATGCATATTTAGATTTTTTCTTAAAGTGTATATAATATTTCAATCCAAGATTAATGTACATTATTTGGCAACATATTATTTTTGTATGTGCATGCATAATATCCCTATAATACTCAATGCTAAATATATAAATATTGAAGCGATGCAATAAAATAAAAACAACTGACACCAATCATCTTATCACAGAGTTGTACTTTTAAATAAGAATTTAATGTAACATCACTTAAATAAAGTCTCATTCATCAACATCACTCCGAGTCTCAACATTATGCTACGTTTATTCTTGTTGTACCTTAATTTTTGCAAGGCTCTTCTCATTTATTTTTATTTTACCTCATGTCCATATTTCCCTTGGTGACCATGCCCATATGATGATATTAACATCAATGAAGATCTTTTCTTTTGAACCACCTACCCATTGTTGTTTTTTATTTAAACAATTCGTATACATTTCTTTGTTAAACTTTGATGTTCCAATTAGAATATACCATTGAACCTCTACTTTGTAAGAGTCATTAATAACATTTGGATCTCAATAAATACTTCCCTTTACCCTACCCAACCATATCACACGATCTTGATCTAGTGATTGTACTATGAGATTTTGTATCTCTACAACATCATCATTTGGAGAGAATGGATCTCTAAGTTTGTTACATAGAGTTCCCACATAACAATCCTCAATCGTGGGGACATTTTACCTTGATTATGCTTCCATAACTTCATGTGAGGACTTTACATGAGAATTGTTTATTATTTTTTGCATTGTGTATGGATGGAATTCGGTAATTGAATGCTCAATTCTATGAAAGAGAGTGCCCAAAGATTTATATATATATTCTCTTAATAAATTATATCTAGATGTTAATATTGTTCCCCTCCCTTATCAATCCATTTATTCCAAAACAAAATATATGTTTCTAATCCCTTTATTATTTCATCCATATTAAGGTCTCGTTACCTGTAAATGTAACCATTGAGGTTGTCCCTTTGGTAATTATACACTACCATTGGGAAAATAATGCCACGTATTAATAGGAGGTGACCACTTTTCATCCTAAAATGAGGGTTTATATTACATAATTAGCTTATCATCAATGAACTAGGACTTGAAAAAATGGCATCCTTTGATACTATGATCTTGGAGTTACCATCCAAAAGGTGTGGTTCCACAAATGCATTGAAGTAAAAAAAATCATCAATTAAACATGGGACATAAAAATTTTGGTCCTCGCATGTCTTATATGTATATGTCATATCTAGTAATGAAAATATTTCTTTTTACAATAATTAGCCAATAAACTCCCATAAGTACCATCCATGTATTCATGTATATTTTTATCATTCACGTTAGAAGGATGCTTGAGGTTGGAGTTGGTCTTCATTTATCACAGTATACCATGCATTGGTTCATACTATATTATGATAGAGACTTTAAACGACACATTTTTGTTTATAATTTAATGATTTATACCATTTATGTCCCACATCATCTTCACAATCAGTTTTCATGTAATCATGAATAATAATCCAATTAGCACAAACATATATTAACAAAACTAGATATGCACATGGATTTTAGTGAATTTGATTGCATAAGAGAACATAGTCCTCAAGGGTTGTAATAAGGCTTGGATACCATATGTAAGGCTGCAAATAATAATACTTCCAATTGGATCAACCTATTTGAAGAAAATTAAGTACAAGATTATTAGCCAATGCATCAATATTATGACCAGTATAGACCCATATAACTCTGGTTCTATGAAGCACCGAGAGGGATCAAATCCCTTGAGTTGTAAACCCCTCATTTTTTAGTGAAGGAAAGGTATGAAAGGTTTGCACCTCAAGGGATTTCATCCCTCTCGGTGCTTCATAGAAATAGATTTATATGGGTCTATACTAGTTCCAATCGCGTTGTGTGCGTCAAAACGATGTGATGTTTTAACATATTCCTCGTAATCATAGTTAAATTATTTCATCAAAATTTTTAACAATACAGATGAATACATATCAAACAAGATAATGTTTAAATATGATATATTTTAACATGTTGTTTGATTTTATCAAAGAATATAAGCCTCTATAGTGTTTAAATACAAATATATTACAATGTGATCAACTTTAATCTTTCTTCTTCTTTTCTCTTGATTCCATTCCTGCTCCCTTTTCATATTCTCGTATTGATCATATGTGAAAGGAGGTTTAATTTGAATACCATACAAACCTATTACTCATGATATTGTTGTAAATATGAGTCCTTGTCGTTCTTTGTTTCCAATATTTATAGTTTCCCGCTCCAATGTTAATCCCTGCGACTTATGGATTGTCAAACCCCAAACAAATTTCAGTGGAAGTTGTTTTGTTGTACTTCTTTCAATTAGTATAATAGGAATAATTTGGCGTGATACATAATCCCATGGATTCCCAATATAGTTATCAAATCTAACTAAAACATATGTAGGAGGATCCGGGGGTGAACATCCAAGATTATACACAATTGTTTCAACAAACACAAGAGCTCCATTGACCAATCCTACATCAATCCATAGATTTGATGTGAGCATAACCCTAGCCCCAACATATAGAAGTAATTCCATTTGCATTTTTTCCTCATCTTTGTAACGTCCCCAGCTTAACCCTATTGCATTAATATTGTAAATGATGTAAATATTGTCATTTAGTCATGGTGAGGAGCTCAAGGCCAAGGCCCCGCCACTGACTTATCATTTTATGTATCGGAAATTAGAATAGATGCATATGGTTCTTGTGCTAGCAGTGCACAATGTAAAATCGGACATCATGTAAATATGCAATTTTAATGAGAAAACCCACAACCAGCTACGCGATGCAACAAAAGAGATGGGGGCATGATCTTTACAAGGAAGAGGGAGGGAAAATAACTGAACCCTTGAGCCAATGGTTTTAATCCATGTGTCAATGAGAAAACCCCTAAACCACCAACTACCCATTTTGTCTCATGCACCCAATCATTTAATTCTTCCAAAGATTGGTTGAGACAATAAATGCCTTGGGATGGGAGAGGTATGGCTGTCAATTTTCGTGCATGGGCAAGCCATCAACTTGGAAAATCATGTTTTTGCTTGTGGGGCAAGAAAACCCCCACGAAATTGGCCCAAAAGCCATTCTTCCTCTCACGCAGTCTGAGCTCCCTGAAGTTTATCCTCACGTTTTTTGGCCATAACCCTGCGTTTTTCCATGCCAGAAACTCGTTTTGGTATTTTGGAGCAGCTGGGGAAGGAGGGATGCGATTTTGGACTGAGGGAGAGGTTGTTTTTGCCCTTGGAGCGTTTTTCTGGAATGGGTTGCTCTCCTAGTCGATTTTTCCTAGTGGCCAATTCGTTTTGAGTCTACCCACGTTTTTCTGGAACTGGTAGAAACCCACTGTTGGAAACTTCACTGTATAGGCGTTTTTCTCATGCCCAACACTTATGCTTTTGATGATGCATGCACCCATCTCTTAACAGGCTGAGAAACCCAATTGCTGATTGGCTTGGTTGATTTTGATATACCTCTGGCTATGTGAGAGCCTGTTTTCCCATTTTCCTTGTGGAGATCATGCCCAGCTCGGGGGTGGTAGTGGTGCTGAGAGATTGAGGAGCACACTGGCCTACGGTTGGGTGGAACATTGCAGAAGCGTAGCTAGTTGCTCGGGAACTACTTGATTTAAGATAAGTATTCTCGTTTGATAGTTTGATATTGTTTAGATTGATGAATGGCAGGAAAATACTGACTGTGTAATGGATGTGAAATCGTTTATTTCCGTTGTGTTTCTCCCCTAATTATACATCCCATAGCTCTTTTAAATCATGTGAGTGCTTGGTTAAAAGTTTATGGGGCTAGATGCCCGGTTTTAGCCTCACGATCCTCTCCATTACACTGGTGTGATGGGTGGGGACATGACAATCTTCAAAAAAGTAAGATTTATTTGATAGTGCTACAGCAACACTCCATGCAATCAGGCGATTTAGAGATGCGAAAGAACATCTATTTTATTATCTACATCTTCATTAATTGCAAATAAATGTATTTACATGTTAAATGATTCTTTTGTGGAACTATCCAATGAAGCATCTGTATGACTCATTAATAATTTCTAGTCATCTACTGTTGTAATTGCATCTCTAACATTCATTATAAGATGCCAAAAACGTTTTTGTTCTTGGTTTTGTTCATTTTGTCTGGAAACCGTGTCAAGAGTTACGACAGCTGTGGATGAGTTCCATGCTTCTTTCACTTGACCTTCACATGCATATATCGGTTTATCCATTACTGGGGGAAGTATATCTTCCTGAAACTTAATCAAAATTGACCCATCTAAATCAGTTTTTTCCTTGACTGGTATATGAAGGGCATAATGCATTGTTAATGCAGATATATTGAACGTTGTGACACCGATTGGGGCCAAAAGAAGTAATGGTGACTTATTTGGAAAAGAATCAATTTCTAGTGTTTGTCTAATAGCTCGAATCAAGTAATATTTTCCTGTACCTGCAGTTGCTTGGATAATCATTCATAGTGGTTCATTGTTGCCACCTCTGTAATTCTCAAGAATAATGTCAAATGGTTTTCTTTTCTTCTCTACTAAGTTTCAATTGAATAATTTTGAGTACGATTATTATGAACAACGGAATTCAACTACTGGTTTTCAGATATAAATTGCAGTGCACAATTGGAAGTGTCCATATCAACAAAATTAGAGTTTCAATTTTCCATTTTATCATGTTCCCTGTATCCAATAGTGCCATATTCATTTGTAATTATATATTGATTCCTATATAACCCTAAAATTATCTCCCATTCATGCTTCTGAGAATCCCTTTGCACAAATATCTCTTCTTCATGATCTCTTTCATTCACGATCTTGTTTTCTCTGTTCTGCTATATGTTCTGATGATTCTTTTTCTCTTTCTTTTCTATCCTTTTGTCGTACTTTGCTTCTTTGATTGTCAATATCTTCATTATTCACACTATTATCATGAGGATCCATGATATACCATGAAACAAATAACAACAAACTTTAATCTGTTTCTTTCATTGAAGAGTATTTTTTTATTAAATTGATAAATTCAATGTATAGATATAATATTAACAAAAACAATTCATTGTTGAAATCAATGCAAAAATGTTTTTTTATTAAATTGATAAATTCAATGCATACAGGTAAAAAACAAAAAACAATGCATAGTTGAAATCAATGCAATGAATCAAATCAATATACATCTTGTGTTTTTAACAAAATTTCTTTGTGGTCTATTGATGAGTAGTGAGGTGATTGGGATTCTCTTAGCCCAGAGACCAAGGTTCAAATCCCTTTTTGTTTGCAATTATAGTTAGTTATTTAATCTAAATATTATTATGGCTACCATTTTGTTGTTAAAATAACAATTAAGGCTGATATACGAGAGCAATTTCTTTTAAAGTTGAAATCATTGCAAAGTAGTTTTTTTATTATTAAATTGATAAATTCAATGTATAGATGTAAATAACAAAAAAATGCATTGTTGAAATCAATGCAATAATATTTTTTTATTAAATTGATAAATTCAATGCATACATGTAAAAAACAAAAAACAATGCATTGTTGAAATCAATGCATTGTTTTTTGTTATTTACAACAAGAGGCACGAGGTGGCAATGTCCTCGACATCGCACTTGCATTGGGTGGGGATTTGCAATTGTTAGGATTTTTTGCAAAGGACCACCCAATGCAAGTGCAATGTCAAAGACATTTCCACCTCGTGGCTCTTGTTATAAATAGTGGCTCATGTTAAAAATAAGTACCGTACAAAATATAAAAATAACTTTTATTTTCCTAATAAATTTTATTTTTCAAAATCTAATTTTAATGATATATTTGATAACATTTATAGTAAAGACTTATATTTTAATAAAACCAATTTATTTTAATAAAACCAATTTATTTTAATAATATAATGATCAACATTTTTTAAATACCTCTATTTAAAAAAAACAAAACTATTTAAAAAAACATGTCATAATGATTAATACTTTAGACCAACTATTACATTCTTATTGTTAAAGCATTGCATCATAATACATCAAATTTAATTATGAAAACTTTGTAAACCTTCATGTTATATTAGATATTAATTTATTTGAGCAAACAAGCTCTGAGGGCACATGTATTGCTTGGTTTGGATTTCATCTTGCCCTGTATCTATATTCGACCAGAGTTATGATTCAGAGGTAAACGTAAAAGGAATGGGAAAAAATAGTGGTAAAGTGCTTTGTGTGAGCATAGGAATAGGTAGGAACACCAACGAATCAAGCTAAATAAAGAAGATCACTCAGAAGAAAGAAGGACAAAAAAAAAAAAAAACAACTCATCACCATTATTACAAAAGAATCAAAATTAATCACATATTAACATGAATTTTTTCCATTTTATTGCAATGCTCAAAGGCTTGTCTGTCAGCACATCGAAGAAGAAGAAGTGAGTCCATAGGAAAGATATGATTCTTGCTTTATGTAAAGGATTATCACTTACCTAATCAAACAAAATATAAATCTAGCATCATCTGGCTGTGATGATCAAGTCCATCATACTAATAATTTCATTGAAAATAAAAATAAAAATAAAAACCACCTGATACCTTACTAGTTCATTTCGCTATTAAAAAGTATTACACATGAAATATCCTTCATGGTACTCAGTTGCTACTGCAACATAGTTGTTGTCTGTATTCAACACTTAAGGTATTTGCTTATGATCCGCAATAACTCCACCTCCAAATATCCTCTTAGATTGGCACACATTTCATCACAATATAAAAAAATAGACTAATTTTTATTTACGTGCTGGGGACAAAGCATAAATTAAATCCCAGCCATGGTAAGGAGTTTTCTTAAGACACCTGCACAGTGAAATCTAGGTCTTAGCACTGGACATAATAATCACAATGACCATTACAAGAATAAGTTCAACTGTCAGATAAAAGTAGTCAGATCAGGATAAGAAAAATCACTTACTTTATGTATAAACAATTATTGACAGCTGGCGATAAGAATCGGAAACAAGCCACATACATATCTTGTCAAGAAGCATCCTGCACACACATACACCAAGAGATTAGCCAGCAAACCCAAACATGCAACTGATTAATCCACAAATAAACAGTATGGCTATTTGTTTCCAAAGATATATACCAGTTGTTTCATAGTTGTAGAACAACAACGGTGGGATCATTGCATCCATTAATGGAAAACAACTTGTGTGATAGCTACAGAACAATGGTGGGGTCATTACAGGAAAATGACTGGTGGGGTGCTCGCATTAATTTAATTTGCAATACCAGAAGCAATAAATATACACAAACAAAAAGAGAATTCAACGAAATCACAATCGTTCTGCTACATAAAAGGATCTCAAAATTGAAAATTAAAATCAAATAATGGATCAATTGTTACCCATTTTCCAGGGGGAGGGTTGCAATGGTAATGGTATCATACTAGTAAGTTACCAGTGGTAACTAAGATAACTGCAGAAATATTGCAAATCCAGTTCATACACAACATGAGAACAATCTTAAAAAGCTAACATATAAGAATACTAATTAAAGAAGATGATGAATATATGGGAGAACATCTTGACATTGAAACAAAATCTTTCAGTGAGAGGCTTACTAGATAAGAGTTGGATCACATTCTAAGGATGGGATTTTCCCCAAAGTACTCTATATACTAAATTAAAACTACATAAAATGCTCAGATAGTGAATCTTAATGATAATTTAATATGGTAATGGTTATTCTCCATATAATCCAATTAGAAGTTCAAGGTGTGGAAACTTAGAGAACAAGAAATGTCAACCGCAGTCAAACTGCAGGCGCTACAAACTGTTGTTTCCACACTTTAAGTTTAAGCTGCAGGGTTTTTGTACAACATTCAAGAAGACTTAAACATGCATGGATGCTTTGCAAAATCAAGTACCATATGTATTGGACATTGACCTACAACACAATCACTTCCTTTTAAATTTATCAATTACTGAAACCTCCAATTCTATTATTCTACTTATATACCAAGAATGTTACATCAAGCAACCAAAGACCGATTACACAACATCCCCTTCCTAAATATGCAAAGAGGGTTAGCAAGTCCACTTTGGCTCCAAGTGGATACTTTCTACAAGAACATGTAGCTTTTACAAAAAGAATGTAAAAACTCCGAGAGCTAATTCATGAATTTTTAAGGGAAGTTTCACCCAACTCTAAAGGCAAGTGAAAATTACTATACTTTCATAAAATGTTATCTCAACTTTTAAGCACAATACCATCCAGTGTCTTCGCATTTTATTGGAATTTTCCTCCAATTCATCACGCTGCTGTCTATCTCTTATAGGTTTCAAGAACCTATATAATTCAAACTTACTAAACCTGGTACAAAAGGAAAATGAAGCTAGCCCGATCATACTTATGCTTTCCGGGTTGAAGAACATCTACAACTTTTCTTGCTTTTGGGAAAACCTGCTACTCAACTAAGAAATTGTCTTAAAGGCTATAGCACAGTCAAAATTTATAGAGTAGTTCAAGCTAGAAAGATGGACTTCATAAGAAAGGTCTACTATGATTGAAGAGAAAATCATAAAAGTATGTTTTGAACAGTAACAAACGCAACAATCCCTACACAGAAAATTTCATCCATTTCCTGAATGACGATTCAACACAGGTGTTGAACTAACACAACTCATAAAATTTCCTTCAATGCCCATAAATAATACTTTCTTCCTCAGAGGCTCTTGGCCAAATGCATTCTTAGTGATTTTCACTTTAAATTCTCGTTATCAATAATCTTCACATTTATTACTTACAAGTTTTGAGGAAATCCGTTGATAGATCATCCATTCTTCCTACTAAAAAAATGGCCTGCCATTAGGTGTACCATAAGTTCATTGTCCCTGTTTCACCACCAGATCTGTTTCAAACTGTTCCCCACCACCTTCTCTTTGTGGTTGAACAAATTATGTTTCTAAATAGGAGATTGCCAGTATTGAACTATGTCCATTTTCATGTACTGCTGGACATGTGTCTAACAAATATGGTTTATAATATTTCAATCTAGAGAAAGGGCCACTGACTATATGCCAAAAAAAGGGGGTTTTCAGTTTCCGTTACCATAATCTTCGACCTATATTTTATACACGAGAAAAAGGCGGGCTGGGATAGAGAAGTATCTAATTTAAATGAATATTTTTTAAGTAATAGATGATCTATATTGCATTCAAATTTGTCAACACTGTGGCCAAGCACAACATATGATTGATTGACACTAAGCCATGTAGGAATTCAGAGAGAAAATATATACATACAACAATTCAAAGAGATTTCCGAGAGGGATTTCCTTCAATAATGGCTTGCTGCTTCCAACTCGACATTAATACAAGAAGAACTTGCCGGTCATTTACAAATGTGTCATGAAAATAGATTAATTTCCATATTCCAACCATAGGAGCGCAAGAAGGATTGAAAACATATAATTTTGATATGCTCGAGAATCTAAAGAGTGGGTCAAGTAAGCATGGGAAGAGGAGATCCATAAACATTTATGGTCATTATAAACCCTATTTATAGTGGGAGTAGATGGATAAGAAAACCCTGAGACCTTTTAGGCTAAACACATGCATGTTCAACCGCAAGTGGATGCCCAACTGATTGGGAATGTCAACTTGAAAATTAGTCCTACAGTCATAAGAAAGATACCTAGCCCATATTGAAGAAATAACAGCCATCCAAAAAGACAACCAAGAACATATCAAAGAAAAAATCCAGTTTTCAACCCCTTTCATAACAACCCCAGAGATTAGTGGATTGCATGCAATTGAATGACCGTATTAAAGGGAGGCAACATATGAAAAAAACATAATCCACACCTATCCAATATGCCATACAAGGACATGTTTTAAGCATCCTCCATGTATCATTGTCATAGAGTATGCACTAGTTTTTGAAAGGGCGTGGACACATGGAAATAAAACTACTTGATTGTCATCAAGTATGCATCGGTTGCACCATATGTTAGGTTCGATCCCATGAAAAATAAACTGGTTTTAAAAATTCCCAGGTAGACGATTGAGATATACAACGATCTACGTTCACTTGGCACCATGTGGCCCTTGGATCGCGTGGGGAGAAACGAGGAACTTTCAACAGTGTAAGTTTATGGGTTTTGGTTTCTCCATTTATTCATGGCTTGGGCTTTGGGGAGGGTATTGTCTCCCTGCCTCACCGTATCTTTTCTCTACTATTCTGGTGGATGGTTATGGCATCCCAGATCACCACCATTCTGCAGTGAAGAGACTTGGAATGGCCACTCAAAACAATTTCAAGCAGAAGGATTTTATATTTTCAACGTTCATTTTCCCTAGTTAATTTGTACAGTGCAGGCATCTCCGAAGCAATTTTTTGGGTTCTCGGTTTCAGAAAGTGAGAGCTGGAGAAAATCAAGTTTACACCTTCAGGTAAGAAGGAAGCTAAATTTATTATGTTGTTTCAAATTTGCAGAAGAAATTCTTCACGGGTTGTGTTTATAATAGCACCGACATAGAAGGGTTTTACTAGTTTTATGATTGATTTTCAGATGGGAGGAGTTTCGGCTACAGTATTAAAAATGCAAATGTCCCTCTTGAGCGTAAACACTGCACCATTAATGATGCCCATCTCTCAACTTAAAAGGACTTGCTTCTAGGATTGTACAACTTCATACTCGAGCATATATTTGGAAGCAACGATAAAGATAAAGAAAAATGGTACACATCACATATATTGTGAGATTTGACGGTAATAACATATAATTTTGAATATATTGTTCAGGGATAGAATTTTATCTATTTAAGAATTTGTTGGGTTCTCTCATGGTATGATATGAATTTGTCTATGTTTCAAGTACATTTACCATTTCCTATCATGCCTTGTTTCGATACAGAGATTTGCAGAAGATGGGGATGAGTCATCTATGTTGGTTTTGGGCTCCTGATGGTGGAGATTGTGTTTGTTGTAACCACAAAAACAGATCTAGGTGTTATTGGAGGGAAAAATGCAAACCCAGCGCCGCTAGATGCTGTTGAAGGGGAAGATGCAAATGCAATATGGTATTTACAATTTTCACACTCAAGCAAAGATAAATTTTCATATATATTTTAGATTGTAAGTGACTCTGTTGTTTGAACACAGGATTTGAACTTTGGTAAGGATTACTTCAAGAGCTTGAATGTAAAAGAATGTTTAACTTATACTAACCTCGCTTCGATATGTGTAGGTGGAGAGGTTCTTCAGAGTCTACAGGTGAAGGTGCAGGGTTGTTCACTGAAGTCCAGCATTAAGAAGTAGAAGATGGAGGCGTTGTTCAACTTTCAACATTCAGAAGCAGTAGTTCAACTTTCAGCATTCAGAAGTAGCAGATGCAGGAATTCTTCTGATTTTCAGAAGAAGTAGATGACTATGAATGACTAGAAAGGAGTAGGAGGCATTGCAATTTCTTTCTTCATTGAAGGAAGCCAATCTGGAGGTTCTATATTTCTCCAGCGCAGATGGCGTTGATGACAGCGTTAGGCACTTGGTTAAGAGGCCAGCCTGAGTGAGATGTCACAATCGCCATAACTACACCTGCTACACCCTGTTACAGATGCCATAACTACACCCTGCTATGGATGATGTCAAGGGGACAGATGGAAAAAATAATCCCCTCACTTTTCCCCAAGGATTGCATCATCCGTTTTCAACCAATAAAAAAAGAGAAAAATAAAAAAATACATAAATAAAATCAATTTTACAATATTGAACTTTAGTTTGATAAAAACAAATTTCAAAACTTAGCTCAACTAATGCCTCGACACGATTCATATATGTCGAGGACAAAAAAACCAATGCATGTTGTTTTGATTTGTTGCATTGATTTAAAAAAACAATCAATCAAATCAATATGCATTGTTTTTTGTTATTTACAATGTATAGATGTAAATAACAAAAATAAATGCATTGTTGAAATCAATGTAAGAATGTGTTTTTATTAAATTGATAAATTCAATGCATACATGTAAAAAAAAATAAAAAATGCATTGTTGAAATCAATGCAACTAATCAAATTAATATGCATCTTGTGTTTTTTAATAACATTTGTGTGTGGTCTATAGGTAAGTAGTGAGATGATTGGCCTTGTGTTAACTTAGAGACCAAGGTTCAAATCTTTTTTTGGTTAGAGTTATAGTTAGTTATCAAATCTAACTATTATTATGCATTTTTGTTGTTGAAATAACAATGAAGGCTGCATTTTAATATGGCGACCATAACATTCTTAATTTTTATTTCTATTTTCCTACTTCTTATGTGGATTATAATATTTTTTTTACTTCTTTTGTTTCTACTTCTTATTTCAGCTATAATATATTTTTTTACTTATTTATTTTACTTCTTATGTTTTCTATAAAAAAAAATTTACTTATTTATTTTACTTCTTATGTTTCTACTTTTTATGTTTTCTATAATATATTTTTTACATCTTTGTTTTTACTTCCTTATTTTATGTCGGCTATAATATTACGTTTCTACTTTTTATGTTTTCTATAATATATTTTCTACATCTTTGTTTTTACTTTTTTTTTTAAATTTTTATTTTATGTCGGCTATAATATTACGTTTATACTTTTCATATCAACTATAATATTTTTCTTTCTTCTTTATTTTACTTCTTATGTATGTTTATAGTTTTTATGTTGGCTATATAATATATTTTTTTACTTCTTTATTTATGCCAGCGATAATATTATGTTTCTACTTTTCATATGGACTATAATATTTTTTTTACGTCTTTATTTTACTTCTTATGTTTCTACTTTTTATGTGGCTATACTATTTTTTTACTTCTTATGTTTCTAGCTTTTATGCCGTCTATAATATATTTTTTTACATCTTTTTTTTACTTATTTATTTTATGTCATCTTTAAAATTATGTTTCTACTTTTCATATCGGCTATAATATATTTTTTTTACTTTTTTAACTTCTTTATTTTATGTTGGCTATAATATTTGGGATAGATGGACACATCCCCACCACCTCGGTTGTAGAAATGTGCCTCTCGACGCAATCATATACACAATTACAAAGCACTTAATTAAATAGCTGCATTTAGCCAACTTGAAAAGGAGAATGTGGAAATTACCTGGAATTAGATGAAGAAATCCTTGGGTTACCCAAAGCCTACAAAAATTTGTATCCATCAGTTTCAACTGAGAAACAATCATCAACCACAACCACTAGACAACAAAGTGTTGGGGATGACTCTCCTCCCAACTAACCCCTTAGTCAATATGATTGAGATCCCTTGATTCCTCAAGAAATAGCCTATGCTAGCTTCTATTCCATTAAACAATTATTCGTCACATCCATCCATGCAAAAATTCCCATGGAAAGGATCCACTTGCCATGTACCAAGTAACTATTATCTTTAATCATGCAACATTTAGTTAACTTTCTTTATTTATCTTTTCCCTTAATTTTATTTTAGTAATTTCTCTACTTCTAATTTTTTCTTTTATAATAAATTAGTTAATTTATCACTATTATCATTATCATTTCTTCTTCTTCTTCTTATTTTATTTTTTCCATGGAAAAAAAATGTATTTTTTATTTATAACAAAACCATAAATACACTCTTTAGGTGTTTTTTCACTATTACAAAAGGGTATAACTTCATAGTTTCCCTCATTAGTATGTTGTTTCATCCAAGATTTCTTTCAAAATTTCACTAAGATAATCTTCACATCTTGTTGCACTATTACAAAAAGGACAAACACCATTGTTTCCATTGACCCCTCCTTTAGCAAGTTCTATATCATATAATCTTCCTTTCAAATTAAAGTTATAATGGGTGAAAATGCGAAGTTGGGTAACACTTCCATGAGAATCGGGTGACCAAGAAACATAGCGGAAGCTATTTGGCCAAATAACCAAATTTATTTGGCCAAATAAATTATTTTATTCGACCAAATAAATTCTAATGGTTCACCGTTAGAAATAACGGAGACCTTGATTTGTGTGCAAGGCATTTCCGGCCGTGAAAAATGTCTGGCATTTTTTTATTTATTCGGCCGAATAACTATTCGGCCAAATAAGTTTTTTGCATAAAATATTGGTCGCGGTCATTGTTTGTCATTTTCGCCTGCAGGTTTCTAGACCCGGCTCTTGTTGTCACCTCCTACAGGCTGGGCCCATCCGTGCCTGTTGGTGGACTCTGCCACTCGTCTCGCCACCTGTTCGCACCTATTGGTGGACTCCGCCACCCGTCTCGCCACCTGTCCCCACCAGTTGGTGGACTCCGCCACCCCTCACATACTGTTTTCTGCCACCCCTCTCTCCACACCATTTTCCACCCTATTTCGTCACCCATTTCGACACCCCTTTCGCCACCTTGTTTTATGCCACCCCTTTCGTCTCCCTGTTTCCCGCCACCCCTTTTTCCACCCTGTGCTTGTTCGTCGTGACTTCAACAACGTCTAGTGCAGGGTGCTCGTTTGTTGCGTTGTTGGACAACTTCCAATTTGCATGGTTGTTGGTCGTCGTGGAGTTGGACAACGTCCAGTGCAGGTAATTTTCTTCAATTTTTTTCTTTTTCTTTTTGTTATTCTTGATATTTAAATCTTGGTTCATTGTTGGTAGGTTTTGGTTTTGTTTTTTCGGTGCTCGGCTTCGTTGGGCTTCGGTCGTTGGTGTTGGTTCATTGTTGGGCTTCAGTCTCTCGTGTTCGGTTTCGTCATTGGGGTTCAACATTGAAAAATAAACAGGTATGTTGTTTAACTAAAAATTAAATATAGGTATGCTCTACAAATTAAATATAGGTATGCTATTTAACTAAAAAGTATATATACGTATGTTGTTTTACTTTCTCAATTTAATTTATGATAAATTGGAGTTTTTTGTTGTTGGTGAGTTCATGAACTCTATTCATGAACAGAGTCATGAACTCTGTTCATGGACAGAGTCCCGAACTAGACAGATTCATGAACTGTGGTTCATGAACACCTCAAAACCTCTATCTTTGTCAGTTTGTAATGCATATCTCTAGTTTAATTCTCCTTGTTGACATTCAGAAATGTTATAGTTCCTTAAAAAAAATTGTCAAAACCTCAAACCTTGTGTCAAATCTATCAAAAGATTTCACTTCTCATCATTTTTCCTCAATTTTGTCAAAATCCCTCACAACATTAAAGTATCATGTGGTGACATTGTATGTTTGTCAAGTTGTTGAAATATTATAACTTCAAAGAATATTATATTTGTATTTTATTGTTCCGGAGATGGTACATTCCTTCGTGGTGACCCTATTGTATATCTGGAGATGCTTATTCCTCCTTGAGAATGTGGTAACTAGGGTTATTAGATCTACCATGTGAGGTCAGCCCTGAGTTTACTATTTGGGGGTTATTAGACTCTCCTGGGAGAGGTCGGCCTGATTAGGGTAAAAGGTTAGTCGAGAGATGAGTATAAGTAGAGGAGGTATGTTCCTCACTTATCTCATTCATTCATCCACTTGGGAGTAGCGCACAAGTGAGAGAGAGGTCTTCATAGGAGGAGAAGGATATCTAGTCTTGGACTACATCTTGTATTTGGTTGATTATCTATATTGAGGAAAGCTTTGCTAGGTTTTCTACCCCATGAGGGTTTCCCAGGGTAAATCTTTGTCTATCTTGTGATTGTGTTTCTTTTAGTGATATTGCTAGTCAAATGAGTCTAAACTTAACATGGTATCAGAGCTAGCCTGAATAGGACATCTTTCACATGGTGAAAATACCTCTCTCTCCTCCTCTGGTGAAAATTAGGGTTTCTGCAAAAGTTGAAATTTTTGGATTCTGATTGCATGGCTGGATAGTCCTCAAAATCAAAGTTTTGGGCCCTAAATCAAGATTTTTGGTTGGATAGAAATCCGGGAAAGTCAAACCCTAGTTTAACCAAAAGTGCAGAAGACCAGAAAACCATAAATTCTGTTGCAGATCCTGAAGGTGAAAAGTTGAAGTTTCTAGAAGCAGAACACACCAGGACTTTCAACTCATTCAAGAAAATCTCCTGGTAAGTGTTATTCTATCTCTTGAGAAACCTCAATCTCTTTGACCCCTGGATAAAATGGTTCCAAGCACTAAGCTTGAAGACAAGATAGAGGGTATAGAAAATTTCTGGGCATGGAAATACATAATTGGTCTCATTCTTGAAGAGAATGATCTTGCTCAATATATCAAGGATGAGGTTGTAGAACCTGAAGAAGATGAATTTAAAGAGAATCATAGGAAGGATTTGATTAGGGAAAAGAGAATCATTGCTGATTCTATCAAAGACCACTTGATTCCCCAAGTGGCATCCAAGAAGACTCCAAAGGAAATGTATGATGCCCTTTCCAGAATGTATGAAGGAAAGAACATCAATAGGAAGATGAACCCGAGAGCTCAATTGAAGAACACCAAGTTGAATAAAGGAGAATCTGTTCAAGACTATTTCTCAAGGGTTTCCCAGTTCAAGGAACAACTAGATGCTATTGGAGATACCCTTGATGAATATGAACTAGCCATGACTTCTCTAAATGGTCTCACTAGATCTTGGGAGTCTTTCATCCAAACTATGTGTGCAAGAAAAGAAAGTATGAAGTTTGATGTGGTTTGGGAAGATTGCATTCAAGAAGAATCTAGGGTTGCCAACAAAGAATCCTTTCTCAAAGAAGATGACCAAGCCTTGGCCACCCACACCAAGAGAAGAAGGAATCAATCCCCCTTCAAGAAGAATAGTTCCAAGGAGTCTCAACCTCCACCAAGATTTCAAAAGAGAAGAGGAACTAATCAAAGAAGAGATTACTCCTCATTTCAATGTTTTACTTGTCACAAAATAGGACACATTGCTAAGGATTGTCCTCTAAAGAAGAAAAATAATTTTCACCACAAAAGACATCAAGCTCATCTAGCAGAAGATGATAGTGAAGAAGAAGAGGAGGAAAGGCCTCAAAATAAAAGATCTAAAGTAGTAGAAGAAGAAGATGCAGAAGAATATGTTCTATTCTATGCACTCTCTGGGGCAGTAAAACCTGGAGAAGATACATGGCTCATTGATAGTGGTGCTTCAAAGCACATGATAGGTCAAAAGAAGACTCTTCCAAAACTTGAATAAAGGACTTCTCCACAGAAGGTATCCCTTGGAGATGACTATCAATATCCCATCAAGGGAGTTGGTGAAGCAAGTTACAAGCTTGATTCTAGAACCCCATTGAAGATGAAGGAGATCTTATATGTACCAGGTTTGAAGAAGAACTTACTCTCTATTGCTGCCTTGGATAAGAAAGGCTATAGGGTTGCATTCATAGATGGGCAAGTACTAATGTGGCCCAAAGGAAAATCAATTGAGGATGCAATTGTTATTGGTGAAGAGGAAGGAGGTCTATACAAACTCAAGGGCCATCTAGAAGCTGCCATTGTACATGAAACCAATAGCCCAAATGAGCTATGGCATAGAAGGCTTGCTCACATTAACTACAAAGCACTACCTCATGTGAGAAAGGTAGTTATAGGACTTCCAAACTTAAAGATTGATCATGATGGCACATGCAAAGTATGTGCAAAAGGGAAGAATATCAAGAACCCATTTCCAAAGAGTGAGACAAAGACTAAGAGTACCTTGGAATTAATTCATTCAGATGTATGTGGACCAATTCCCTCCTCATCTTTGAGTGGATATGAATACTATCTTACATTTATTGATGACTATTCAAGAAAGACTTGGATATACTTCCTAAAGGGAAAGAATGAAGTCTTTGGAAAGTTCAAGGAGTTCAAAGCCTTGATAGAAAATCATTCAGAAAAGAAGATCAAAATACTCAAGACAGATAATGGCGGAGAATATACTTCAAAGGATTTTGAATATTTTTGTAAAGAAGCTAGAATCAAGAGGGAACTAACCACACCCTACAATCCCCACCAAAATGGTGTTGCAGAAAGAAAGAATAGAACTATTATGGAAGTAGTAAAGACTATGATACATGATCAAGACCTACCTATGTACCTATGGGATGAAGCAGCTAGGACAACAATATATGTGCAGAATAGACTATCTCATAGTGCTCTTGATTTCAAAACTCCAGAAGAAGTGTTCACAGGAAAGAGACCTGAGGTAAGTCACTTCAAGATATTTGGATGCCCAGTATACATTCACATTCCAAAAGAAAATAGGACCAAGCTAGATCCCTCTGTAAAGAAGGAAATTTTTGTTGGATATTGTGAAGCATCCAAAGCATTCAGAATTTACATCCCAGGTTTTCATCACATGGAAATAAGTAGGGATGTGACATTTGATGAAGAAGCAACTCTCAAGAGATCTAGGAAGTGCTAGTATGAAGAAGTATATGAAGAAGATGCACCTTCCAGAACTGTAGAGGCTGTACCCAACTCTAAAGTTGTAACACCAGAAGACCATGACATGTTAGAACCACAAGAACCCCATATTACAAACATATCAAGAAAGAGAAAGCCAGCATGGGCAAGAGACATTATTCTAGAAGAAGAAAAGTATGGAGCTCCTGAAGGCTCCACCAGAGTGAGCAAGAAACCAAAGTAATTTTCCAACTATATGGATTTGATGTGTGATCTGGTAGATCAAGAACCCACTAGCTATGAAGAAGCATCTCATAAGAAAGAGTGGGTAGAAGCAATGGCTGAGGAGTAACAGTCAATAATGAAGAATGATGTTTGGGATATAGTTCCCAAACCAAAAGGCAAAAGTGTGGTATACTCTAAATGGATATACAAATTAAAGAATGTTGTAGATGGTAGCATTGAAAAATATAAGGCAAGGTTTGTGGCCAAAGGATTCTCTTAGAAAGAGGGAATTGACTATGAAGAAACATTTGCACCAATTGCTAGGTACACTTCCATTAGAACCATCATGGCACTTGCATCCATGATGAAGTGGGAATTACACCAGATGGATGTAAAGACATCTTTCCTAAATGGTGTGATTGAGGAAGAAGTGTACATAGAACAACCACAAGGATTTGAGGTGGAAGATGGAAGAACCCATGTGTGCAAACTGAAGAAGGCTTTATATGGGTTGAAGCAAGCTCCCAGAGCTTGGTATGGAAGAATTGACAGTTTATTGACAAACTTGGGCTTTACCAGAAGTAAAGCTAATCCTAATCTTTATCTCAAGGTTATGAATGAAGAACCTGTCATATTGTTGCTATATGTGGATGATCTATTTCTGACTGGAAATGAGAAATAGATTATCGAGTGCAAGAAGAAGCTCTCTTCACAATTTGAGATGAAAGATCTCGGATTGATGCACTACTTCTTAGGTCTAGAAGTATGGAAAGGCCCAAAAGGAATCTTTCTCAACCAGGGTAAGTATGCTGTGGAAATCTTGAAAAGATTTGATATGTTGGAATGCAAAGCCATGGCCACTCCCATGGATTCCAACTTGAAGTTGTTAGCTGATGACTCTTCAAAGTTAGTGGATGTGACTCTATACAGACAGATTATTGGGTCATTAATGTATCTAACAAATACCAGGCTAGATATATGCTTTGCGGTGAACACCCTAAGTCAGTATCTAGTGGAACCTAGACGAGTTCACCTGATAGCTACAAAGCATGTGATGAGGTACCTAAAGGGTACGATAGATTTTGGTCT
This sequence comes from Larix kaempferi, assembly GCA_027924585.1. NCBI lineage: Eukaryota > Viridiplantae > Streptophyta > Pinopsida > Pinales > Pinaceae > Larix > Larix kaempferi. The sequence continues at coordinate 2,145,219 of BSBM01000635.1, read as the reverse complement.
TTGTTATCATGGGGATCATGACTTTAGATTGTATGGCTACACAGATGTTGATTGGGAAGGAAGTGTATCAGATAGGAAGAGTACATCAGGTGGATGTTATTGTCTAGGATCTGCCATGATCTCATGGTATAGTAGGAAGCAGCTAGTGTGGCTCTCAGCACAGCTGAAGCGGAATATATAGCTTCTTGCTCTGCTAGTTGTGAAGCGGTATGGCTTCGGAAGTTGTTATCGGGTCTGTTTGACTTAGAGATGGACCCCACTGTGATCTTGTGTGACAATCAGAGTTGTATCAAGATGATAGAGAATCTAGTGTTCCATGATAAGACAAAGCACATAGAGATCCGGTATTTCTATATACGGGATATGGTGCAGAAAGGAGCTATCAAGCTCGAGTATGTAAGCACTGAAAAACAAATTGTTGATATATTAACCAAACCTTTGTCTCGAGTAAAGTTTGAGTATTTTCGAGACAAGCTTGGTGTTGTTCAGAAGGACCCTCCTCGAAAGGGGGAGTGATATGGTCGATGATGATATTTGGATACTGGTATCGATGATGAGATTTCCTATATTGACGGTAAGGTCAATAATAAGGATAACTGTATTAATGAGGATACTGTATCGATGATGAGGATATTGTATCGATGATATGGATACTTATATCGATGATGAGGTTACATGTTCCAATGATGAGGTTGATGATGAGGTTTCCTGTTCCAACGATGAGGTTGATGATAAGGATTGCTTGTTCCGACGATGAGGTCGATGTAGTGGTACTTAGACTTTGTCTAAGATGACTATTTGGATTGCATCATCCCTGAAGTTATGTCCTAAAGTGATAGGGATTGATCATCCCGTAAGTATATCAAGATTGCATCATCCTTGGACTCATGTCCTAAAGTGATAGGGATTGATCATCCCGTAAGTGGATCAGGATTGCATCATCCTTGGACTCATGTCCTAAAGTGATAGGGATTGATCATCCCGTAAGTGGATGAGGATTGCATCGTCCTTGGACTTATGTCCTAAAGTGATAAGGATTAATCATCCTGTAAGTAGATTGGGATTGCATCGTCCCTAGACATGGTGAGATGTATTAAAGTGATAAGGACTAATCATCCTGTAAGTTGATTCGGGATTGCATCGTCCCTAGACATGGTGAGATGTCTTAAAGTGATAAGGACTAATCATCCTGTAAGTTGATTCAAGATTGCATCGTCCCTATACATGGTGAGATGTCCTAAAGTGATAAGGAATAATCATCCTGTAAGTTGATTCGGGATTGCATCATCCCTAGACATGGTGAGATGTCTTAAAGTGATAAGGACTAATAATCCTGTAAGTTGATTCGGGATTGCATCATCCTTAGACATGGTGAGGTGTCTTAAAAGGATAAGGATTAATCATCCTGTAAGTTGATCTGGATTGCATCGTCCATAGACATGAGAGATGTATTAAATTGAGAGGGATTGATCATCCCGTAAGCAGATCAGGATTATATCATCCTTGGACCTATGTCCTAAAGTGAGAGGGATTGATCACCCCATAATAGGATCTTGTACATTGCAGAGTATGCTGCTGTATTGATGCTGTTGATCGAGAGGATCCAGATGTTGATTGTGATGATCTAGATGACAATGCTGTTGATCGTGATGGTCTAGATGACAATGTTGTTGATCGTGATGGTCTAGATGATGATGCTGATGATCGTGATGGTCTAGATGACGATGTTGTTGATCATGATGGTCTATATGATGATTTTTTTTATCGTGATGGTCTAGATGACGATGCTGATGATCGTGATGGTCTAGATGATGATGTTGTTGATCGTGATGGTCTAGATGACGATGTTGTTGATCGTGATGGTCTAGATGACGATGTTAATGATCAAGATGGTCTATATGACGATGTTGTTGATCGTGAGGATCCTGATGATGAGGCTGTTGATCAAGAGATCCATATGATGATGTTGATCAGCAGATCCAGACGACGAGGCTGTTGATCGAGTGTTGCAAAAGATGAAGACCCAATACTGATGATGTTGATGATCCAGTATTGATTATGTTCCAATAACTGTTTGAGTTATTGATGATGATGTATAAAGAAAGCTTCCAATGATTTATAGATGTATCATGTATCATGTAGTCGATGACTCCTTGCTCATGCAGATGTTTTTATAATATCCTTCTTGTTAAGGGGGAGTGTTGAAATATTGTAACTTCAAAGAATATTATATTTATATTTTATTATTCCGGAGATGGTACATTCCTCCGTGGTGACCCTATTGTATATCTGGAGATGTTTATTCCTTTGAGAGAATGTGGTAACTAGGGTTATTAGATCTCCCATGTGAGGTCGGCCCTGAGTTTACTATTTGGGGGTTATTAGACTCTTCTGTGAGAGGTCGGCCCCATTAGGGTAAAAGGTCAGTCGAGAGATGAGAATAAGTAGAGGAGGTATGTTTTTCACTTATCTCATTCATTCATCCACTTGGGAGTAGCGCACGAGTGAGAGAGAGTTCTGCATAGGAGGAGAAGGAGCTTTAGTCTTGGACTACATCTTGTATTTGGTTGATTATCTATATTGAGGAAAGCTTTGCTGGGTTTTCTACCCCATGAGGGTTTCCCAGGCTAAATCTTTGTCTATTTTGTGATTGTGTTTCTTTCAGTGATCTTGCTAGTCAAATGAGGCTAAAATTAACACAAGTTACCTTTTACAATTTGAAGACAAACCAAATTATAAAAAAAAATACAAATTAAATTATTTTAAAATTACTTTATAAGATTTTGAAATAATTATTTATGTTTATTTCTTATTTTAAAGATTGTTTTACTATTACCCAAATTAAAAAAAAAATACAAATTAAATTATTTTATAAGATCTGTTCATGAACAGAGTTCATGACTCTGTTCATGAACAGAGTCATGAACTCTGTTCATGAACAAATAGAGAAATAATAAATTTGTATATTCAAGTAGAGTCAAGGTAGGACCAACAACCAATTCCTATTTATTTTTAACTTGGTACCAAACAACCAATTACTATTTTAAGATGGCTAAGAAAAACAATCAACCATGTCAATTATAAAAGAAGCTGGATAGATGCAAGTTGTATCAAGTTGGATTATAGGTTGCAAGTTAGTTAGGTCCACAAGTAAGTAAGTTAGAGTCTAGGAAAGAATAACCATGATTGTTGTTTGTGCACATCTGTTTTTAAAAATCCAAAGAGAAACCAACTACGATTCTTTTTTTCATAAACATCTAAAATCAATCAACTATGGGTTATATTTTGTTGAATAGGAAGTAAGCCTAGTTATGTTCTGAACAGAGTCATGAACTCTGTTCTTGAATAGATAGAGAAATAATAAATTAGTGTACCTTAGAACTTCATAATAGACACCTGAATGTAACATTATTTAACACTATTTAAATAATTTCAACAAATGCCAAGTAATAATTCATTCCTTCCTCTATATCCCCCAAGAGTTAGCTCAATCAATTGAACCTACACATTAGTTGAGTTAGCTTAATCAGTTGAACAACTCAAAAGGACAAGACAAGTATGTCTCATGAGAAAAATCAACCTAATCATTGAGAGATTATTTGGGATACTACTATATATAAAATAATATCTTTTTCTGGTAGATTAGGTTAAATGTTTGGAATGTTAAATTATCAAAAGATGTAGAATTTGAATATGTTATGAGTTGATAGTTGTGTAAATGTAGATATCATATCAAATGGAAAGAGAGGATTCTTTGAGGCAAAAGCGTAGGAGGTCATCACGACCATCAGGAATTGGTGTCTCGACTGATGATCAGAGGTTTCCTGTCTCACCTCAGGATTCAAGCTTATTGTATAGTTCACATTCATCTGATCATCGGCGAGGCCAAAGGGGTACAAATGATTCCCCTATATCTTCTATGGGAGAATGTCGATCTCAGCCTTCTATTGGTATGAACATTTATGTTTTAATACATGTATCAATTGTAATTTTGTGCGTGTTCAAAAAGTTTGTACATGTTTAATTTTAACTATGTTTGTATTTGAAGCAGAGCGTGTTGATGTATATGTAACTTCGGAATGTATTTCACATATATGTATATTGTATTCCTATAGAGATGGTATTATTCCTCTATAAGGAAGTGTCGTCATTTATATTGTAAGTGTCGTAACTTATACTTGATGGGTTATTAGACCACCTTGTTTGGGGTCGGCCCTGTATAAGTCATGTGGGTCAAAGGGTTATTAGACCACCCTATTGGGGGTCGGCCCACTCAGCATTATGTTATGTGGTTAAGTTCGAGCCGACATGAGTTAGGTAAAAAGGCAAGTCAAGTCAAGTATAAATAGAGTGCGGGAGGCACTCTATTTGCTCACTCACTTCTTACACATGCTCTCAAGGAGGAGAGGCGCACTTATGGAGGAGGAGGATTGCTGCTAGGTTATGGCTATCTCTATTGGTTGGTTGTATCATTGCTCTATCTATCTCTGAGGAATTTATTGGGGTTTTTCACCTTTATGGTTTTCCCCAAGTAAATCTTTGTGTCTCTTGTGTGCTTGCATTATTGTCTCCATGATTGATATGCTGTAGATATGCTGTACATGTTGTTCTCTCAGTTAAGATCCTAGATCAGATTGAAGTAAATTCTGAAAATTTAACATGGTATCAGAGCTATCCTGAAAGAAGGCATGATATGGCATGTATGACACTTGTTGCACTTACGATGCTAGGGCTTGATATAGCAAAAACCAGTCATCGTAGAACTTTCGCTATAAATCCGTTTTGGCGAAGTTTTCGGATCTGAAATTGTTACAGGACGAAGCTAAGATCTCCAGGTATCTTGTGTCCAAAGGACAACCTCTAATTCGTTGTACTTTGTGATTTATGATCTGTACAATATAGGGTTTCTGCCTCTTCCAGATCTGAGTCAAAATCAGGTGACCTTGGGAAAAAGGTCATATGGGCTAGGAAGCTCCAAATGAAATTTCGTAAAAAGTGACAGGTAGTACACAGTCTGTACTATCTCAGAAAACTTTTTCAGAGGCCGAAGTTGAACCAGTGACACGTGGAACGCCGTACAAGTTCGCTCTCCTGTATTATCCCATAAACAGGTCACGTTGCGACATTTGGCATAACTCTCTCTCAGAGAGTCCAATTAAGGTCAGACCTATCAGGATGGAAAGATAACAGGACGAGCTATCTCAAAAAACTTTTTCAGAGGCCGAAGTTAAAATAGTGACACGTGGCACGCCGTACAAGTTCGCTCTCCTGTTTTATCCCAAAACAGGTCACATTGCGACATTTGGCATAACTCTCTCTCAGAGAATCCAATTGAGGTCAGACCTGTCAGGATGGAAAGATAACAGGTCAGGCTATCTCAGGAAACTTTTTCAGACCCTGTGAATCAAAAATTTCAGAGTTACACCAGAAACAATCAGGTACATATTTCTGTCAAAATAGAATTATTTCTTGGTACCTTCATTCATGGCTTCCGGAATTTAGGGCTTTGGAGAAAGTTGGAATTTTTGTAATCGGAGACCACGGCTGGATGCTACTCATCAAAATAGAAATTTAGAGACCAAGATCAGAATTTTTGGTTGGGCAGAAGGCCGGGCTTGATTAGACCCTAGTTCGGGACTTTGATCAGAAAAGTGAAAAATTATGGCTTCTGTAAAAATGGGAATTTTTGAAATCTGTGACCACGGCTGGAAGCTCCTCAGAAAAATAGAAGCTTAGAGCTTTGGATCAAACATTTTGATGGGGCAAAAGAGTGGGCTTCATCAAACCCCAGTTCAGGGTCATGTCCAGTGAATCCGGAAGTTTCAAAGGCAAAATTGAGGAGTGAAACTTTGCAGTTTTCAAATTCTGAATATACCAGTTTGATCAGTTCATCAAGGCGCATATTCCTATCCTATCGGAAGGTTGAAATTCAAAGTTTGAATTTTTTGGGTTTCTCTGACAAACCCATATCCAGCTCAAGGTCCAGTTCTTGCAAATCAAGTGGATTGGGTTAATCCTAGAAGAAGATGGATTGATCACCTGCATAAGTGAAAGAAGTTCCTGTCTCAGAGGGAGATGAGGATAAGGTCTTACATAAGAAGATTACAAGCGATCTCGACAGGTATGACTCATCGAGGTATGTTTCGATATTTATCCATGATTAAGTTTATGGTATGTTTGTCTTCATGTTATTACGGTTAGTACAATTTTGATTTTAGATTTGTCGTATAACCTTAAAAAAATTATGAATGCATGATAGAAGATATTCACTGGTTAGGGTGTTGACACTTATGATTGTACTAATGCATTATGGTGTTGTATGAGGTTTATGTTGTCTACTAACATGAAAGGTACACCAAGAAAGACAAATCATGTTCTGGTCCAAGGACATATGATCATGAGGACAAAGATTCATCCATTGTCATGGATCTCATAGAAGATCCATTTACGAGGTATGTATAACTTGGTTTTGTAATAGTTAAGCTATGAGATATACAGGTTACTAGCACAAGTCATTGAAGAAGAACAAGAAGACATCATGTGAGTATGTTAGACACAAATAGCTAGCATGCTAATCCAGGTATGTTTTTCCTATATCAAGTTAGAATCCTACCTTGTGTTAGGATCTTATACTGTTGTTGATAATGATTATTCATGAAGTCATAGGTTTGAATAATCATGGTTGTATGCATATTATGTTTCTTACCTTAATTGATGATATGACTAACCAGAAGAATCATGAAGGTATAGGTTTGAATAATCACAGGATTTATGCATATTATATCTCTTATCTTAATTGATGATTCAACTAACCCGAACAGTCATAGGTTTGAGTAATTATAGGTTTAGACATGTTATGCTTCTTATGATTTGACTAACCATAAGAATCCTACATAAACCTTGAATGCTAATGCTTATTATTTCTAATTGAAATGATCATGAGTATACATGCTTGAGATTATTGTGTTTTAATATTATACTAATGAATGTATGATTTTATATGAATCATGATACTAATAAGCATGCATAGGGACCAAGGATGAATATGAGTTCAAGAATAGGTAATTCAAGAAGCAAAGATCAAGAGGGAGCACACTCCAGTTGCTCCTGCCAGAAAGCAAAGGACCACACTCCAGTTGTTCCTGTAATAAAGAAAAGGAGCACACTTCAGTAGTTTCTGCAAGGATGCAGATATTCAAAGGGAGTTGACCATGCTTCTACATTCCACAACATAAAGGTGTAGAAGAAGCTACTTCAGATTAGGACTCCAGCATCTCTTACAAGGAAGTGAAGACTCAGAGGGAGTTCACCCAACGAACAAACAAAGATAAGTATTTTAATTATCATTTCTTGCATATTTGGTTGTTTAAGTAAAATTGTTCAATGATGTATATGCTCATGTTCCTAGACTTAGGATATGTCTTGTGCATATTAGAATAGTTGCATTAATGAACAGTATACTACTAATACACATGGGTAAGTGGCCTATGGCACTGTACAACATTCCATTGCTACTTATCTAGAATGAAACCTCTTTGCTGACATGTTGGGAGTTGTGCACACTCTTAACAATGTTCTGGTAGAGATTGGAAGGCATCTAGAAAGTTACGGGATATGGATAAATGTTGTATTGAAGCATTGGCTAAGATAATTGCATGACTGTATGGCATATTTCTTTATGTGTAAGAATTTCTTCTGAAAACTATGAGATGTTTTCTAATCATGCAATTTAACTTGTTGTGTAGGAAAGATCGTATGCCATCTCCTACAAAAGAAGAACTACAACATTTGTTCAGCAACAAATTATCTATTGAAGATATTGAAGTTCCCAGGATACGGGAAGAATGCCATGATCCGTCGATCATGAAGAACGATGTTTGGGATGCGGTCCCAAGATGTGAAGGGAAGTTTGTTATGACTTCCAAATGGAACTATCAGATCAAGCATGTTGCAGATGGCAGCATTAAGAAATATAAAAGTGATGAAATAGAAGATGCACCAGATGGATTTCAAGACAGCATGGTGCAGTCATATATGTGTGCAGAACTTGGTGAAGATAGATTGATTGCCAACATGCAGTGGAAGCTTGCAGCTGAATTCGATATGAAAGACTTGGTAATGATGCACTATTTCCTAGGTATGTAGGAGTGGCAGAATGCAGGTGGGATCTTCCTTGGTCAAGGGAAGTACACAGTAGATATCCTGAAGAGATTCGGGATGATGGATTGCAAGGCCATGGCCACACCGATGACATCGAATCTGAAGCTTCTATGTGATGCTTCATCTGAGCCGGTTGATGTCTCTATGTATCGTCAGATGATTGGGTCCTTGATGTACCTGACGAACACAAGACCAGACATTTGCTTTGCTGTGAACACATTGAGTCAGTTCCTGACGGATCCGAGGAGTGTTCACCTGGTTGCTGTAAAGCATGTTCTGAGGTAGCTGAAGGGTACAGTGGATTATGGGCTCAGGTATGAGGCGAATCAAAAGTTTAACCTGTAGGGTTATGTTGATTCAGATTGGGCTGGCAGTGCTGCAGATAGGAAGAGCACATCTGGGTGTTGCTTCAGTATGGGATCAGGTGTGATCTCTTGGTTTAGCAGGAAGCAGTCCTGCGTAGCACTGAGTACAGCTGAGGCAGAGTATGTTGCAGCCTGTTCAGCTAGTTGTGAGGCAGTATGGCTACGGAAGCTACTGTCTGAGTTATTTGATCTCTCGTTGGAAGCTACTGGTATCTTCTGTGATAACCAGAGTTGTGTGAAGCTGTCCGAGAACCCAGTGTTTCATGACAGGTCGAAACACATAGAGATCAAATACCACTATATCAGGGATATGGTGCAGAGAGGAGCTGTGAAGCTCCTGTATGTTGCAACGGACGAGCAGATTGCAGATGTGATGACGAAGCCACTAGCCAGGGTGGAGTTCGAGTACTTCAGAGAGAGGCTTGGCATTATTCAGATCAAGGACACTTCGAGGAAGAAGTGATGGACACATTTGCTGAAGCCATTCCAAGCATGTTGGAAGGAGGATCCTTCACATGGCTGTGGATGTAAGCGCTGGATGATGAGCATCAGGATGATGTTCTGGTTTCTGCTTGGATATGATCAGTTGGATCATTTTATGTATGTATGTACGCATCATGTGGATGCTGGATATGATCAGTTGGATCATTTTATGTATGTATGTATGCATCATGTTGGATGCTTGGACCATGTATCTGTATATGTATCAGGTGGATACATTGTATGATCAGGTGGATCATGTATGGTGATATATATCATATGTTTTGTATTTGTATCAGGTGGATACATTGATGATCAGGAGGATCATGTATTATGATATGTATCAGGTAGATACTTGGCATGCAGCAGAATGTTGCATTGATGATCAGGAGGATCATACTTGGCATGCAGCAGAATGTTGCATTGATGATCAGGAGGATCATGGATCATGATATGTATCAGGTAGATACTTGGCATGCAGCAGGATGTTGCATTAATGATCAGGAGGATCATGGATCATGATATGTATCAGGTAGATACTTGGTATGCAGCAGGATGTTGCATTGATGATCAGGATGATCATAGATGACGAGCTTCAGGATGTTGCTCCAGATGACATGCAGCAGGATGTTGCAGTGATGATCAGGACGATCATAGATGACGAGCTTCAGGATGTTTCTCCAGATGACATGCAGCAAGATGTTGCAGTGATGATCAGGACGATCATAGATGACGAGCTTCAAGATGTTGCTCCAGATGACATGCAGTAGGACGTTGCAGTGATGATGATCAGGATGATCATGGATACATCAGGATGATGTATGGTGAGTATCAGGTTGATACTCTGTGGCCGTGGATCAGGTTGTGCAGATGAGCATGTAATTCGTTGCCCTGGGAGATTTGCAGATGGTCTTGCGAGGTTTTTCCTATGGCATGTAATTCGTTGCCCTGGGACATCTGGCAAATGCTCTTTCGAGGTTTTGCTCTGGGAGGACATGTAATTCGTTGCCCTGGGTGATCTGCAGATAGTCTTTCGAGGTTTTTCCTATGGCATGTAATTCGTTGCCCTGGGATATCTGGTAGATGCTCTTGCGAGTTTTTGTCCTATGGCATGTAATTCGTTTCCCTGGGAGATCCGATAGGTTGGGCTGTGTGCCCGTAATCAGTCCTGGGATGCTCTTGCGAGGTTTTGCCATGACGACATGTAATTCGTTGCCCTGGGAGATCCTATAGGTAGAGCTGTGTGCTCGTAACAGCCTGGGATGCTCTTGCGAGGTTTTGTGGTGAGGTCACATGTAATTCGTTGCCCTGGGAGATCCTATAGGTAGAGCTGTGTGCTCGTAACAGCCTGGGATGCTCTTTCGAGGTTTTGTGACGCACGTAAAAGTCCTGAGGATTCCACAGTATGGCCAGTGATGATGAAGACCTGCAGGTGGTGGGCCTACATCCAGTATGAAAAAGGACTGGCTCTGTAGAACTTCCTATGACGAGTAGATTCAGAGATTGATTGAGATAGCAGCAGCAGTGACGATGATGATGACTCGATGACGATTATCCAGTGACGATGATCCAGAGAAGATGACTTGTGCTAGAAGAACTGTGCTGAGAAATACCTTCCTAGTTAAGAGGGAGTGTTGATGTATATGTAACTTCGGAATGTATTTCACATATATGTATATTGTATTCCTATAGAGATGGTATTATTCCTCTATAAGGAAGTGTCGTCATTTATATTGTAAGTGTCGTAACTTATACTTGATGGGTTATTAGACCACCTTGTTTGGGGTCGGCCCTGTATAAGTCATGTGGGTCAAAGGGTTATTAGACCACCCTATTGGGGGTCGGCCATGTGGGTCAAAGGGTTATTAGACCACCCTATTGGGGGTCGGCCCACTCAGCATTATGTTATGTGGTTAAGTTCGAGCCGACATGAGTTAGGTAAAAAGGCAAGTCAAGTCAAGTATAAATAGAGTGCGGGAGGCACTCTATTTGCTCACTCACTTCTTACACATGCTCTCAAGGAGGAGAGGCGCACTTATGGAGGAGGAGGATTGCTGCTAGGTTATGGCTATCTCTATTGGTTGGTTGTATCATTGCTCTATCTATCTCTGAGGAAGTTATTGGGGTTTTTCACCTTTATGGTTTTCCCCAAGTAAATCTTTGTGTCTCTTGTGTGCTTGCATTATTGTCTCCATGATTGATATGCTGTAGATATGCTGTACATATTGTTCTCTCAGTTAAGATCCTAGATCAGATTGAAGTAAATTCTGAAAATTTAACAGAGCGAGGTTCGAAAGATGCTCCTAATTCTACACAGAGGGACGAAGTTCAAGCAAGAAGGACAGATGTTGAACAAGATGTGGGTGCATACCAAGAGTCGGAAGAGGCTTGTAATTCTACACAGAGGGATAGAGGTCAAGCAAAGACAACATATGTTGAACTATATGTGGTTTCTACACCCATAACAACTTATCCATCTGATTTACCTGAGGAGCTTCCATGGGAAAGCGGTGTTCATCAAACGACCCTTGAAAGTTGTATCCCACTATGACAGGTTTCAAAACGATCTTTCTACTAGAGAGAAAACAAATTCTGGAGATTGTTTTGCGATCATTGAAAAAATTCATTAAGGCATATGAGGATCTCGGACCAACTACAAACGGTTTTGTTGATTTGATGCAGAGACGAAGGTTACAGGTGATGGGTCTGGACAAGTGGGCTATTGTGAAGGAGAGAGTGACCAAAGAATAGGACAATTCAATGTTTAATTTCAAAGAAGGCCTAAAGATTTTTTTTTTGAAAGTGCAATATTTCAAGCACCCTAAGCTTACACATTTGATATATGATCGGTTCCTTGCAGCCTATGGTCGGTTTCCATGGAACAATGAGGTTCCTAATTATTTTGCTAGATTTTTTTATGCGGAGTTTTTTTTAAATATGAAGCCATACTATACTGATCTTTATTATGACTTTTATGGAGTTGGAAAGGGTCAAATATACGATTGAAAAGGTGCTCTTAGAGATCCCACAACTCTTTGACCTCCACCCCAGATATCTCGCCCACCTAGGCTTGTGGCATTAAGATTGGAGATGGAGCCCACATCCCAACTTGGGACAACTGCAAGGGATTTTGTTGCCGAAGGTTTAACGTCAGCATTTGTAGGAGTTGATGTGGGATTGGTTTGAGAGAGGACTCATGCCACTATTCATCAAAAGTTTGTTTACAAAACGAATGACGAGATAGATGGAATTAGCATTGAAGATCTCAGGGCTTATGCTAAGGTTTGTCGTGACATCGCTTCGTATGTTCTATCCAATGACACATCTAGTATAGGAGAGTTTTGTTGTTTATGTTATCACAATCTATTTAATTTTTTATTCATTTTGAATTGAGATTTTTGTTACATTATATCTATGATATTATGTCTCTTTTGATGTATAGTAATAAGTACATTATGAAAATGCTTATTGGTTGCAGTTTTCTAGAATGTTGAATGAATATAATTTTCGACTCTCCACTAGTGCAAATGTAGAAAATATAGAAGAGCATCTTGGAGAGGTATATTTATTATTTACATATTTATATATATGTTTGAAATATATTTTATCTTTTTTTTTTTTAATTTATCTATGTATCTTATCAAGTTAATGTGACTTATCCATGCAGGTTCCTTTAGATTCCAACTTTTTTTATGATTTTCCATCTCTAGTGAGCTCATGATTTTAATTTTTTTGTTTTGTTTTTTAAGTGAATTGTTTAATTTTAGTTTATTTTGCTTGAACAATGTTTTATTTATTAACAAAATTTAAATTTTAGGGAGCACGAGAACATATGGAAATTGGTGGTGAGGATACAGGTTCTTTGATGGACGTCGATATTGGCACTGAGGTAATTTTGTTAATAACTTAACTATTCTTTTCATTTTTTTTATAAGTTTAACATTTTTTTTTAATTTAGTTCCTAATTGTTTGAATAATTATGAGATTCATAATTTGCTTTTATACATGTTGCAGGTTGGGTCTATTCGAGGCAAAGGGAAGACTCCATTGGATGATAGTGGTGGACTTTCATTCAGAGGCACTGAGGTAATTTTGTTAATAATAGAACTATTATTTTCATTTCTTTTGTATAAGTTTAATATATATTTTTTTAATTTAGTTGCTAATTGTTTGAATAATTTATGAGATTCATAATTTGTTTTTATACATGTTGCAGGTTGGGTCTCTTCGAGACAAAGGTAAAACCCCAGTGGATGATAGTGGTGGACTTTCATTCAGATAATGATTTATATTGGTATTTTTTTGTTTTTCCATACTACCCTATTACATACATCTTCATGTTGATACATATGGTGTAGATGTTTTGAAAATCTAGGAACTTTATTTTTGGATTATATATGTACATTGAATTCACATGTTCATGAACCTTTTTTTTGGATTATATACATGTACATTGATCTTAGCATATATTTTGTACTTGCTTTGAATGATTTAACTTTTTTTTTTGGCTAATTACATAACATACTTTGTGTGGTAAATGCTTATAATATGATTTTCCATGATATTTATGAATGTATGTTCAATCTTGAAATGGTTTTAGAATATATTAGTACACATGTTTTAATGTTTAAACTATTTTTTTTTATGAATGATAACTTGAATCTTATATAAATGATTCATGCTTGCAATTTTTAACTAATGATTTATATGTTCAATGTATGTTCAATTATATGTTCAATTTTGAAATGGTTTTAAAATATATATATTTTTAGAGAAACATTATATGTTCAATTTTAAAATGGTTTTAAAATATATTTTTAGAGAAACTTGATATAGTTTGCAATCTTGATTTAGTGAAGGTTTCAATCTTTTTGGTTTATATATCTATCATGTGCCTCACTTATTTATTTTTCTTTAAAAATAACTTTAATGTTGTGAGAAATCTCACCATCCAATAAACTATGAAACGATGGAAAAGTAGATCTTGAAGAACATTTTAGAATCAAAGAATAGTTTTGAACTAGTAACAAAACCTTGTTCAATGGTGTTTGTATTTTATCTTTTCTTTTCATATCTTATCCATTTTTTTCTCATTTCTCAAGTTAGTGGGTTTTTATAATGATTTGAATTTTTTTATTATTATATATGCTTAATGATATGTATGAAATAGATCGTTTGGCATGGATAAGATTTTTTTATGTGTTTTCATAGTTTATGTTTAATTATTGATTATGGCATTGATAATATCATTCATAGCCTTAGCTTATATTTAATTATTGACCGTCTTTTTGGCTGGCAGTGAGAATCAAGAGTTGGGTATGATTATAATGCTTTTTAGGTTGGATATGGTCATAATGTATATTCTTATGAAATTGTGATTGTCACAAGACCTATTATTATTGGATTGGTGTTGACATAGACTATTAAGATAAGAAAAAGAAACCAACCTCATGCATTGGATCCTCTTGGTTGTATGCAACAAGGTGGATTGTTATCTATAATATATAAGTTTATTTTTATTTGGTTGGTGTTGTATAATATTAGTTTTGTAATTAGAAGAAGATTGAATTTGATATAATTATTTGAGGATAGAATTTATAGTTGATCCCTTAAATAGAATTCTCATAAACTAGTGTCCTATAGATAATAGAGAAAGGCGCAAAAATGTGGATAACAATTTGTCTATGTCAAATAATTTTTATATCTTTTAAAAAAATCGTAAATTCAGTCCAACATACTAAATCATATAATAGTCTTCCATATAACCTATAGCTATTTATAGATTCTAATAGTCATTAAAATTTGGTTGAATCAAACTTTGTAATAATGGTCTTAAAATGAAACTTGATTTAGTGAAGGTTTCAATATTTTTGGTTGTTTGATAATATATATGACAATGGTTTCAATATTAAATTTGAATTTCGTATAAATGATAACTTGAATCTTATATAAATGATTCATACTTTCAATTTTTAACTAATGATTCATATGTTCAGTTTTCAGGTACCATACTTTTGTTAGTTGGTGAACTATAGATGCTGCTGAAATCATGGCAAATGGGGATTTAATTTTTTTTTGTTTTTTAATCATAAACAAGGATTCCAGGATTGTGAAACTTATGCTAAATTAGAGAAATGATTTTAGACAACAATTTGATGAATTTTCATCGTTTTGTTGTAAATAACCATTGCTCTAATTTAGCATAAGCTTCACAATCCTGGAATCCTTGCTTGTGATTAAAAATCAAATGATCGTTATCTCCATTTGCCATGATTTCAGTTATGTGAACTTACACAAGTGATATTATCCTTGTGCATGTATCATTTATTTAAAACCCATAGGTTAGCAAAGTTCTAAAAAACTCATGGATCATATTTATGTGAATTGTTCAACCCATCACAAAGCCAGTAATGGATCAACCCATCTAATGGATCAAGAATAATAATTTCCCATTATTAAATACATTAGAGAAGCATGAAATGGATCAGATGAATACAAAATCTAGTAGGTTTCCCGGTGATTCCTCACTTACATCATTCAATCAAAAGTAAAGATTCGAGGTGGATTGTGGGGACAACCACATCCATTATCTCATCCCTTAAGTGGTCTAATAGACATATGGGGACACGAATAAAGTACTTTAGACAGACTTTAAGACAAAATTATACATTAAAGACAACATTCCATATAGCTAAAATATAACATTTTTCAACTTTTTCCAACTTTTATTAAAGTTCTCATTACCAAATAATTATGGAATTGATTTCAACATGCTAAAATATAATCGTTTAAACTCTTATTCTGGTTCCCATTCAAGATCATATTCATAGTTCAAAGAAAAAAAATATTGTACACAACATTTGACATGCACAAAAACATCGAACAATTAATTTTTGATATAGTTAAAAACATCACAATGGAATGCCGTCCTCAATTATCCGTTCATGGTCATATTTGGACACTTTCCATTTTCTAGTTTTTTTTTTTAATTTTTTGATGGAACTTGTACCAATTTTATTCGAGATGCACATACTAAATGACTATATTGACAACATATAACATCAGGTTCATAATCCTGAAAGTGTACATAATTTTCAATCATATGGGTCTACTGAAAAAAATAACCTTTTAAAATGATGGATCCTCTCTCGTATGTAAATCCTTTGTCATCGTAGTCCTCCAATAACTTCATCTTTCCTTCAGTGCATCGCATCAAATAATATTTCACATTTTCGTTGTTGTCTAAAGGTGCAATCACAACAAAAACATCTCTTGTGCAAATTACAATTGGCATCAGGGTTTTTAAATCAATTAAATTGACTATACACATAAGGTGATGGACAACAATGAACAATCAACAAAGAAGTTGTAAGTTCATTACCTTCTCTAACAAGATCTGAAATTCTATCGCCATCAAATGATATTTCTATTTCTTCTGATTCTAATTCTTTTACGCTTGCTAGTGGCATTTTTCCCTTCGGATTAATCTCTGTGTGTTTCCAATGTTTTACGTAGTTGTTCATTATGTTTTCACAAAATTCTATAGATTCAACATTTTCAATGCAAATATGACAAAAGCATGATTGCTTTCTACTGTCAAATGCAAACATGTTTTGGAAGGATTTTGTTTGAATAGAGTGTAATATATAGTCCCATGTATGGTGCTAGCCTCGTATGGGATTGATCCCAACAAGCCAAAAACACCTACACAAAAAATGATAAATCACAAATGACAACTTTTAATATTAGTGTACATATACGTAAATGTTAGTGTACATTTTTTTAAATTGACAATTAATAAAAATTAAAAAAATCGTGTACATACCTATGCACATATTTTGATTGTTGATTATAATCATGGACTAGATGTAATTTACACCATTGGACAACCTCTGTAGCTGAATGAAATCGTGTAGAAGAATGGTTCATTTGCCATCTTCGAAGTGCTCTTTTTACGCATGCTCCTACACCATCATGTTCACCTTTTTCATGTCCAGTTTCAAAGAAATTCCAACGATGTTTAATGTTCAATGCTTTATGAAGTCGACATAACCAAAAAAATGATGGTGAAGATTTAAATTGTCTCGCACATCCATCCGACTATATTTAATGTTCATTGAATTTAACTTCACATCTTTTTAGTGAATCATAGAAAATATTTTCGATACAATATTGGACAAAATGTGTATTATGTATACGATCATTGCTGATATAAAAGTGATATTCTTTAATCACATCTCGATTGTCACACGTGCTTTCAATGCCATCAACATCCTGTTGAGAATGTCTATATAGAACATGGACAAATATCAAAACTTGGTTAGAATGATAGTATTCACTTTGTATCTCTTTTTGTTCAGCAAATGTGTAGTTTTCTGCAAAATCAACCATAGAAAAAATTGTTCCGAGGGGAAAAATTTCACGAGACTACTTGAATTGAAGGTCTTTCCATCGTGCTTTATGTGAATGCTTGGTGTATTTATAAATTTCACTTTCAAATTTCTTGATAAAATCTGTCACACATATTTTATCTTCTCGCAAATCAATTCTTTTGGAATGTACATCACTAGAACTTGTATGATAATTGTTGTATTCATATCTTCTCCAATCAATAGTTACATTTGACAACGATGGATCATTATCGATAGGATATTTATTGTGGAATAAAACCAGATTTCCACAACGATGACAATGTTTTCCATTGACACATTTCTTATTATAAAATACTTCATTGTGATCTCTCTCACATAGAGTTTGAGATATGAATTCACGTATTGTGGTCGGATGTGGTGAATTTGTCCAAAACATTTTACCAAATTCAATAAACGTGTCGTAATATAATTGAAATTGCACATGATAATGGAAAGAACATGTGTCACATATAGTAATAGGTCTAACATACCATGGTTTTTGTTGCACAAATGTAGTGATTGACATGTTAATTGCATGATGATCCTCCTTGAATTTATTGAATGATTATACTTATGTCATTTCCATTATATGTTTTGGATGGATTTCATATACATTTCGTGATACTCTTTGTCATATCACATCCCTTGAATTTGGTGAAACTCGAGCATTTGCCAACCAATATTTCTATACAATATCTTTAACACCTTCTCCCATTCTATCTTTATAAGGTTGTCTACAAATAATTGCACAACAAGCAATCATTTTCATCTATTTGCATTTTGAATTTGCTATGTTTGTATAATTTCTTTCTTGAGATTCCAATTGCTTTTGCTAGTTGTGTTGTCAAACAATTGTCTAGTTGAAACAATTGTTGTTTGAATTGCTCTATGTGCAGCGCTAGTATCTTTCTTCCTGGATTTTCCAAAAAACAATATTGCATCAACTATATTTTCTATCACATTATGTTTCAATTTTGACTCTTTTGTTGCCTTGTGAATACCCAATAATGACGTAGCACCTTTTAACTTCTTGGACACTAATAAACATCTCAAAATTTGCACTTGTCCTGCTATTGAATAATCCTTGAGAATATCATCATAAATTTGTGTAGAACGATATCGTGCAACATGTATGGCTATTTTTTCTCCATATTTGCCGCAATCAATGTCTTCTAATATTTCATCATCAATGGTGAAAGTACCTATACATCAAGTTAACTTTAATTTAACATATATCCAAAAAATAGAATTCATTATAAAAAATGAATTTGGAAAATACATGATATATACATACCAGGTCCAATTTCTAGATCTTGAACTTGATCTTCAATATTGACTTCATCGACATTAGCATGTAGATCACTGTTTACATCTTCAACAATGCTCTCTTCAACTTCAATTTGTTCTTCTTGTACTCTATTTTCAATTTCTATTTCATCAACATTATCATGTAAATCTGTATTTATATCTTCAATAATTCTCTCTTCCGTTTCTGCAACCCTTGCTTTTTTGGCATTATATCTGAGTTTTTGTTTTTCCCTATTAGCATCATCACCACGTTTATGATCACTTTTTGTTTGGTGGTTTCTCTTACTTCTCATGATTGTTTAATCTATAGGGGATAAATTAAAGAATCATCACTTTATATAAAAAAAAAAATCCAGATTTAAAAATAGTTACGAAATTTATAAAAACATGAATTGAAATTTACTTCACCTTATCAAATTCTTGTAAAAGTCATTTGAAGAAAAACTCCTTTGAAAGAAATTTCCTTTGAAAAAACCTCTTGAAAATAAATCTCATTTGAAAAAAACATTCATGGAAAGAAATAAGAACTCCTTGACAATAAATCTCCTTTGGAAAAAAAATAAGAACACCTTGAAAAAAAATCTTTTTTGTAAAAACTACTTGAAAAAAAAACTTCTTTGAAAAAATACCTTGGAAAAAAACCTTCTTTGAAAAAACCACTTGGAAAAATACTTTGGAAAAAAAAACTACTTTGCAAAACTACCTTGGAAAAAAAACTCGTTGAAAAAACCCCTTGCAAAGAAATAACTCATTTGCAAAAATACCTTGGAAAAACAACTCTTTGAAAAAATCCCTTACAAAGAAATAAGAAGGAAAAATACCTTGGAATAAAAGCTCTATTGCAAAAATACCTTGAAATAAAAACTCATTTGCAAAAATACCTTGGAAAAAAAACTTTGAATGTACCCCTTGGAAAAAAATGTTCTTTGAAAAAACCACTTAGAAAAATACTTTGGAAAAAAAAACTCCTTTGCAAAAATACCTTGGAAAAAAAACTCTTTGAAAAAATCCATTGCAAAGAAATAAGTCTTTTGCAAAAATACCTTGGAAAAAAAACTCTTTGAAAAAAACCCTTGCAAAGAAATAAATCATTTGCAAAAATATCTTGGAAAAAAACTCTTTGAAAAAACCCCTTGCAAAGAAATAAGAAGGACACATACCTTGGAATAAAAACTCCTTTGAAAAAATACATGGGAAAAAAAACTCTTTAAATGTACCCCTTGGAAAAAAATCTTCTTTGGAAAAACCACTTGGAAAAACACTTTGGAAAAAAAACTCCTTTGCAAAAATATCTTGGAAAAAACCCCTTGCAAATAAATAACTTTGCAAAAATACATTGGAAAAAAAACTCTTTGAAAAAACCTTTTGCAAAGAAATAAGAAGGAAAAATACTTTGGAATAAAAATCATTTGCAAAAATATCTTGAAATAAAAACTCCTTTGCAAAAATGCCTTGGAAAAAAAACTCTTTGAACGTACCCATTGGAAAAAAATAAGAAGAAAAATACTTTGGAAAAAAAAAACCTTTTGCAAAATAAATCTCCTTTGAAAACCCCTTCAAAAATATTTTGACCAGACATATGCGTTCAAAACAAAATGTGCGAAAATAATGAATATATTTAGTTTTATTTATACAAATATAGATTAAATGTATTTTTTTTTCCGGACGATGAAAAAGTTTTTGCGTTTTGTTTTTCATCTAAAAAACCTTTGTTATAGATAACAGTTCCGTAACGGGAAAATATTATTTGGCCGAATACTCTCTGAGACCTTAAAACTTCACGGTTCTGCATAGTTTTCAGGATTCTTCATTTTCGGAAGGTAAAAACAATCGCTTACATTACAAATCGACTGTCGGACTTGATACCATTAGTTTCATAATTGAATCTACTTTCTGTAGGTATAGATTTTTTTGTGTATAAGTGATAACTAATATTTTTAAATTTTTTTTGTTAACATGTATTCAGTTTGGTTTCATCTCTTTCAAAATGCGGTGAAATGAAACATCCATAACTTTAAAAATACACCACCAAAAAAATTGAAAAAAATATGGTGCAGTTAATTGGAGTGTCTACTTTGAAATGGTATTTGTAGATTTTTAGTTTTATAGTCAATTGATAGAAAAGTTGTGTAACAAAAAACATGTTGAAAATCGACAAGGTTTCCCCATTGATCGAATTCAAAAAAATAGAATAATTAGTATATAAATCCATTGGTTACAAACTTATAGTCATGCAGTAGTATATTGTGTGTAGATTGTCGTAGCATATTTTGTTTTTGCAAAAAACAAGTTTAACCATGATTTTAGGCGCGTAACAAAACATGACTATTTTTTAGTCCTTTCATTTTATAAGAACACACTATCAAACATTTTCCAAATCGACATATCAAATCTCAATAAATAAATTTGAAAAAAATTATGAATAGAAAGCTAACATAATTCTCTAAAAGTTTTCTTTTTACTAAAAAGTGAAATTCTACACAAAAATATCACTTTTGTCTGCTTAAAGTTGAAAAAGATGAAAAAATCAGACTTATTTTCTCATAAGACCCCTCAAAATAGACACCCATATTCATGGATTCACCATCTAGTTTTCCACCAAATTAAGATCACTCTGTCATAACTATTTTCCTTTACTAATTATAAAGATTGTCTCTATAATAAATTCTATGATTTAGAGTGTCTTTAGAAATATAACAAAATTATTTATGTTACCAATATACACTAAATACCATCATTTAAAAGAAATGCATCTTAGTTTCCGCTTCAAGAGATGAAGTTAAAAGTTGTGTTATTTCAAAGTTATTAAATATAATAATTGTGAACTCCTTCCACCACTTTGTTGATTTGCAGAGATCCTAATGATTTTGTGAGTCCATCCTTCGACAAATTGTCTCTTCAATTCAATTCCATATAGATGTAAGAGAAATTTATGTGAGTAAAATACCTAGACACAGTTTTAAGTTGTGAAGATAGTGCTTGTATATTATTGTTATTCACAACTTCTCCTTTTCCCTGCATCCACTTTTTAATACTAATGATGAATCTCCAAAAACTTGAAAATGATGCACAATTTTATGGATAGTAAGTTTCATAAGTCGTATCAATGCTAAAACTTCTTCTTTAAGATTTGATCCTGCCCCCATATTTGCACTAAACCTTAAGTATTATTGATCACTTCAATAAAGTGAACTTCCAATACCACAAAACATTTCTTCCCCTTGGTATGCACCATTGAAGAAGCTCCAAGGAAAAGTCCTATAAACCTATAGATACCTAATGACTCTATGTTGGGAAAATTTACCTTGTGTTTTATAGTGTTGTGCCAATGTGTAGATTTGATTTGAAACTTAAAAGTTATTTGTAAATCTACCTTCGAATAAGCTAGCATTTCAAAACAACAATCTCCATAGTGTCAAGAATGGTATATATTGATGAGAGTTAACGTCCTTCCTTTGAAACTAATTATTGAGTCCCTCTTCCACTAAATGACAATGCCAATGACACTTTTTCCATACCCAAGATCATACATCCTTCCAAACTTGTAGAGAAAAAGACATTGTGTACAAATAAGTGCAATGTTTTCAACTGCTCCTCTACACAAATAACAAATGCTCAAACCTTGTGTATTATTTTTATGGAGAAGGACTCTAGTAGGGATTATGACCATTAGTACCAACCGCATGAATACCATGGCCTTTGGGAAGCATATACTTGCCAAATTTTAGACCACCACCATCATAATTTTCCCTCAATAGTCCCCATTTCGCTTCATAACCAATTTTAGCTGTATAATTCCCCCCAACAATGCTCCTAATCCAAATGAGTTCATCCTTTTCATATTTCATATGGATATGACCTGTAGATAGTGTATTTAAAAATGCAATCCACCAAGTTGCAAGATCATCAATCAAACCTAGGTCCTCGACTTTTATCCAACCCTGATGCCATATGTCTTCTTCATATGAAATTTGATCCATGGTGTGAAGACTCTCAACTTATAGAGTAAGTATCAACTCATATGGAAGGAAAATTGATTCATCACAACCCGTGATCTTGTCCTATCCTAATCTAATAGAAGTTTTATCTCCCACTTTCTAGGCTAGGTAATCACCTACCAACGAGAAGTCTTAGACCAATTCCTTCAAATTATTTGAAACATTCAAAACACTCTTCGCAAGATTCCTTGCCCGATTGAGCAAAGTAGCATGGGTGAAATATTTTTGAGAAATGATCCTCTATCCTAATCCTTCTTTAGTTAGTAGATTCCATAAGCTTTTTGCTATTAGTTATTTTTTGAAAAAGAATAATTATTTGATCCGTCAATCACCCTCATGTTTGGTTTTGGCAAGTAATTCCCATTGTGCCAAACGATACCGCATCCTATCCTTTTTGTAACCTTTGTAATTTCGCAAGAAATCCTTTAGGGAAATGAGCTAGAAGAATACAACAGACCAATATAGCTTCCAATATTGTTTACAAGTGTGATTTATCCTCCCTTGGATAGCCACCAGTGACACTAGAAATTTATTATCCTTTTGACTTTACCCACGAACCACTATTGGTCCCTTTTTCCATACCCGAAGGTTTCAATATGAATCCTAGGTATTTTAAACCTACCTAAAGTTATGTTCTTTTGAACTAAAATAAAAGTAGTATCATCTGTGCCTCTACCTTTCTCACTTGATTAAAACTATTGAAGGAATTTTGTAGGTTGATATCCATTCCTGTGGATAAATAGTAAATCCTGAGTATTTCTTGTAGGATATTTTCCTCTCTTAAGGAACCATGGCCAATTGTCAAGACATCATCCATGAAAAGAAGATGCGTAACCTGTATCCCCCTCAATTTGAGTCCCCAAATTATGATGATCCAGTGCATCATCACAATTTCAACTTAGGTCCAAGGAACTACTTTATTCCCAAGATTGATATGAGAAAGTTTAATGGCAATGATCCAATAACGTGGATTTTCCAGATGGAGAAATTCTTTGATCTACACCAAGTGCCAACTTTGCAAAAGGTAACTTTTGCATTATTATATTTAGATATTGATCAAATTGTATGGTACTAGTGGCTTTGTGACCGTAAAAAGGGCTCTATTATCTCTTATTCTATATTCACAAAATAATTGATTTCACATTACAATGATATTAATAGAAACACTTTCTTTAGTCAATTGATAAATCTCAAACAAAAAGGTCCAGTTACAGAGCATATCAAGTAGTTTTAGAAGTTAAGTCCTAGAGTGAAGAATCTTTCAAAAGATAATTTGTTGGATCTCTTTATGGGCACTTTAAAGGAGAATATTAAACATGAGATATGTATCCTTGAGCCTAAATCATTGGAGAATGCTTTTAGTTTGGAAAGGAAAATCGAAAGTAAAAATATGGTGATGACTAATAGAAGGACCACCTCCAACACATAGAGAGAGTAATGTTCCTTATTCTAACCCACCTCAAAGGTTGACACCTCAACAACTAGATGTAAGAATAGATTGTGAAGAGGAAGAAGCAAAAGAATAGGAAGCCTCTCAAGTTGAAGAAATAGAAGAGATTACTTCTGAAGAGATTAGTCCCACCATATCTTGTCATGCATTGGATGGAATTAGAAATCCTTAAAATATCAATATTGAAGGATATATAAAAAAGAAAAAGGTTAATAGTGTTGTTTGATTATGGTAGTACTCATAATTTCATTCACTCTAAATTAGCCAAAGTTTTCAATTGCTTTGTATATCCAGCACGAGAGTTTCAAGTAATGATTGTAGATGGAGGAACTATGAATTGGTCATGGAAATGACATAATATCAATCTTACTATGGGGGAATATGTATTGAATAGTCCACTGATTGATATCCCAGTGGGTGGTGATGATGTTATCTTAGGGGTTCAATGGTTACAATGTTACAGTTCTGATCATTTCATTCAAATATTATCTAGGATCCTACTAAGAGAATAACATGCACACATAACAATCATAAACACAAGAGACACAGAGTTTCCTCGGAGAAAACCAAGAAGGTGAAAAACCCTACAACTTCCTCAAAGATAGAATTAACACCAATACAAAGATCACAAAGATCAAACCCCAAAAGATAGATGTCTTCAACAGCTACTCCTCCTCCACTTGTGCACACTCCTCTCTCTCAACTATGCGAGTTGGATGAGTGAGTGAATGAATAAAATGAGAGAGTCACACTCTCTATTTATACATTAACTTGACCTGCCTTTAACCCTAACTGGGCCGACTTCCTAAGGAATCCTAATAACCCATCAAATATAAGTTATGACACTTGCAAATACAAATGACGACACTTCCAATTAGAGGAATAATACATCTCCATTGGGGATATAATAAAGTACAAATGTAATACATACAATATACAAGTGAATATCTTCCAAAGTTACAAATACATCAACACTCCCTCTTAACTAGGAAGGTATTCTCTTGACACAAGTCATCAAAACATATAGATGCAAGTCTTCAATACTAGAGTTGGATCATCGTCACTGGATCACTGGAGCATCATCGTCACTGCTACTGTACTCGTCATTTCGATCACTGGTGCTATCTCTCAATTCTTCTCATCATAGGAAGTTCTACAGAGCCAGCCCTTTTTCATGCTGGATGTAGGCCTAGCCTCGTATAGGTCTTCATCATCTCTGCGAGTGGCCTGACAGAGGTGGAATCTCAGGACTGATTATGTGCATTTTCAACACCTCGAAAGAGCATCTCAGGACTGATTACGAGCTTACTGCTCAACCTATAAGATCTCCTAGGACTAAATTACAAGCAGACCTCGAAAAACCTCAAAAGAGCATCCTAGGACTGATTACAAGCTTACTGCTCAACCTATTTGTAGGGACCTTGGTCATAGAATTTTTTTTTTTTTTTTTTTAAACGCAAATCAAATTGATATACTATTTACATGATGCATTCCTTTAGACATAATATGATTATCATGCATTCTATTAAATATATTATGAATATAATGCATTCGATTTTAAGCATAATGCAATTATGTTTACCCAATGAAATTCACAATGACATACTATCAACATAATGCATTCCTTTAAACATAAAGTGATTATCATGCATTTTATTAACTATATTATAAATATAATGCATTCAATTTTAAGCATAATGCAATTATGTTTACCCAATGAAATTCAAAATGACATACTATCAACATAATGTATTCCTTTAAACATAAAGCGATTATCATGCATTCTATTAAATGTATTATAAATAAAATGCATTCAATTTTAAACATAAACAAATACAAAAGCCAATAATAAATAATGAGAATGCTAATCTTAAGTGAGAGATTAGTGTTTTAAACTCTTAGAACTATTCATAATTCTTATTATAATAGATAGTAGGTTGTTATAATAAAGGGTATTTCCAACTATTTGGTGATTACAATTGATCCGATATTTCACATCGATGATTAACTATAAATTATTTAATGAGTGAGTGCAAAGGTGTATGTGTATACTCAACCGTTCTATACTCCAACACTCTCATTGGCAGTCATAAAAACTATTACATAATAATTCTTAGTTACACCAACGATTCTTCCTTTAACATTTTACTTCTCCTTTATTAAGTATTGCATAACTTCACAACTAAGCATCTAGTACTTAAAAGATTATACATATCAATATCTCAATCGTTACTCCTACCTAGAAGTAACCTACATCTAGGCATCTAAAGCTTCTCCTTGCATCAAGGAATAATCCATTAGTCTCTACAATAACGAACACTTCTTAAACAACTCGGACTTACACATGGTGGCAAGAAACTAGTATTTACTAAATATTAAATTAATAGAACAATCTGCAAAATCACCGCATAATCAAATGACATAAAAATATTACATGAATTCTTAAACAACGGATTCTCCATTTAAACACACAAGGTCAAATCGCAATATGAAAGGAAATTACAATACCGAAATTAAATACAAACAACCCCTCCACTTGACAGTTCCGACATTTTCCAAACGTGGCCAAGTAAGAAGCTGGAGTCACTGGGTTCTGTGGTCTTTCCACGCTTCACACCAAAGTGTTAACTGGTCAACGAGTCATACGGTTAATCGTCCAAGTGCTAGAACAAGTAATCATCGTCACCAAAAGAGGTTACAGGTCTGCGGCTAGTTTAAGGACACACTACAGTACGGAAATGGCTAAAGTAAAAGATTCAACCGGCTTATGAGCAGTGATGGTGTCAATACCTGTAGCTAATTCTGAGATTTAGCTAGAAATTTGCTCTGTGTAACGGGATCACAGTGCTTTCCACAGGGTTTCATAGAGGGAGGTTTGGTAGAGACTAAGAAGTTACTCAACGAGTTCACAAATTGTAAGTTTGTAGACAAGGTAAATCAGAGCCACGGAGATGGGGTCAAGGGTATGGATCGAATTTAATTTCATAATTATACACCTCAACAAGTAATGAGGCATGCCATAGAACTGAGATCGAGGTTCAACTGAGTTTTTAGAAATTTAAAATAGGAATCATAATACAACACATCGGAATTAACGAAATTGAGCCTTCAAGCAAAAGAGTATAGAAAATCCCATAACGATCCCGAGATCAATTCAATCTACGCTAGATAAATAAAGTTTGAAAAATAAAAATAATCTAGAGGTCATTTTGATTTGGCGATTTTAAGGAAATAATTACTGGAATTATTAGAGTAATTCCCAGACCTTCTA
Organism: Larix kaempferi; assembly: GCA_027924585.1. Classification (NCBI taxonomy): domain Eukaryota; kingdom Viridiplantae; phylum Streptophyta; class Pinopsida; order Pinales; family Pinaceae; genus Larix; species Larix kaempferi. The sequence continues at coordinate 2,117,776 of BSBM01000635.1, read as the reverse complement.
GATCTGCGTTTTAAAAGAAATAAACACTGAAAATATAAAATGATCCAATGATTAATTAGATTTGTATCAGCAAGAAACAGAGTACTGAAGTTACAAAACATTCCAGAAACCAATTCTTAATACTAACCAAATATGGAAACTGGTCTCAAAGATTGAGTACTGTAATCGAAGTACAGACTCAATCTGAGTGAATTCATTACTGAGATTTAAATGTGAAGTCCGATTGGATGCATGATCTAAGATCTTTAGTAATTATTCAGAAATAAAGAATTACATAATCTGATCACCAAAACTCTTTTAACTGGAACAGAAATAATCCTGAGATCAATTCAATCTGCGCTAGATAAATAAAGTTTGAAAAATAAAAGTAATCTAGAGGTCATTTTGATTTGGCGATTTTAAGAAAATAATTACTGGAATTATTAGAGTAATTCCCAGACCTTCTAGATCTGCATTTTAAAAGAAATAAACACTGAAAATATAAAATGATCCAGTGATTAATTAGATATGTATCAGCAAGAAACAGAGTACTGAAGTTACAAAACATTCCAGAAACCAATTCTTAATACTAACCAAATATGGAAACTGGTCTCAAAGACTGAGTACTGTAATCGAAGTACAGACTCAATCTGAGCGAATTCATTACTGAGATTTAAATGTGAAGTCCGATCGGAGGCATGATCTAAGATCTTTAGTAATTATTCAGAAATAAAGAATTACATAATTTGAGCACCAAAACTCTTTTAACTGGAACAAAAATAAATAACCCTTCGATAATATACAATTCATTTTCCAGAATTCCATTATTTAAAATAAAATCATACTTCTAAATTCTCTAACAATAAACGACAGGGAATTTACAAATGCGAACCAAACCTGTAAGAGTAGTCGTTTCCAGCAATTGGTGTAATCCCTAAGAAATCGCAACCTCACTCCATTGTCCCACCTCCACGGTCACCAATGGACACCTCGGTTAACCACCCAACCACTCTGGAAGTACTCTTCTTCCTTCCAGACCCCCGAGCTAATCGGTCCGTAGAGTTCACACATGTATTTCATAAATTTAGCTTGGGAGTCCCACCCACCAGGATTTCCCACCAAACCCTATAGCAGCAAGTCTTTGAGGTAATTCAAAAATTACGAGAATCATCCAGATTCTGGGTACTTTACCCATTCCCCAAGCCTTCCTTATGAAGGAAAATCTCATGCGACACATGTCGCTTCATGCATAATTAAATATTTTTAATTAATTATTTAATTAAAACACTCACCCATCCAAGTGTCAGTTTCTCTGGGAAGTGCACCAACACCCCTAAGTTTGCTCAAGTTTGTCCCCCAGATATTTTAATTAACTCCTAGCTTTTAGTTGACTAGGTGTCTAATCTTAGGATTCTATTTTGCTCCTAAATAATGATTTCTATTATTTTAAATGCTCAACAAAAATAACTATTCATGTGCAAATGCCTAAATTATTTTTATGCATTTGTTAAGTAATAATCTAGAGTTATTCTCATAAGTTTTTATGCAGTTAAATTTAACAATCAAACTCACTAGGATCACGGTGCCGCGTCGTTGGGCTCCTGGTTCCTTAATTTTAATTCCCTGACATGGCACCACTCCGTCAGGTCCAGTCATCCATGGTTTCCATTCCTTGGCATGGTACCGCATCGTTGGGTCCTTGCGTCCATTCTTTCCGTTCTCGACAAGGTACCGCATCGTTGGGCCCTTCTGCCACCATATTTCCGTTTTGACTTGCGGGAACTCTTGTAGGGATTTTACGAATCGTTACCATCCATCCTTCGTCTACATGCTATCTAGGGACTAATGGCGCTGAGGAGTGAGTCCGTTCTCACTACGCGCCACTCAACTCGTACGTGACCAGCTCCATCGTGGCCCATCTCGTACGCCCTCACGCATTCCTCTTGAGCAAGTGGATCAGTGCTTATCTGCTCATGCGTGGTATTCTTGTCGGAAGTCAACATCGTTGTCGCTCCCCCTGTGTGTGATTTACCCGTACTCTATGACCCTTCATGTTCCTTTGTGTGTCCATTGGTGAACCGTCTCACTTGTTTCTACACACACTTCTCACAACAATTTATTAGTAGCACTGTCCTCAATAATCATCATCTGATTTCTAAATCTAGTATTGTTAAACATTTATGATTTATTCAAACTTCTAATCAAATATACATTTCGTCGACAATTACATAATCACCGTACAGCTAGTTGTTAAGCATTATCCATCAACATAATTTTCCATAGTCATAGCTAATCGTTTAACATATGCAATTATTCAATTACATCAACAGTTCAGATACACATACTCAAAAATAAGGCCAAAAGGTTATTTAATTAATGTTTCAATCGGTCGGGTCACTCAACAGGTGCCCTCAATGTCTACAAAAGTCTAGGGGCACTACACTATTGGATCTCCCAGGAATAAATTACATGCTACCAAGCAAAACCTTGAAAGAGAATCCCAGGACTGATTACGATCTTACTGTTCAACCTAGCATATCTCCCAGGAATAAATTACATGTTGACCTCGCAAAACCTCGAAAGAGAATCCCAGGACTGATTACGAGCTTACTGCTCAACCTATCGGATCTCCCAGGAATACATTACATGCTACTAGGAAAAACCTCTAAAGAGCATCCTAGGACTGATTAAGAGCTTACTTATCAACCTATCGGATCTCCGAGGAATACATTACATGCCACTGCACAACCTGCCACATATACACGGCCTCGGAGTATCATCCTGATAATCATGATCAACCTGATCATCCTCGCTCGAAACATCATTCTGATGCTCATATTCATGTTGATCATCATCATATGGAACATCATCCAGAGCATTGTCCTGATGCTCATCACACAACACTTACATCCACAGCCATGGGAAGGATCCTCCTACCGCCATGCTTGGAATGGCTCCAGCATCTGTGTACTGTTACTTCCTCCTAGAAGTATCTTCAATCTGAAGAACACCAAGCCTCTCTCTGAAGTACTCGAACTTCAACCTGGCTAGTGGTTTCGTCAACACATCTACTATCTTCTCTTCCGTCGCAAGATACAGGAGCTTCACTACTCCTCTCTGCACCATGTCCCTAATATAGTGATACTTGATCTCATTGTGCTTCGACTTTTCATGGAACAGCGGGTTGTCAGAAATCTTCACACAACTCTGGTTATTACAAAAGATACAAGTAGCATCCAACTAGAGATCAAACAAATTAGACAGTAGCTTCCTTAGCCATACTGCCTCACAACCAACCGAACAAGCTACGACATACTCTGCTTCGGCTGTACTCAGTGCTACGCGGGATTTCTTCCTACTAAACCAAGAGATCATACCTGATCCCATACTGAAGCAACACCCCGAATTGCTCTTCCTATCTGTAGCACTCCCTGCCCAATATGAATCAACATAACCCTCCAGGTTAGACTTTTGATTCACATCATACTTGAGACCATAATCAATCGTACCCTTCAGGTAACTCAGAATATGCTTTACAGCAATCAAGTGAACATGTCTAGGATCTGTCAGGAACTGGCTCAAGGTGTTCACATCAAAGCAAATATCTGGTCTTGTGTTCATCAGGTACATCAAGGACCCAATCATCTAACGATGCATCATGTCATCAACCGACTCTGATGAAGCATCACTCAATAGCTTCAGGTTCGATGCCATAGGTGTTGCCATGGCCTTACAATCCATCATCCCAAACCGCTTTAGGATCTCTACTGCATACTTCCCTTGTCCAAGGAATATTCCATCTGCACTCTGCCACACCTCCATACCTATAAAGTAATGCATCATACCCAAGTCCTTCATCTCGAACTGGGCAGCAAGCTTCCTCTTTGTGTCGGAAATCAACCTATACTCACCTATCACAAATAGGTCATCCACATACAATAGGAGTATCACTGGATTTCCTTCCTCAACCTTGTAGTAAAGGTTGGAATCGTCTTTACTCTTGGTAAATCCCAAACTAGTCAGGAAGATGTCAATCCTACTATACCATGTCTTGGGTGCTTGTTTCAAACCGTACAAGGATTTCTTTAATTTGTACACATGTGACTCCCTGTCATGTGTCTCAAATCCGAGTGGTTGCTCCACATACACTTCCTCTTCGACTACACCATTCAAGAAAGTTGTCTTAACATCCATCTGGTGTATCTTCCACTTCATCACTGCAGCCAAAGCAAGTACTGTTCTGATGGAATTGTATCTGGCTACAGGTGCAAAGGTCTCTTCATAATTTATCCCTTCTTAATGGGAGAAGCCACGAGCCACAAACCTTGCCTTGTATTTCTCTGTGCTACCATCTGTAGCATGCTTGATCTTGTAGATCCATTTGGAAGTCACAATAGACTTCCTTTCTGGTCTTGGGACCACATCCCAAACATCATTCTTCATGATTGATTGGTATTCCTCGACCATGTCCTCCTCCCATTCTTTCTTTTCTGTCGCTTCTTCATAACTGGAAGGTTCTTTGTCCATTATGTCACATAGTAAGGCTACATAGCTGGTGTGTGACCTTGTTCTTTTTATTTCTTTGTGTTCCTCTTCTGGAACACCATACCTCTCTGCATCTTGGATGAGCTATCTTGCCCATGTTGGTTTCCTCTTGTGAGAATTTTTCTCACGAGTTGGATCTACAAGCTCTTGTGGATATTCTATTTCACGATCCTCTTCTGGAGTATCTTTGTTCATGGTGGTGTCTTGTATTCTGGGTACTCTTGGTTCTTCATTATCTTCAACAAGTTGCTTCCTCGATTTGATGTATGCTGAGTCTTCATCAAAAGTCACATCCATGCTGATGTCAATCTTCTTGAACCCTGGAAAGTAGATTATGTATGCTTTCAAATTTTCACTGTAACCCATGAATATACCCTTATTTCCTGAAGGATCTAGCTTTGTCCTCTTTTCTCTTCGAACATGTGTGTATACTGGACAACCAAATATCCTGAGATGGATAACTTCTGGTTTCTTATTGGAGAAAGCTTCTTTTGGTGTCTTGTTGTCAAGTATCATGTGTGGTGTTCTGTTCTGTACATATACAGTTGTCCTCGCTGTCTCTTCCCATAGTTGCATAGGAAGATCTTGGTCATGAAGCATTGCCCATGCTACTTCCATGATAGTTCTATTCTTCCTTTCTGCAAGTCCATTCTGTTGTGGATTGTATGGAGTGGTCAAATCCCTCTTAATCATTGAATCACTGCATAACTTCTTGAAGTCCCCTAAAGTGAATTCTCCGCCATTGTCGGATCTAAAGGTATTGATCTTCTTATCAGTTTGGTTTTCTATCAATGCTTTGAATTCCTTGAACTTATCAAACACTTCATTTGTGTTCTTCAAGAAATAAACCCAAGTCTTCCTAGAGAAATCATCAATGAAAGAAACATAATATACATACCCACTCAAAGAACATGATGGCATTGGACCACATACATCAGAGTGGATAATTTCCAAAATTCCTTTCGCCTTGCTTTCACTGCTTGGAAATGCCTCTTTTGTGTTCTTTCCTTTTTTCACATCCTTTGCAGACACCTTCATGCTTTGACTGGATTTCATGAAGACCTTCTACTGCTTTGCTTGCAATTGGTAGTGCTCTATAGTTCACATGTGAAAGCCTTATGTGCCAAAGTTCACTTGGCTCCATGGATTCATGTACCATGGCTTGTTCAAGTTGTCCCTTCAATTTGTACAATCCTCCCTCTTGCTCTCCAATCACTACTGCATTATCTATGGTCTTACCTTTTGGCCACATAAGTACTTGGCCATCCAAAAATGCAACTCTCATCCCCTTTGCATCCAAATATGATATGGAGAGAAGATTCTTCTTAAGTCCAGGTACATATAGAACATATTGCATCTTTAAAGACTTCCCAAAGTCTAATTTGTAAGAGGCTTCACCACTTCCTTTTATTGGGTATTGATAGTCATCCCCAAGTTTCACCTTATGAGGTGACTCATGTTCAGATAGGTCCATAAGAGATTCTTTAAATCCCGTCATATGTTTGGAATCCCCACTATCAATAATCCAATCATTACACCCATGTGTAACAGTACCTGTGAGAGCAGATATTAGAACATATTCTTCATCACCTGAAGAGTCTCCACTTTATTCCTTAATATTCTTTCTGGGAGGTTCATCATCTTCAGTAGCATGAGCATAATATCTCTTTTTGTTGTTGTTCTTGTTGTTGTTAATGAATCCTTTTCTTTTCCTGGGACATTCTGAGACAAAGTGGCCCTTCTCATCACATATGAAGCATCTCAGATCTTATTTCTCCCTTTGATGGTGGTGAGAATATTTCTTGTGATGAGGTTGCTCCCTCTTGAACTTACTTCTCCTGGTGTGATATTTGAGAGCTTGGTCTTCACTTTCCATCTTTTCTTCTCGGGCCACAAACCTAGCTTATTCTTGTGAGCATTCCTCCCACAGTCTACTGAAAGAGATCAATTTATTTCTTGCAAAGATTCCTTGGATGAAGGAGTCCCATGACCTAGATAGGCCATTCAAAGTGGTCATCACAATTTTGCAATTCTCCACTACTTCATCCACAACTTCAAGTTGTTCTTTGATTTGAGAGACCTTAGTAAAGTAGGATTGAATGGTCTCTCCATTCTGGATATTTAAACCTTTCAATTGGTTTCGCAGTGTCATCTTTCGATTTATATTATTTCCTTCAAACAACTTGGTCAAGGAGTCAAACATCTCCTTAGGTGTATTTAGAGAAGACACATGGGGTATGAGATGTTCTTTGATAGAATCTTCAATGATTCTCTTGGCCTTGACCAAGTTCTTCTTATGTAAGGCCATAGCCTCATCTCCCTCTGGAACTGGAACGTCTTCACTTATGTAGGTGTCCAATTCATTCTCTTCTAGGATTAACCCAATTTTATACTTCCATGCTCAGCAGTTGTCAACCCCCTCAAGCTTATCCTCAAGCTTGGTGTGGTGAGACATATTAATGAGAAACTCAAATGGAAATAAAAGATTTAGGTCTTAACACTTGATTTGTTGAAACTGGATCTGGAGCTAGATTAGGGTTTGTCAGAGAAACCCTAAAAATTCAAACTTTGGATTTAAAAATTCTAATTGGATGGAAAGATGCGCCTTGCTAAGCTGATCAAGCTGGTATACTTCAATTTTGAAATCTCCATGCTCAGCAGTTGTCAACCCCCCCAAGCTTATCCTCAAGCTTGGTGTGGTGAGACATATTAATGAGAAACTCAAATGGAAATAAAAGATTTAGGTCTTAACACTTGATTTGTTGAAACTGGATCTGGAGCTAGATTAGGGTTTGTCAGAGAAACCCTAAAAATTCAAACTTTGGATTTAAAAATTCTAATTGGATGGAAAGATGCGCCTTGCTAAGCTGATCAAGCTGGTATACTTCAATTTTGAAATCTCCAAAATTTGACCCCTCAAAATTGACTTTGAAACTTTAGGATCTGTAGTTTCTGTCAAAATCTAGTTTTTTGGTCAAAATCCCGAACTAGGGTTTGATAGAGCCCGGGGTTCTGCCCAACCAAAAAGTTCAATCTTGGTCTCTAAACATTGATTTTTATGAGCATCCTGTAATGCCCGCCTCAGCACTTATGTTTGATTTTGATTATTTTAGACTTATGATTGATTAGATTATTTGAGACCTATGATTGATCAGACTACTTTTGAGACCTATGACTGATTTGACTATTGAGGGCACTGGTTTGAAGTGACCCGAAGTTATAAAAACTTGGACCATTAATGATTGCTTTAGATTTTATATGCGAAATGAAAATTGTTAGATAAATGATGATTTATGAATATACTCGACTGACTGGGAAAATGAAAAATGATGAATGTTGAAATTACTTGAAATGAAAATGATGATTTGTTTTATACTCGACTGACTGAGATGAAATAACAAATGATGAACATGCTTGACTGACAGAAGCATAATGTTAAAATGATGAATGTTTAGTAGACTCGATTGACTGAGATACTGAAAAGAATGATATAAATGTTTTATAGTGCAGCGCTACTAATATGCGTTTGAGTGTGTGCAGTGGCAGGTAAGATGATTTACCGACTGACCCACAATGGAATTATCGGGGTCATAAGAACGGAAAGAACACTTAGGGATACGACGACTGACTGTCGACCCTGAATTAGCAATCCACGCATGGGTGAAGCCGTTTCAGCTCACCTGGGGAAGCGTATGCCGTACGGGCAAGGCCATAATGATTTGGTCACATACGATGAGTTGAGGGGTGCGCAATAAGGACGGCCTTATCCCTCAACATCCCTTACTCTCCAAGGAATGTAGTTGATAGATCGTGGTAATGGTTCCTGGTCGCTACGCAGTACTTCCCATAAGAAGGAAGAAATGAAACTGTCGGAAGGGCCCATCGAAGAGGCACCTAGATAAGAAAAGATAATGGCATTTAAAGAAATAAATTGAAAACTCATCGAAGATAAATTCATGTGACCCTAAATTAAAAGGAAAATAGCAGAAAATAATATTCATTATTCTATTGTTAAGAGAAAAGAAGAAAAAAAGAAATGAAAAACAAAAACAAAACAAAACCATTAGTTTAGTCTAAACTATTTTATTTATCTACTTTTTTGAAAGAATAAAATAAAAGTTAAACTAGAAGTCCCTGTAGAAGTTCTTTTAGAATTGAACACTAATAGGAGTTAACTTTAAATGAGAATATTCTAGTAAAGAATAAAAGAAGTAAAGAGAATATATATATATATATATTATTAATTTTCTAAAAACTTTTAAATATATATATCAATATATATATATATATATGTTATTTAACAAAATAAAAAAATTTCTTTTATAAATTTTATTATTTAAAAGAAATAAATTAAATAAAAACAACAGATTTACTAAAAAGGTGTTCAGTAAACTATTTGAGAAACAAAAGAGGAGTAGAACTCTCCTACACCTAACACCCATTGATTTAGGGAATTAGGTGCACATTAAAGACATTGAGACACATGTATTTGAGAATATTTGAAATTAAAATATTAAATTAAATTAAATATGTGCATGGACAGACACATGGCACACAATAATTTGCTATATAATGAGGGAGGAGAAGGAGAGAAGGACATCTCTTGTTCCCTAATGCTGGATGGTCATCATAATCTCGGATTATGTTATGATCCTTGGAGTTGGGATTAGCCGGAACGAGGATTGGGAGATCCTTTCGGGAGGCTAGCTTTTGTGTTCTTACTACCCCATTAGCTTGGGGGTTCGAGGTGAAGAAGAGTAACCTTGATACGGTAGGGTGGTCAACCGAGGGGTTGTCGGTAGCTTCGTCAAGTGGATAGACTAGAGCACGGATTCAGCTGCAACTACAACAGATATTCGACCTCGAATTCGACGATCTAAATCATGTTCATCAATTGTTTTTCTTTCAGTATTAGAATAGATATCCTAGTTTTATTTGAATATTTATGAACTGATCTAGTTTCTATGTAAAAATATTGTGTATTTCTTATGCATTTTATGGTGTAAATTTCTATGTATTAAGACAAGAAAGTCAAACTCTAGGAGTACGGGCGAAACCATCTGAATTAGATTTAACTCTATTTAGTTATGTATTTTATAGATCTGAGTGATTGGATCGTTATCCCCTTATCTCTACCAAATTCGAATTACATCCTCTGCAAATTTTTTAAAATGGAATGCCCTACATTCTGAGCTTACTGAGATTATAATTTTGGGTTATTTTGTGTTTTACAATCTGAGAATCGTTTTACCCCTTTTAATATGGATGATCTGCAATCATCCCAATACCCTATTCTCTCACTCGAATCCCTGGAAATCGCCTTTCTTCCACGTTTAGATTAACTATAAATAATGATTTGAATATATTGTTTGCCTTTGGAATTTTAAAACCAATCTACACTATCAGTTTTGGGAATATCGGCTATAGCATAATTATATTTTTTTCCATCGAGTTTTTAAATCAGGCTATGACCTTCATCAAGAATATATGTTCCGTCAGTTCTGGGTGTGTCCCATAAACCTATGTTCTGTCATTGCTTGAGAGGCAACTACGATATGTTCAAGCCTGATACTTCATATATATTTTTTTTAGTTGACCGTGAGATTTTTTTCAAACTTGGTTCAACACTTTTCCCCTAAACGTCACCATGCCCAGATCGAACTTGCTCAACCCCTATCTCAAACTTTCGAGGAACAATTCCAGATCGCTGACCCCTTTTTGTTTTGGGAGTGAATTTTCAGTGGAACGTCCTTTTGGGTATTGCAAATGTAATTTAGATCAAGCGTTTTTGCAATGGTGTAGTTTTTTTAATCTCAGATATCCAAATCATGAATAGGATTAGGCCAAAGAAGAATCCTTCTGCAGATCACGCCAAATTCTTTCTATGGATCCCCATACTACACTTGAATAATCTAAATCTGGTTCTTAAATTTTAGATAGCGACTCTGTGATGTATATATGAGATCGATACGATTTGAACCTTATGCCTCTGTGATTCATTCATGAAATCGATGTTGGTCTAACTTTATGCCTTCCTGTAAGTACTATCCACCTCTAAAAGAAAATATCCTGAATCTGTGTAACGCACTATGCGTGAAGAATTTCCAATTTCCTTACTGAGATACGAATACAGTAGTTACATTTATTATGCTTATAATATTCTATATTTCCATATTTCCTATAACTACACTCGATCTATGTATAATACTCTCGATTTTCACATTTCCTGGGTGTCTGACGTTTGGTCTGATCTCATTAGATCAGAGGTCCGAACCCATATACAATTGAATCAAGATCTTACTATTTATATGACATTACATTGCTTTCTAACTTTATTATATACCATTGCTTTGGAATTAGCTCTAGAGCTCCTAAATTATGGATCGCTATCCCTGATTAACGTATATCCATTTTGCAAATCAAAACCCCTCTATAATATCATATATCTGTATAAGTGCTTTTATCACTTCAAAATTGAGTACATTCATTTCTCAGTCTTGCTGGCTGCGATTGTGTATCTGGTACACCGAATCGCGCCAACCTACCAAGTGGTACGATACTGGTGTTAAACTTTGCCTTTGAACCGTTGGCTTGAGTGTCCAACGAGCTGTCTTACAGCTAGCAAGGACAGTTGTAAACTTGAAGTTCAAATGTCGGTTAAATTAATTATTCTTTTTATTTATAACATCAAACTTCAAACTCTGTCAATCCTGTTGCTTAATTTACACTCCATCGATTACATACAATCTTATTTCAACTACTGTATTGAGTTCTCTCTCTTCGTCAATAAAATTCATTATATGATCACAAAGTTGGTACTCATGCGTAGACGTATTAATTAACATCCAAATTCTACTATGAAACTTTTGGTGAGAAAGGATATTCTATTTGTATTTATGTATTAATTGGATCCCATATTTCTGATATGAAATGGATATGTTATTTATATTTTGCCTTAATGCTTATTTTATGTATTAATTGGATCGGTAACTACACAATGATTCCACTACTGAGATTTACATACACAAAGATCTATAAAAATATATATATATATATATATTTAAAAGATCTTTTGAAATGTAACATGTTTGTATTATATTAATTCGAGATGCATTAGGGAAATACAGTTGCAGAAATTTCATTATATTTATAGTATGGTTAAATGTGATCTATTATATTTATAAATATAACATGTCAAATGGAATGCATTGAAGTGAACAAACGAATACACCACGCTTACATTATCAATTTGAAATGCCTTTGGAAAATAGAGTACATCATAGTTATATCATGTTTAAAGAATGCAATATTTTTACAATATGGTTAATAAAGTACCTTATATGTATAATATGTTTAAATGAATGCATCATATTGATAACATGTCAATTCGAAATGTATTTAGAAAATAGAATTGCAATTATGTTTTAAAGTAATGCATTATTATGTCCCCGACATATAGTTTTGAGTCTGGTGGTATTAGTTGGGGTGCCGAAAATCGCGGATATCAAATTGCAAAGTTTTTGTTAAAGTTTATATTATTTGTATTTTTTGTATTTTTTTTAAAATTCATTTTACGTGGTTGTGGTTGGATCCGGATGCAGTGACGTTGGCCTAGGGCTGTGTGCCCCAGGCCCCAGCGGCGCGGTGACGTTTGCCATTTTAAATGCGATTTAAATGGTCTCGAGACTGAAAACTCCTGTGCGATTTATTCACCGGTCTTGTCCATTTATCGTGCCTTTCGTCGAGCTCTGTTGTGCGCTGGCGTCAGGTTGAGGTGTTGCAGGGGTTTAAATGGCCTCGAGACTGAAGACTCCTGTGCATTTATTCACCAGTCTTTTCCATTTATCGTGCCTTTGGTCGAGCTCTGTTGTGCGCCCGCTGGCGTCGGGTTGAGGTGTTGCAGGGGTTTAAACGTGTTGCAGTTGGCGTATTCGTGCAACACGTGTTGGTCCATGGTTTCGTGGTGTTAATGCAGTTGGTGGTATCGGTACTCAAGACTCCTGTGGAATTTATTCACCAGTCTTCTTGATTTATCATCCCTTTCGTCGAGCTCTATTATGTGTGATTTATTCACCAGTCTTCTCGATTTATCATGCCTTTCGTCAAGATCTGTTGTGTGTGATTTATTCACCAGTCTTCTCGATTTATCGTGCCTTTCGTCGAGCTCTGTTGTGTGTGATTTATTCACCAGTCTTCTCGATTTATCGCCCCTTTCGTCGAGCTCTGTTGTGTGCTCGTTAGCGTCGGGTTGAGGTGTTTCAGGGGTTTAAACGGTGTTGCAGTTGGCGTATTCATGCGATATGGTCCACGGTTTGGTGGTGTTAATGCAGTATGGCGCGGGGTGACGGTGGTCTCGGCACTCAAGACTCCCGTGCGATTTATTCACTAGTCTTGTTGATTTATCGTCCGTTTCGTCGAGCTCTGTTGTGCGCTCGGTAGCGTGGGGTTGAGGTGTTTCAGGGGTTTAAACGGTGTTGCAGTTGGCGTATTCTTGCGGTATGGTCCAAGGTTCTGTGGTGTTAATGCAGTATGGCGCGGGGTGACGTTTCCCAGTTTAAATGAGGTTGGTGGTCTGGGGACTCAAGACTCCTGTGTGATTTATTCACCAATCTTGTTGATTTATCGTCCATTTTGTCGAGCTCTGTTGTGTGCTCGCTAGCGTCGGGTTAGGGTGTTACAGGGGTTTAAACGGTGTTGCTGTTGGGGTATTGACGGGGTATGGTCCAGGGTTTCGTGGTGTTAATGTGGTATGGCATTTTTGATGTGACTCAAGACTCATGTCCGAGTTTTACCTTGGCGAATGTGGTTGCACTGTCCTTGCTTATGGACATTTCTTCTGGCGTGTTTGTTGAAGCTATATTTTAGAAGTTCTCTGGTGTTGAAGCTTGTTCTGTTTGGTGCGACTTGCTTTTGTGTTGTGGCTATTTTTGTTGGCTTCTTTGCGGTGGCGTGGTTGTTTGTGGCTTATTTGCGGTGGTCCAGCGAAGGTGAAGTGGTTTCTGGTAGTGGGTGTTGCTGTCTGAATGCGCTTCATTGATCGAGTAATTTGCGGTGTTCGTGTCTGAACGTGTAGAGCGCTTTCTTGGTGCAACGAGCTTTGTCTTCTGCAATTTCATTGACGGGTTCTTTGGACGGGTAACTGTTGGAATTTTGTCTTTAGCTGAGACTTTTGTTTTTTGTTTTATGAAAAAAATCCGATTTATATCTCTCGGAAAAGACAAAGTAGTGCACATATAGTACGAGGATGATATATATATTTATGTGAGTTTAGAATTGCTTAGCACATCATGTTGAAGTTTATTATTATCTCTTAAGCATATGGTTTTGAGTAGGGTGGTATTAGTTGGGGTGCCGAAAATCGCGGATATCAAATTGCAAATTTTTTGTTAAAGTTTATATTATTTGTATTTTTTGTATTTCTTTTAAATTCATTTTACGTGGTTGTGATTGGATCCGGACGTAGTGACGTTGGCCTGGGGCTGTGTGCCCCAGGCCCCGGCGGCGCGGTGACGTTTGCCGTTTTAAATGCGGTTTAAATGGTCTCGGGACTGAAAACTCCTGTGCGATTTATTCACCGGTCTTGTCCATTTATCGTGCCTTTCGTCGAGCTCTGTTGTGCGCTGGCGTCGGGTTGAGGTGTTGCAGGGGTTTAAATGGTCTCGGGACTGAAGACTCCTGTGCATTTATTCACCAGAATTGTCCATTTATCGTGCCTTTGGTCGAGCTCTGTTGTGTGCCCGCTGGCGTCGGGTTGAGGTGTTGCAGGGGTTTAAACGTGTTGCAGTTGGCGTATTCGTACAACACGTGTTGGTCCATGGTTTCATGGTGTTAATGCAGTTGGTGGTCTCGGTACTCAAGACTCCTGTGGGATTTATTCACCAGTCTTCTCGATTTATCATCCCTTTCGTCGAGCTCTGTTGTGTGTGATTTATTCACTAGTCTTCTCGATTTATCATGCCTTTCATCGAGCTCTGTTGTGTGTGATTTATTCACCAGTCTTCTCGATTTATCGTGCCTTTCGTCGAGCTCTGTTGTGTGTGATTTATTCACCAGTCTTCTCGATTTATCGTCCCTTTCGTCGAGCTCTGTTGTGTGCTCGTTAGCGTCGGGTTGAGGTGTTTCAGGGGTTTAAACGGTGTTGCAGTTGGCGTATTCATGCGATATGGTCCATGGTTTGGTGGTGTTAATGCAGTATGGCGTGGGGTGACGGTGGTCTCGGCACTCAAGACTCCCGTGCGATTTATTCACTAGTCTTGTTGATTTATCGTCCGTTTCGTCGAGCTCTGTTGTGCGCTCGGTAGCGTGGGGTTGAGGTGTTTCAGGGGTTTAAACGGTGTTGCAGTTGGCGTATTCTTGCGGTATGGTCCAGGGTTCCGTGGTGTTAATGCAGTATGGCGCGGGGTGACGTTTTCCAGTTTAAATGAGGTTGGTGGTCTGGGGACTCAAGACTCCTGTGTGATTTATTCACCAGTCTTGATGATTTATCGTCCATTTCGTCGAGCTCTGTTGTGTGCTCACTAGCGTCGGGTTGGGGTGTTACAGGGGTTTAAACGGTGTTGCTGTTGGGCTATTGACGTATGGTCCAGGGTTTCGTGGTGTTAATGCGGTATGGCGTTTTTGATGTGACTCAAGACTCCTGTCCGATTTTTACCTTGGCGAATGTGGTTACACTGTCCTTGCTTATGGACATTTCTTCTGGCGTGTTTGTTGAAGCTATATTTTAGAAGTTCTCTGGTGTTGAAGCTTGTTCTGTTTGGTGTGACTTGCTTTTGTGTTGTGGCTGTTTTTGTTGGCTTCTTTGCGGTGGCGTGGTTGTTTGTGGCTTATTTGCGGTGGTCCAACGAAGGTGAAGTGGTTTCTAGTAGTGGGTGTTGCTGTCTGAATGCGCTTCATTGATCGAGTAATTTGCGGTGTTCGTGTCTGAACGTGTAGAGCGCTTTCTTGGTGCAACGAGCTTTGTCTTCTGCAATTTCATTGATGGGTTCTTTGGACGGGTAACTGTTGGAATTTTGTCTTTAGCTGAGACTTTTGTTTTTTGTTTTATGAAAAAAATCCGATTTATATCTCTCGGAAAAGACAAAGTAGTGCACATATAGTACGAGGATGATATATATATTTATGTGAGTTTAGAATTGCTTAGCACATCATGTTGAAGTTTATTATTATCTCTTAAGCATATGGTTTTTTTAAAAAGCTTATAGATAAATATGGGATTATGATCGATATGCTACACTGTATTCAATAAGAATAGTCACACACAATATTTTTTTTCTTATTTTTAAGTTTTTTTAAAACCAACCCAAACCAAAATACTATATGAGAGACAAGCTCAAATGTCCTATGTTAGTAGACATGTCAGAATCATACAATAGGGATATCATCCCTTTACTATGGTTATTGCCATGTCTCTGGTCCATTAACCTTTGTCTTCGTGTCAAACCCCTGTCCACACAGTGCAAAAAAGTATACATCTACATTATTGCGACAAACTATCGATCAGTGAAGCATACTCAAGCTGACCAATGCAGTCTATAGTAGCCTAGCAATAAGCTAATTTGGTTTCATCTAAAGAAAAAGCTATTTCAGATTGGATATTTCATCAATTTTTCCTTAAATAAAACAGCAGGTTGTCAATACCACCATCACTGCATCTAAGAATTTGTTAGCGTTCATGTTTCTTATAACAGTATTCTTGACAAATAACAAACTTTGCTCATATAGGGCTTTCTAAATATTCACAGGATTCCTGTGAATTTACAGCAGTGTTCTGTTACAAACACTGTCCACGTTTTCTTCTTTAGACAAAACCAAAGCATCTTGTTGCTAAGTTATCATAGACTTCATTTCAGGTTGTATGTTTCAAGAATTTATCCTTAAATAAAACGGCAGGTTGTGAATTGCAGCATCACTGCATCAAAGGGTTTCCCCTTGAGCCGCATATGGAACTGAAATAGTTGTTAGTCATTACCTCATTTGGCAGATGTCAAAGTCAAAGACAATGGAGTATCTCGCCAGAGACCCAGATTTTATACTGCACCCGAAATGCCATTTGTCTTATATGGGCAGTTGGCAAAGCCAATGGAAAATGAGCATCCCTCTCTTAAGCTCCTGGCCTGTTGTTTTGGGGTAGACTTCTATTCTCAAGTACAGATACTTAGGTTGAAAGTGGTTTCTATTTCTAGATTCAGTAAACCTGTATAGTATCTATTTTCTGAGAAAACTTGAAAAACAGGTCCATGCGAAAAGCAAAACCACTTAAACGAAGCAGACCAAAGAACCATTTAAAAATATCACATTCATAACACATGGAATAATGGAAATGGAAAAAGAACGAAGCAAAATAAAATAAATACAAACAGATCTGTAAATTTAATTAATGATATAATATAATGACATTTATTTCCTACCCGGTGCCTGGGTTGCAGGCTGGTATTAGCATTTAATCCCAGCGCCGACGCAGCTCATGATATCATGACCTCACTCCATAGCTGGTCGAAATACCCGGGAAGGAGGGAGGTTGGCACTCTTGGCATTAAATCTCCAGATACATACATACATACAATTCCGTTCCCCATACATTCATTTCAGGGAGTTTAGGTCATTACCGAAGAAAAGAAATGGTAATGACCAATTACACAGTCTTTGTGTTTTTCAAACCATAGTTTTTATTGCAATTATGGAATAAATCAAAAAACATAAAATTCTTGGCGCAAACAGTTCTTATGAAACCAGGCCAACGTCATTTCGTAAGGAACAAACAACAATCACATAAAATCAACTTTAAAATAAATCAAAAAGAAAACAGATAAATATATTATATTTTTATTTTTTAAATTCTTATTTAATTTTTATGGTGATAAAACCTATTATAATTTGGATATTAAACTATCATCATTAATTTGGATACCGCATCAATATGCCAACTGCAACACTGCGAGAAATTTATCTCGCAACAAGTACTGCTTCCACTTGGCCAAGGCATGTGTTATTGTCAACGTCTTTCCATCATATGTAGATTTTATATGCTCATTCAATTGTAACTTTTGACTCTCAAAGGCAATGAGATGTTTATGACTTATGAGCAGAACTCCTATGCATGTTTCTGAAACATAGTATTCATGGACGCATGTTTGTGAAACATAGTATTAATGACATTTATTTCCTACCCGGTGCCTAGGTTGCAGGCTGGTATTAGCATTTAATCCCAGCGCCGACGCAGCTCATGATATCATGACCTCACTCCATAGCTGGCCGAAATACCCAGGAAGGAGGGAGGTTGGCACTCTTGGCATTAAATATCCAGATACATACATACATACAATTCTGTTCCCCATACATTCATTTCAGGGAGTTTAGGTCATTACCGAAGAAAAGAAATGGTAATGACCAATTACGTAGTCTTTGTGTTTTTCAAACCATAGTTTTTATTGCAATTATGGAATAAATCAAAAAACATAAAATTCTTGGCGCAAACAATTCTTATGAAACCAGGCCAACGTCATTGCGTAAGGAACAAACAACAATCACATAAAATTAACTTTAAAATAAATCAAAAAGAAAACAGATAAATATATTATATTTTTATTTTTTTAATTCTTATTTAATTTTTATGGTGATAAAACCTATTATAATTTGGATATTAAACTATCATCATTAATTTGGATACCGCATCAATATGCCAACTGCAACACTGCGAGAAATTTATCTCGCAACAAGTACTGCTTCCACTTGGCCAAGGCATGTGTTATTGTCAACGTCTTTCCATCATATGTAGATTTTATATACTCATTCAGTTATAACTTTTGACTCTCAAAGGCAATGAGATGTTTATGACTTATGAGCAGAACTCCTATGCATGTTTCTGAAACATAGTATTCATGGACGCATGTTTTCCTGACATCTGGATTTGTCAAGACTAGAGTGAATGTCATTAAGGTTTTCAACTTTTCAAAATAGTCTTTAGCTTTTTTTATCCCATATGAAGGCATCACTTTTAAATAATGATGTTAGTAGTGTGACAATTTGTGTACGCATTTGAACAAATCTTCTATAGTAGTGTACGAGACTAAGAAATCCCCCTCATGATGTCATTGATTTGGGGATAGGTCACTTAGTAGTTACCACAATTTTCTTGCGCTCAACCTTGATGGTTTCAGTTAAAATGATATGTGCTAAAAACACTTTTTAATCTTGTCCAAAACTGCATTTGAATTTGTTAGCTGCAATTGGCCAAAATATGTATATATTTAAATTTCTATACACATGTCCCAAGTACAGACATCCTTTAGGATAGATACATTTCAGAGTCATATAACATATAGGAATTTCAGAATCACAAAACATTTAGGAAATTCAATGTAGCTTGAGTGTCAGCAAAATTTCGGTTTTGTGCAAAATGTCTTTGTTTTTTGTAGTAAATAAAAGAGCTCTGAAAATTGGATGTCCCAAGTACAGACATCCTTTAGGATAGAGACATTTCAGAGTCATATAACATATAGGAATTTCAGAATCACATAACATTTAGGAAATTCAATGTAGCTTGAGTGTCAGCAAAATTTCGGTTTTGTGCAAAATGTCTTTGTTTTTTGTAGTAAATAAAAGAGCTCTGAAAGTTGGAATTTTTGTTAATTAATAATATAAATAATTTGTTCATTTGCTGTTTGCGAAATCTGGTTGCAAATTTTTTGTTAAATTGCTGAATACTATATTAATTAGATTTTATTATTCATTTCACGTTAGGGCTAATTCTACAGAAATTAGTTAGTGTCAAGAATTTCTTTCTGCAAAGCAGTTGTCTATAATGCTTAGTTATAGACCTTGATAATGAAAAACAGAAAATATAAGTGCTTCATGCAAAAGAATGAGTACACATTATTGCATAATCATTACATTGAATACTGATTTGAAACTATGTAATAATGCAACAAAAACCTGTTCTTGGTTTCTAACTCTTTCATTTCATTTGCAAAGTGCAAATGTGAATAACTATATTGGGTAAGCATTTACAAACAGGCATTTACAGGTGTATTTGCTTATTCCTGGATGATTCCTAGAGTTATTACACGTAATTTGTTCTCACAAAAAAATGAGAAAAAAATTTAAAAGTGGTACTGATCTAAAGGCTTTGAAAAATTGCATTTAAAATAAATTCCTAACAAAAATGTTTATTGAATTCTTTTCCGAGATACTTTTCATTGCAAGTCGCTATGCAAAAGACATTGTTCTATTTGATTCATTGCTTGCAAGTGTCACAAACAATGTGACTTATTTTTGCTTATTTCCAAAGTTGCATTTGCCATGCAGGTTTTCCTTCCTATGTTTCTTCTTCTGATGGAGAACATTGAACATAATCAATGTTCTCGCATAGGAGCAACATCTGTTCCGATTATACAACAGGCATTTGATGGTATTGATGTTGCTTTGTCAACAAACCATCTGTTTCGTTTACAAGCTTTTCATTACCGAAATGGAGATTGTCTTTTTGATGCCTTTGTTGTTCTCTTGCATTTTCAATACACATCCTTGGAAATAAGAGAAGCAACCATAAACCATTTTCGTTTGCGCATAGCTGCAAACGATCCAGCCGCAATTTCTTCTATGAACTTGGAATTGGATCCTTCGTACTTGTTTCAATTGCATGGGATAGAAAATAGAGATCTTTACTTGGAACGAATGTCGCAAACTGCATCTGAACCGGATGCAAAAAATGTTTATGGCCTTTGGGGTGATATCTTCTACATAAAATGGTTTGCAAACTGGTTAAATGTGCCTATTGCTATATGGTCATTGAGAAGCAAAAGGAAATATCTTCATTTCAACCCTTCCTGTGCTGGATATTGCTACAATATTCTATTCCATGATCACGTTCCAGCTGCTGGGCACTTTGAACCTTTGCTTTCATACAAATTACTAGGACCTGACTATGTTGTTTTCAATGAACAATCAGATACTTCTTCTATTGATTCTTGTCAAGATATCTTTTTCAAATGTCATCGGTTAAGAAAAAGTCTATTGCAACAAGGATTCCAATTAATCTCTCGCATTGATGGCCATTGCTGTGACTCGTTATTTGAATCAATTTCAAAATTGACAAACACATTTGATAGTGCAAGCCTCAGAAAAACAATAGCGCAAACTTTTTTCAATTGCATGCTTTCAAATGATGCAAGAGCCTTTCGTTGTCTAGAA
Source organism: Larix kaempferi (assembly GCA_027924585.1). Lineage (NCBI taxonomy): Eukaryota > Viridiplantae > Streptophyta > Pinopsida > Pinales > Pinaceae > Larix > Larix kaempferi. Next base: position 2,097,064 of record BSBM01000635.1, on the reverse strand, counting down.
ACATTCCTTCATCTTGAGACAGTGCAAGAAAATCAACTTGTTTCTAGTTGGCAAACCTTTGTAGTGAATTTGGCAGAGCCTTATACAATTGGCCATGTAAATGATGGCCATTTCACAATTCAATGGTTGTGTGAGGTTTTGGAAGTCAACATATTTCTTTTGAACATACACTCTTACAAAGTGGAAAACCAATTCTTCTCAACAAATACATCGTCAAAGATCTATTTTCTTCTTCATCATGAAATTGACAAATGCCATTCGCATTTTCATCCCTTGTGTCAGACAAGCATTGAAAAAAATTCTCCAATATTGTCAAATGCCATGACTAGGAATCTTCCTATGAATGCAATGATGAAAACAATTGACAATTGTCATCATCAAACTCTTTGCAATGCCATTGAAGAAGAACATTCTCCTGAACTTTGCAAAGAACATTCTAACATAGAAACAAAGAAAAGGAAAAAAACTTGTTCGATGGAAAAAACATTAAAAAAAAAACAAGACTCTTTTGCATTGGCCCAGAAATTTCAACTGTGATGGAAAAATGCCTGGAGAAAGATTCCATTATGAGACAGCAAAAATCCATTGCCCCATTCAAAAACATACGTGCCATTGTCACGTCCCCTCCCATTCCAGTAGCTAGATGGAGAGGATCATGAGGTTAAATCGGGCATCCAGCCCCATTCATATTCAGCAAGCATTCAAATCAAAAAGAATATATACATATACAAATGCGTAACAGATGTGGTATTAAACTGGGCGTCTAGCCCTATGAAACGTTTAACCATAAGCATTCACATAATATAACAGAGATAGATGAAAATGTATGGGTTTTAAGAAATTCACAGCGGAATATTAAGAATTGCACATCCATCATACATTTAAGATGTTCATCAAATAATTAATTGCAAGTTAATACAAGAGAATACTTATCTTATGCGAAAGTAATCCCACGCAACTGGCTATGTAACTGCAATGTTCCACCCAACCGTAGGCCAGTGTGCTCCTCAATCTCTCAGCACCACTGCCACCCCCGAGCTGGGCATGATCTCTACAAGGAACCAGGGAACAACAAACTCACACATAGCCAAGTATACACCAAGATGAGCCAAGCCAATCTGCAATTGGGTTTATCAGGCTGCTAAGACATGGAAGGGAAGAATTGCTAAGCTAGTGAGCTCAACCACAGAGCTATGGGTACCCCTCCCAGATCTATTCAGCTTGGCACTCACAATGCCTACACACCCAACACCAGGAAGTATTCTCTTCACTACCACACAGTCCCTCAAGCCATACCTTCCTTTCTAGTGCTCTCAGGGTGTGCATAGAAAAGTATCCAATCCCTCTTGATCTTCTTGGGAGGCTACTCCCTCTACTAGGTTTATCAAGCCAGTTCTGTCCACTACCAGTCCAAAACTTCAATTCACAGGTTCAAACCAAAAACGAGGATGCACACAACAGCAGAACACCATTATGGAGCAAGATAAAACGTTTTTACAGTGAGATGCATGAGACGGGTTTTCAGCTACTCAGAAAAATGTGGGAACCCACAAAAACGAAATGGGAAGTTGGGAAACAACCCAGGGAAGCCAAATCCGTTTTTAGAAAAACGTCCCTGGGCATTCAGGGGCAAAAACGACCTCCATACAATCCCCAAAACGTGGCCCTCCTCTCCCAGGCTGCTATATATGCAAAAACGAACTTCCAAGCATGGAAAAATGCAGGATTTGGATGAAAAACGTGTAGGGAAAGGCCCAGCTAGCTCCAACTGCGTGAATGAGTGAAGACTGCCCCTTCAGAATGGATTTGGGCACCATTTTGTGGGTGATTTCTTGCCCAACAAGCAAAAACACGAATTTCCAGGTTGATGGCTTGCCCATGCACGAAAATGGCTTGCCCATACTTCTTCATTTCCAAGGCATTAACTGCCTTAACCAATTTCTTGGAAGAATTAAATGATTGGGTGCATGAGACAAAATGGGTAGTTGGTGGTTTATGGGTTTCCCCATTGACACATGGATTAACACCATTGGCCCAAGGGTTTGAATAATTTCCCTCCCTTTTCCTTGTAGAGTCATGCCCCATCTCTATTGTTGCATTGCATAGCCGGTTGTGGGTTTTTCATTAAAAATTCGTAATTACATGATGTCTTATATACGTTGTGCCCATCTCGCACAAGAACCATAGGCATCTATTTTAATTGTCGACATATATAAACGCTCAATCAATGGTGGGGCCTTGGCCTCGAGCTCCTCACCACGATTAAATATCAGTATTTACATCATTTACAATTTGATACAAAGGGGGTCAAAATGGGGACGTGACAGCCATTAAAAAACAAATGCGTCTGAAAACTTGTTCCATGCAAAAAACATTAAAAAAAAAACCAAGACTCTTTTGCATTGGGCCAGAAATTTCAATTGTGATGGAAAAATGCCTGGACAAAGATTCCATTATGAGACAGCAAAAATCCATTGCCTCGTTCAAAAACATACGTGCCATTAAAAAAAAATGCGTCTGAAAGCACTTCAGTCCTTTCAAAAGCAAAAGGCATATGAGAAGGAAAAAAAAGCACTTAAAGAATACTCGAAAAATATTCAAGATGCCCCTATTCATGCATGTTCTGTCTGTAGACGCTTGCACTTTAAAAGGGATGTTCGCTATATCAATGAAGACACTTTCTATGCATTGAAATGTCTTCCTTGGAATACCATGCCTTCTTCAATCGCACTGTACAATTACATATGCAAATATTACAAAAAGAATATTTCAAATTCAGAGACACCATTGTTTGCAACACCACTTAACATTCATTGCAACACTTCATTATCTGATGTAGACAAATTGACTTCGCTTGAAGAGCGGCTTGTGTCACCAAGAATTGCTTTTGCTCAGATTCGGCAACTAGGTTATAAACGAGCTCAAGTTGGCTTGACAGGAACAATCATCAATGTGCCTACATCTTTAGACAAAGTACAAAGAGCATTGCCTAGGAACCTAGAACAGGACAAGACCATTGCAGTTATGCTTAAGCGAAAACTAGAATACAAAAATGCATTTGTTTCTGGAAATGTTCGACCAAATATTGTCATGCAAGCATTGAAAACTCTTTGTGACATGGATCTTTACAAAATGGAGAATGTACATATCAATTCAGATTGGGACAAGGCATTCCATGAATTGTTGACAAAGCAAGAATCTAATGAAATATCAATATCATAATCAAATGATTTAGATCAACCTCTTACAAAGCTAAGAGAAAGTGATGAGGATACACATGACCAATTCATAGAACCAATCACAGAAACATTGGTACATGGATATGGAGAAACCCATCTAATAGATGATTTGGCCACCAAAATCATTGAGCTTGCGCCTTCTGAAAACTACCGACCCCTAGGAATTTTCCAAGATCGGTTCTCTGAAGAACTTAATTTCCCTACACTTTTCTTTGGATGCAACTGCTCCAATGACATCTACAAGTGCTTTCGACACCAACAAATTTTCCAGTGGGAGCTTCAACATGAAAGCACACATTTTGAAGCACATCCCACAAATATATTCTTTAAAGCAGTGAAAGTGTTAATAAGTCAAATCTCTAGTACTGCTTGGATATCTATTCGCATAGGGGAGTTAAAAGGGAAAAAACTAAAAGCCAAAGATGTAAAATGAAAAGCCAACCTTCTTAACATAATGAAATCGCCAATTGCATATCGTTCACTAAAAGCCGTCCGAACATCTCCTGACTATTTTGACAACATGAGAAAAAATCTTTTCGCAATGATACATCAACTAGGGCCACCAACCTTTTTTGTAAGCTTTTCTACTGCTGAACATCTTTGGAAGCCTTTGTGTGATGCTTTGCACATGCTAGAGAAAAAAGACAAAGAAAATTGTGATGAAATTCTTACTGAAGATGTTATTGATAATTTGATAAGAAAACATCCTGTACTTTGTAGCCGTTACTATAAAAACAAAATGAATTCGTTAAAGTCCTTGATCTTGAAAAACAAATACCTTTTTGGTAAAGTAACTGACTTTTTTTTTTACAACTGAATTTCAACAAAGAGGAAATGTACATGAACATGGGCTTCTCTGGATTGAAAATGCACCTGTCTTTGGCAAGAATAGCAATGATGAAATAAGTTCTTTTGTCGATTGCTATATTTCAACAGACTCTTCATTGCTTGAAGCAAACTTCATCAAAATTCAAACTCATAGACATACAAGAACATGTAAAAAACATATACACTCTGCATGTAGGTTTCGATTCCCGATGTTCCCTATCGATACTACAATGGTTTTAGAACCTCTTGAAACTAAATCGGATGCATTGACTGAAAAAAGAAAACTCCTTTCTTTTGCTCTTGAATCTAAAGAATATTCAAGGAACATGACATTTGATTCATTCTTGCAAGAAATACACTTAAACAAGGACGAGTACATTGAACTAGTACGTTCTACAATTGAGAAACCGACATTGCTATTAAAAAGACACCCTTCAGATATTTGGATAAATTGTTTTGCAAAAGCAATTCCAAGTTTGTGGCAAGCAAATACAGATGCCCAATTCATATTATATGCATATGCAACTGCAACATACGTAAGCTCATACATAACGAAATTAGATAGGCCTATGACAATGGCTTTGAAAACAATCCAAGAAGAGTCTATTTCAAACAATTGTAATCAGCTAGAAAGAATTTGTAGGCTTGGAAACACATTTCTGAACATGCAACAGATGTCTATTAGAGAAGCAGTACATATTGTGCTTTCTTTACCTCTATATTCATCTTCAAGAACGACAATTTTTATCAACACTGCTCCAGATGATAAAAAAACTGTTGTTTTAAAAAAACCGTCTCTACTAGAAAAGGAGCATGATGATTCTGAAGACATCATTTGCCCATCGATAATAGACAAGTACATTGAACGCCCGACAGATCTACAACATCTATCTTTAGCTGAATATGCTTCTTCCTATTGCCTGGTTCATGGAAAAACAATCAAAAGAAACAAACAATCTATCATTCGCTACATTCATTACAATCAAGAAAAAGATCCTGAAAATTTTGCTCGTGAAAAGATATTGCTCTTTGTACCTCACAAAAATCTTTCCAATTTCTTGGAGCACCCCCTGCAAACATGGACAAAGGCATATGAAAAACACAAAAAACAAATATCAAATGTTGAAGGAAAAATCATGGCAAAATCAATTTCAAAATGGGGTGATATTGACATTGCAAAAGACAAAGTTGAAGCGCTTTTTGAAATACCTGTAGACTTTGCAAAAGATATCAATGATGCAGTCAAACTAGATGGTGTTGAAAAGTATGACATGGGCGATGATCTTATCTACAAAAGAAAGAATAGACTATTTGAAACACCAAAAACATTTAGCATAGCTAAAAAACCATTTCTGCCTGATAAGGATGAATACTTTGCAATTAGACGTAGTTTAAACAATGAGCAACAGTCCATTGTGAAAGAAATTATTGCTAGGAAAAAAAACAATCCTGCAAAACCAATCCATATCTTCCTTACGGGAAGTGCAGGAACAGGAAAAACACATACTGCAAAGGCCCTTTATGATGCTCTTGTCTTTTTCTATGAAAAAGAACTTGGTAGCAACCCCTTGAAAAGAAAAGGTCTTATTGTTTCATTCACTGGAAAAGCAGCATACAATGTAGATGGAATTACTGTTCACTCTGCTTTTAAGCTTCCTTTGGGTTCCTCGATCTTGATCCCATTAAGTTCAAACACACTATATCTTTTGAGCAAAGACTATGAACAAGTACGTGTTCTATTAATTGATGAAGTTTCTTTGATAGGTTCACGAATGCTACATAACATAGACAAACGTCTTCGTGAGATCATGCATACTCCAACAAAACCATTTGGAAATCTAGATGTCATCTTTTGTGGCGATTTCTGCCAAGCAAAACCTGTTCATGATTCTTGGATTTTCGACTTGCCAAGTTTCAATAATCAAAAATTCCCTTATAGTTTTTGGAATGACTTCATACAATACTATGAATTAAAAACCGTTGTCAGGAAAAAAGATGAAACTTTTATATCGATCTTGAATAGAATCAGAACAGGAAAACAAACATTTGAAGATATACAACATTTGAACCGGAAATGCTACAGACAACCACCAATTGATCCATCGTTTCCATTTCTTTATTATTGCAATAAAGATGTTCAACAACATAACTCAAAGATGTTGACTCTTGTTAATACAGAAGCATTTACAATTGCTGCCCAAGACACCAAAATTGATCAAATCGATAACATAGCTAATGTAGATAAGAGAATTCATTTGCCATCTACAATTACTCTAAAAAAAACATGCTTCTCGAAATAGTAGGAAGGAACTATTCAATTGAAGATGGCCTTGTCAATGGTGCTGAAGGAATCTTCAAACATTATAGTCAAGCAACAACAGACATTTTATGGATTCAATTTTCAGATCCAAAGATTGGAGCAATTGCACGGGCATTTATGCAGCACCTTTACAATGATTCCATCCTATGCACTTGGACACCTATAAAAAGAGTTACAACACAAATTTCTCTTGGAAAGAGAAATAACTATATCCGAGTACAATTCCCAGTTCAATTAGCATGTGCTCGAACAATTCATAGAGCACAAGGTATTACACTTGAAAAATTGGCATTTGATGCAAAAGGAGTCACAAAACATGGTCTTGTTTACACTGCATTGTCATGTGTAAAAAGCATCGAATGTCTCTATCTTGTAAACAAATTACAGCAAAATTTTTTTTTCTGTTTCATCAAAAGTAGTTGCAGAATTAAATAGATTAGAGAAACAGGCTTCTTTGCAATTTCAATATGGACTTAAGTCATTTCCAAATACTAAGCACATGTTCATTTCTTCACTTAACACACGAAGTCTGCTTTCACACATTGATGGCGTTGCAAATGACTTCGAACTTATGCAATCAGACATTCTTTGTTTGCAAGAAACACATATGAATTTGCCACCTACTACTGCAGCATTTGTAAACCAAAACAATTGCATTGCAACACATTCAGTTCATGGCCTTTGACAGTTGTCAATAAGAAGATTCCTATTATGAAAACAACTTTTTTCAATGAGCCATCAATCGAGGCAATTGTCACTTACATTACGCTCCCTGACAACATTCTCCAGCTTGTCAATATTTATAACAAACCAAATAATCTTGTTAACAACCTTATTGATGTCTTGGACTGTGTTATGTTACAAAACAACAAGAAAATGCTAACCATAATAACTGGTGACTTTAACATTGACATGTACAAAGAAACAATTTCGAAAAGGAGGTTGGAATTGTTTATGCAAAGTAAATGTCTAAAGTTAAAAACAAACATACCTACAACAGAATATGGTTCTATGATTGACCATTTTTGTACAAACATAGATATTGACAGGCTTTCATTTACCATTTCCGATGCATATTGGTCAGATCATTTTACTAGTATCTTATCAGTACCTGCAACTTGCATATAGAAACTGATAGAGTATTTTGTCTTCCTTGTTTTTTGTCTTTTTTTAAGATGATTTTCTATTTGAAATATATTCTTGAATATTTTAACATGCTCTGAGTCTTCATTGGATGTGCAAATTGAAAAAAAAAAATACAGTATTTCAAAAAAACAACTAATCAGAAGCAATATTCTCAAGGACAAAGATATGTTTTCAAACACCATGTTGCAAAACCTGCATTTGGAAACATGTTTTCATAAATTGGATTCTGTGGTTTTTCCTAGCATGGCCTTCGTATCAAAACATGCTCATTGCAATGTTTTTTCATGTTTTCTGTTTACTTGCATAGAACAGGTATATGGGACATTGAAAGTAAAAAATGTTTTTGCACCACCGTACCACTGCATTTGCACACAGTGTAAACTGCCAATGATACAAAGCACCATTTTTTGTACATTTTGCAATCGTGAAACACCAACTACTTATGAACATATATTACAATGTAAGCTAGAGACTGAAGAAGCGACTATTGAATGTACACTTTGAGACACACAATTAAAAAAATGTTGTGTCGATGTTCTAGCTATTTCTTATGAACAATACTCCGATAGTGTTTCCTCAACCATTTACAATCTTCGCAAGTTGAAGCAACAAGGGCTTTACACTTTGGCAACGAACAGCAGAATTGTCGAAGTCCAAAAATTTTGAGCAAAAGGTATGATCATAATTTCCCTTTTTGTTCAAACACTTTGAACAATTTTTCCATTGTTTCAGCTTCGATTCAATATTTCAAAATAGATTTCAAACACTCTCTATTGCAACTTCTTTTATGATTTATTTCAAGCTGGATTTTATAAAATAAACACAATATTAAATCATTTTTCTTTTTCCATTCACACAACGCTTGCAATGTAATCATGTTCATTGCTTATATACCTGTCACTTGTCCTATTTATTGTTTAGTCAATAATAACTTTCAACGGATTTTCAAAGATTCAATTTTAATGTATCTGAAGTTCTCTTTTGTTACTCTGTTCATTTATTTGAAGATTGCAAAAAGCACTGACCCTAATAAAAGCAAAGGAGCCATCCCTAGTATAAGATTACCAAAACCCTGTTCACTTTTAATAGATTTTTTGCACCCCCTCTCCCATTGCCTCCTCAAATGGCACTGAAACTGCCAGAGGTCTCGTATTATGTTCTAACCAAACGACCTGGACAAGGTCAAGCTGATAAACCTGTTAAATTACTTTGTAATCACTTCAGACTAAGCTTTACTAGTGTCCAGGACTCGTTCCAATACGAAGTGAGTAAGTTCAACATTCTATTATCTGTGTTATCTGTCTTATATATTAGATTTTGTTAAGACAGATGATAATTTTCCTTCCTTCGATTTCAGGTTAAAATAACTGCTCAACGCGGGGGCCAAGAAAAAGAATGTGCCAGTAAAATCTTGTGTACAAAAATTATGGATAAAGTCAAAGAAATATATAGTCATACTGAACTAGGTGGCAAAGATTTTGTTGTTGATGGGAAGAAGAACTTGTTTAGAGTTGGGCCTCTTAGAAACAATATCATTCAATGCAATGTTCTTGTTGGTGACAAAAGAAATAAACAAAGGTAAGTTTTTCTTCTTTACTTATGTTTGTTAATTCTTTCCTTCGCAAATATTGATTTAGTTACAAGATTATCTCTCTATTACATGTTTTAGTATCTAGCTTTAAGAGATCAAATATTCAAGCTGCATTTCATGAGGTTGCTCTATGAACACATTTCATAATCCCTGCACTAGTTAATATTCGTGATATTACAATGCATACTTGTCTAATTGAGTTACAAGGTCCTCTCTCTATCACATGTCTTGGCTTTCAGTTTTTAAAAGTTTCAGTATTCAAAGTACATTTCTTTTAACTCTATGCACAAATAAAGAGATCCAAACTTGCACACTCCCTTTTGTTGATATTCTTATCAGAGAAATCTGGAAGCTTGGTTTCAGTAATAATGATTCAGAATTCAAAGCAGCCATAGCAATTTGATATTCCCATCAAAGGAATGTACATACTCGATTTCAATAGTAGAGTTTTCAAATGTAGAAGTAGAAATTAGTTTACAATTACAGATTTTTGCTCTTTTAAAATGTCAACGCATCAGAAAATTGTTAACGATATGCATTTTTGCTAACTTTCATTATCAATTTTCATGTTTGAATCAATAGAAAAACCAAACGACCTGGACAAGGTCAAGCTGATAAACCTGTTAAATTACTCTGTAATCACTTCAGAGTAAGCTTTACTAATGTCCAGGACTTGTTCCAATACAATGTGAGTAAGTTCAACACTCTATTGCCTGTTTTATCTGTCTTATTTATTAGATTTTGTTAAGGCAGATGATAATTTTCCTTCCTTCGATTCCAGGTGAAAATAACTGCTGAATGTGGGGGTCAAGAACAAGAATGTGCCAGTAAAATCTTGTCTACAAAAATTACGGATAAAGTCAAAGAAATATATAGTCATACTCAACTAGGTGGCAAAGATTTTGCTGTTGATGGGGAGAAGAACTTGTTTAGAGTTGGGCCTCTTAGAAACAATATCATTCAATGCAATGTTCTTGTTGCTGGCAAAAGAAATAAACAAGGGTAAGTTTTTCTCCCTTACTTACGTTTGTTAATTCTTTCCTTCGCAAATATTGATTAAGTTACAAGATTATCTCCCTATTATATGTTTTAGTATGTAGCTTTAAGAGATTAAATATTCAAGCTGCATTTTATGAGGTTGCTCTGTGAACACATTTCATAATCCCTGCACTAGTTAATACTTGTGATCTTACAATGCATACTTGTCTAACTGAGTTACAAGGTCCTCTCTCTATCACATGTCTTGGTTTTCAGTTTTTAAAAGTTTCAATATTCAAAGTGCATTTCTTTTAACTCTATGCACAAATAAAGAGATCCAAACTTGCACACCCCCTTTTGTTGATATTCTTATCAGAGAAATCTTGAAGCTTGGTTTCAGTAATAATGATTCAGAATTCAAAGCAGCTATAGCAATTTGATATTCCCATCAGAGGAATGTACAGACTTGATATCAATATCAGAGTTTTCAAACGTAGAAGTAGAAATTAGTTTACAATTGCACATTTTTGCTCTTTTAAAATGTCAACGCATCAGAAAACTGTTAATGATATCCATTTTTGCTAATTTTCATTATCAATTTTCATGTTTGAATCAATAGAAAAAATAGACGACCTGAACAAGGTCAAGCTGATAAACCTGTTAAATTACTCTGTAATCACTTCAAAGTAAGCTTTACTAATGTCCAGGACTCGTTCCAATACAATGTGAGTAAGTTCAACATTCTATTCTCTGTCTTATCTGTCTTATTTATTAGATTTTGTTAAGGCAGATGATAATTTTCCTTCCTTCGATTTCAGGTGAAAATAACTGCTGAACATGGGGGTCAAGAACAAGAATGTGCTAGTAAAATCTTGTGTACAAAAATTATGCATAAAGTCAAAGAAATATATAATCATACTGAACTAGATGGCAAATATTTTGCTGTTGATGGGGAGAAGAACTTGTTTGGAGTTGGGCCTCTTAGAAACAATATCATTCAATGCAATGTTCTTGTTGGTGACAAAAGAAATAAACAAAGGTAAGTTTTTCTTCCTTACTTATGTTTGTTAATTCTTTCCTTCGCAAATATTGACTGAGTTACAAAATTATCTCTCTATTATATGTTTTAGTATGTAGCTTTAAGAGATTAAATACTCAAGTTGCATTTCATGAGATTGCTCTATGAACACATTTCATAATCCCTACAATAGTTAATATTCGTGATCTTACAACGCATACTTGTCTAATTGAGTTACAAGGTCCTCTCTCTATCACATGTCTTAGCTTTCAGTTTTAAAAAGTTTCAGTATTCAAAGTACATTTCTTTTAACTCTATGCACAAATAAAAATATCCAAACTTGCACACTTTGTTGATATTCTTATCAGAGAAATCTGGAAGCTTGGTTTTAGTAATAATGATTCTGAATTCAAAGCAGCTGTAGCAATTTGATATTCCCATTAGACGAATGTACAGACTTGATTTCAATACTAGAGTTTTCAAATGTAGAAGTAGAAATTAGTTTACAATTGCACATTTTTGCTCTTTTAAAATGTCAACGCATCAGAAAACTGTTAATGATATCGATTTTTGCTAACTTTCATTATCAATTTTCATGTTTGAATCAATACAAATACACAGTCAAATCTGCCCAACAACAAAAGAACTAGTGGCTAAAATATTCTGTTAAATATTTTGCCCTTTCAGTTTTGTTCAAAAATAAAGTTGAATTGTAACGCTTCTTTGAATGTAATTTCTTTCTGTCATATGCTGAGCAACTTAATTTTCTAAATGATACTTAGCAATGGTTTTAACCTGTCATGCATTCAATCATGATCAATATGATTTGTTATGTTTTACGTCTTTTAGAGTTACTGCAGGAATTATATTTGAAGTTTTACTACCTTGTTACCATTTTGTGCCCATCTGTCAACAACAATGCTCATCAACCAAACTGCTGTCATTGATTTTTTGTTGCCGAATCAAGATGTTGAAAATCCATGGAAGATTAATCGGGCTAAGGTAAAACATAAAACGTAACTCGAGACATGCTTTCCTTGGATTTATGTCATACAACTTTTATTCTTATTCTTTAACAGTTCAAATGTGAAATTCTGTTGCCTAATTTCAGACAAAACAAATGTTGGAAATGTTATTGGCTCCTGGAAATGTTTGTATAAGTGTACATTGTGTGGTTTTCGTTGTGTATTTGACCTGTCTATCTTTGTGCTCATCTCAAAACATACACAAGAAGTTGCATTAGACAAAAAAGAATTAGAAGCTGTTTCTAACTTTCTCCTTGTTGGGTATGTTATATCTCTTCACATGGTCGCTGCGTGTACAACACGATCCCTACGGCATATCTTTTTTGGGTTGCTTTTTGTTTTTTTTGTTTTTTGACCCATTGTACTCTATCTAATCCCGGTAAAAGGGATTAGGGTTGTAACCTAATTTCGGGTAAACGAATTAGGGTTTTAGATGCTGCGGAATACCATTTATTGTATTGTACATGGTTAAATAAAACATATAATGAAAAAGGAGCTATGCGGCTCTAAGTTTTGCTGGTTTTTTCCCGGTTAAGGGTTTCCAGGTGAAAATCTCTGTGTAATGTGTGTGCCATTGTGTATTTTCTGTTAATGCTTAAGAATCATATAAGTTTGTACTTCACTGCTAAGGTTTAAAACTTACACTCCTGTGGCAAACAATGGATCTATTGCCTTTATATTGCATCCATCAGATAATGGTCTTGCAATCACAAGGTCAGGGCAATCAACCTGCACACATAATACTAATCTTGCTGAATCTTTGGAACAACCTAAACCTAGATATGGATAAAAATTATGCATGTGTATATAGTGTTCTATTATCAAGCATTGGATATTGAAATATTTGTTGTCTTCCTGTTGAAGGATATTAAATCAGAGCGTCCTTATTGACACATACCTATTGAGCTCTTCCTGTTTGTTTAATAACCATTTTGTTAATTGAATGAGGCTTATTGATGTTGCATTTCAGACAGTGCAACGAATACACAGCTTCTGTCTTTGCATGACTCCTTTAAATGTATTCCTTTTCTAATGATTTGAACATTCTCATTGTTTTCTTTGCAGACATGAACATCATCAAAAATCAAATGAAGTAGTTGTTACTGTGTTTGCAAAGGAGCAGTCTAAAGAAACTGTTGTTGTTGAGTTTAATGAACAGTTTGTATGTCTCTTCTCCAAAAGATGATTCCTTCTTTTTAGCCCATGTTGTATTTTTACTCGGCTTAAGCATGGGTTGGACTATTTTTTGGTTTATGTTATTGGCATAATATTCACTCAGTAAGGACCTGATTTGGTTTATTGTGATTTCAGTTGAACATTATTACTGATATTCCTGGAGAAGACAATTATGTGCTTCATAAGCATTTATTCGCTAAGGTAACATTTGTTATTCTTCTTGATGATATTTTTGGTATGTTGTTTTAAACCTTGTATATGTTTTCTTTGAATGTGAAATACTTCTATGATATTGCTTCTTCTATGGTTACTGTATAATTTTTAAATTAAACTACTGCAACTTGTATGGCTACATTTTACTTTTACTGCCCAACTCTCTCTTGTATCTGCCGCATTATGTAGAAATGAAATCTAGTTAATGTAATTTGCACACAATATGATATCTTACAATTGACAATTCTTTATAGAAAGACAGATTTAAAATGCTTTTGCCTAAACCTTTCAGGAAATAGAAATCTTTAGCTACTTTTGCTTTTGCAAGTTACTATTTATTTCCTAGTTTGATGTATTGCATGTAGCTAGAACCTCTTATGAGAATTGAAGGTGTCTATCAGCTAGGATGCCAGTTTGTTAGACAGGTGTCTAGTACAATAGATCCATATTAACACTGGCCCCTTCAAAACAAGATGTTCACACCTGTTTTTAATCCCTTAGTAGTTAAGAGATCCAGAGTTGAGAGATCTATCAGCTAAGATGCTAAATTCTTGCTTCTGATTATATAAGCATTCAAGAGTATTAATGAAGAATGACAACTCAGTCATGTACACTGATAATCTCCACGTTTTCAATTATTTCTTTTGAGAATATATAAATTTTTTGTTGAACGTTTTGACAATGATAAGACATGATTACATACTTGTTTAAATGAGCATACCAATGTTTGAGACATAATGTCTTTTTCAATCAAAAGAGATAAGTCTCCTTGCAAATTCAGTTTATGGTCAGTTGCAAAAACCATGCAAACATACTTGCTCATTATCTTTTTGCAATGTGCAGGAAAAAAACATTGCCAACTCTGCCACAGCACCGATTATGCCACTGCAAAATGCAATTTTGAATATGGCTAGCATTTTTGGCTGTTCAACTACAAAGGAAGGCTTTACCACTTGCTCTTAAGCTGGTTGGCAGCTCTTTGGGCAATGAACCGTAGCAAATTTGTAAAAATGCTAGGAAACTTTCAAAAACAGAATCTATATCACAATATCATAGAAAGAAGCTTTGCTCTTTCTCTTTTGCAAAGATTGTTGAAGCTATTTTTAATATTGCTTATATATATGTCAACAAGAAATATTGCCTCTTTTCTCCAACTAAGTCTATTTTCATGATCATGTTGAATGTAGAACTAAATTATTTCGATTTTTTCCCTTTTTTGTTGCAAACACCTTTGTCTTTTGCCATGAGCAAATATATATGCATTCTTTATATATATAAATGTTTCTATTTAACGTCTTTTAATACAAGAAAGCAAAAATCCTTTCGCCAAAAAAATCGCTTTTATCAATTAACGACAATTTCATATACACTTGACAATGCCCCCACTAGCAATGTCGGGGACATCGCCACCTTGTGGCTCTTGTATTTATAATATACCAAATTGAATGCAATTATAAATATGTCATATCTAGTTTGAAATGCACTTGTAAGGTATTGTGGTGTTATGACCTTTTTCTGTAAAATATTTTATCCCACCCAACTCAATACATTCAAATTGTATTGATAGTATAAAATTGATTCTTTAATCTCTAACGAAAGGCGTTGTTGGATTCTCGAGGACATTTTACAAAAAAAAAAAAACACTACTTCACTTACTAAGTTAGAAGACCCTACATTTGGTATCAGACCTCGGTCGAACCTAGTTCGGACCGAAATGTTTCCTCAATACTTTGATAAATTGTTTAGTTAACAAAACTTTACTTGCGTGATAAATCAGAACTTTCCATGGACCGACAGACTCGCCAAGGTAGGACAGGTAGGGGACGAGCACGGGCAGCACATCCACCAACTCCTCCAGTAGCTACTCCACCTCGAGCTGAAGAGACGATTAAATTTCCCGCTAGCAAAGTCATGAACATGATGAGGAACCTCCAAAGAATGTCGAAAGCACTGTTGACCCAATTGGACCGCGCGAAAGACCGACCCATCATACCCGTGACTGAACTGCAGAACCCACCTCCTGCCAACATTCATAGAGAACTAGAAAAGGTAAGATTTCTAGAATTTTGGGTTCCATTGAAGGAGTCGCGGAAGAAGCTTGGTTAGAGAACATGGCGATGTGCTTCACCTTGAGGGACTACACCTCGAACCTGAAGGTACACATGGCCATTTTGCAGCTAAAAGGGGAATCCCTACTCTGGTGGAAGACATTGAAACCACAGTTGGGAGTCGAGGCCAACGAAGTGTCATGGGAACTGTTTGAAGAACAATTTCGAAAACACTACATGCCTGAAGAGTTCATTGAGAGGTAGCTCAATGAGTTCAATGCCCTCCAACAGGGAGGAAGAACAGTGCAGAAGTACGAGATCAGGTTCATGGAACGTCTGAGGTATGCACCTCACATCTCGACAGAAAAGCTGAAGGTGAAAAAATATATTTATGGATTGAACGACAACATTAGAGACAAGGTCTGCATTATTACTCCGCCTACATTACATGATGTGGTACAAAAGGATTTGATAGCCGAAGAAGAACTGGTAAACACAGGTCCGTCCAAGAAAAACTTTTCCATTCAGACTCGGGAAGTACCACCTTCAGACCCACCGAAAGTGAATATTAGTCAGCGAAATAACTTCAGAGGACCTATGCATGAGAATCCAGTTAGAAACAATAGAATTTTGTACAAACCACCACCCAGAAGAGACAACACCAGAACATTTGGGAAGCTAGCACAGTTAGGACCACGCGGCAATAACGCACCCACTAGAAGATCCGGAAGAGGACCAAAGGAAGGATGTTGGGTTTACGGAGGTCCGCACTTTTAGGTTGACTGCCCTTAGCAGCAGACAAGACCGAGACATGGACAGAGGCCACCTTAGACTACTGCTGCAGATCTGGGTTGAGCACATCGTATACATGCGGCGGTCAACAACCGTCAGGTGGAACATCAGTCTACTATACTAGAAACGACTGGCACACTTAACGATATGCAATTCTCTTTACTTATTGACCTTGGTGATACTGAAATATTGATTTCTTATTCTGCATTAGAACGAAGCAAGATGATGGCATGTGCACAAGACGATTTCGAATTAGTCGAAATGGCATCCGGAAATACCCAGAGCGTGGGATTGAAACTAGAAGATTGTGAGTTAGACATAGGAGTATGTCGCACTAGAACTTCTTTCTATGCGACCGCCCTCGGAGCTTATGACCTAATCCTGGGCATGGATTGGTTAGAAACCCATGCCACCATCTTAGTCTGCCGTAGCAAGGAACTGACTTTTTATGATGATGAAGGTCATAAGAATGTCCTAAGGGGAATGAAAAACAAGGTATCGTTATGGATGATTTCTGCTTTACAGCTGAAGAGAAGCCTAAGGAAAGGATGTCAGTTGTATGTGGTAATAGCAATGAACAAAGACAAGGACAAAGCTGACATCTCCGACCATCCCTTATTTGCGGAATACATGGATGTATTTCTTGAAGCCTTACCCAGAATACCACCTCAGAGAGAGCTAGACTTTACCATAGAACTAATGCCAGGGACAGAACCGATCGCAAGAGCTCCATACAGAATGTCCGTGTCAGAACTGAAGGAACTACAGATGTAGTTACAAGAGCTCTTGGATCTAGGGATGATTAGATTTCCCCGTGGGGAGCACCAATGCTCTTTGTTAAGAAGAAAGATGGGTCGTGGCGACTTTGCATTGACTACCGCTAGTTGAACAAGGCTACTGTGAGGAATCAATATCCTTTGCCTAGGATCGATGACTTGTTCGATCAGATGAAAGGTGCCACAATCTTTTCAAAGATTGATTTACGATCAGGTTACCATTAGTTGAGGATCACAGAAGCTGATATTCCGAAGATTGCTTTTAAGACACGGTTTGGACACTACGAGTTCGTAGTGGTACCTCTTGGGTTGACCAATTCACCTAGTGTCTTCATGAACTTGATGAATGGCGTGTTCCTCCAATATCTCGACAAATTCGTGCAGGTATTCCTCGATGACATTCTTATCTACTCCAGGACACCAGAGGAACATGAAGAGCACATCCGGTTAGTTTTGCAGTGTCTTAGAGAAAACCAACTTTATGAGAAGTTGTCGAGATGCTCCTTCTTCCAGAAGGAAATCCACTATTTGGGACATATTATTTCTGGAGACAGTATAGCAGTATATCCCACCAAGATTGAGGCCATTTGGGAATGGCCAGCACCGACAAACGTACATGAAGTGAGACGCTTCATGGGACTTGCGGGATATTACAGAAGGTTTGTTAAAGGGTTCTCGAGGATTGCAGGACCAATCACTGAGTTGCAGAAAAAGGATAGGCCGTTTATTTGGATGGATAAATGTGCTGAGGCATTTGCAAAACTAAAGGAGCTATTAACAACGGCACCGGTTCTAAAAGTGTTGGACATGGAGGAAGATTTCTTGGTATGCACTGATGAATCCAAGGATGGAGTCGGATGTGTGCTAATGCAGGGAGGGAGAGCGATTTCCTACTCCTCTCGGAGACTCAGACCACATGAAGAAAACTATGCGACACATGACATGGAACTGACTGCAGTAATGCATGCTTTACGCTTATGGCAACACTATCTAATAGGAAGGAAATTTGAACTTAAGACGGATCACCATGGATTGCAGTCTATCTTTACTCAGAGTGATCTAAATGCTAAACAGAGGAGATGGTCAGAACAGTTGAGTGAGTATGACTTTGACATTACCTATGTGAAGGGGACCTTGAACAAGGTAGTAGATGCACTTAGTCGTAGACCCTGCATATTCTCAGTGATTCCAATGCAGACCAACCTGAGAGAAAAGGTGCTTGAGCTAAAATGGGAAGACAAGTGGTACAACGAGGTAAAGGTCAAGATAGAACAGGAACAGATGGAACTACCCAAGTATAAGGGTTATTCGTTGGAAAATGATGGGTTGTTGAGATACAACAAGCGTATTTATGTGCCAGAGAACAACGAACTCAGGAACCTGGTCCTAGAAGAATCTCACCAAGTTGTTTATAGAGCACATCCTAGCGTGAAAAAGATGTATGTAGACCTTTATCATTTGTTCTTCTGGAATGGCATGAAGAGAGATGTGGTAAACTTTATCGCCAGATGTATGGAATGTCAGCTAGTCAAAGCTGAACATAGGCACCCTGTCCGACTACTTCAGCCTCATGCCATTCCTGAGTCAAAGTGGGAGATCATCTCCATGGACTTTATTATCGGATTGCCGCTAACCCGCAAGAGACATGATACCATCTTTTTGGTAGTAGACACCCTCACGAAGAGTGCACATTTTATACCCATGAAGAACACTTATTAGGGCCCAAAGATTGCTAGAGTATTCATTGATGAGATTGTACGACTACACGGAGTGCCGAGGAAGATAATATCTGATCGGGCATCCGTATTCACAGTTAGATTTTGGACAAGCTTCCACGAAGCTATGGGAACACGACTCAACTTCAGCACTACATACCATCCGGAGACTGATTGGCATACTGAGAGAGTGAGCCAGATACTAGAGGACATGCTGAGAATGTATGTGATGGATCAGCAGACCTATTGGGAGGAGTTTCTACCTCTAGTAGAGTTCGCGTATAACAACAACTATTAGAGTTAGATACAGATGGCGCCATTCGAGTTTTTGTATGGCTGACCCTGTCGAACACCCTTGAGTTGGGACAGACTCGAGGATAGGACTCTACTTGGACCTGAGGTGATTCAGGAGATGGAAGAACAAATGGCAGATATATGTGCTCGACTGAAAGAAGCGCAGGATTAACAGAAGAGTTATGCCGATGCGCATAGACTCGATAGAGAGTATCAGGTTGGAGATTGAGTATTTTTGTGAGTGAGGCCGCAAAAGAGTACAATCAGGTTTGGGAAAGGGACGAATCTATCTCCTAGGTTTGTGGGATCCTTCGAGATATTAGAACGGATAGGACCGGTTGCCTACCGTCTTGCACTACCATCATCATTGCATAGGATGCATAATGTTTTTCACGTATCAGTACTTAGACATTACATTTCTTATTCAACACATATTATTGACATGAGTAATTTACAGATAACGGACGAAGGGGTCGTGACGGCAGAGCCGATATCCATATTGGACCATAGAACACGGCAGCTTAGGCACCATGTGATTGATCAGGTCAAGGTTCAGTGGGATAGCTATAGTCCCAGTTCTGCAACCTGGGAGGATGCAACTGAGATGCGTCGGGACTTTCCTTATTCGTTTTGAACTTCAGGACGAAGTTTTAATAAGAGGGGGTGTATGTAATGCCTACCTCAACACTTATGTTTGATTTTGATTATTTTAGACTTATGATTGATTATATTATTTGAGACCTATGATTGATCAGACTACTTTTGAGACCTATGACTGATTTGACTATTGAGGGCACTGGTTTGAAGTGACCTGGAGTTATAAAAACTTGGACCATGAATGATTGTTTTAGATTTTATATGCGAAATGAAAATGGTTAGATAAATGATGATTTATGAATATACTCGACTGACTGAGAAAATGAAAAATGATGAATGTTGAAATTACTTGAAATGAAAATGATGATTTGTTTTATACTCGACTGACTGAGATGAAATAACGAATGATGAACATGCTCGACTGACAGAAGCATAGTGTTAAAATGATGAATGTTTAGTAGACTCGACTGACTGAGATACTGAAAAGAATGATACAAATTTTTTATAGTGCAGCACTACTAATATGCGTTTGAGTGTGTGCAGTGGCAGGTAAGACGATTTACCGACTGACCCACAATGGAATTATCGGGGTCATAAGAACGGAAAAAACACTTAGGGGTATGACGACTGACTGTCGACCCTGAATTAGCAATCCACGCACGGGTGAAGCCGTTTCAGCTCACCCAGGGAAGCATATGCCGTACGGGCAAGGCCATAATGATTTGGTCGCGTACGATGAGTTCAGGGGTGCGCAACAAGGAGAGCCTTATCCCTCAACATCCCTTAGTCTCCAAGGAGCGTATTTGATAGATCGCGATAACAGTTCCCGGTCGCTACGCAGTACTCCCCATAAGAAGGAAGAAATGAAACTGTCGGAAGGGCCCATCGAAGAGGCACGTGGACAAGAAAAGATAATGGCATTTAAAGAAAGAAATTGAAAACTCATCGAAGATAAATTCATGTGACCCTAAATTAAAAGACAAATAGCAGAAAATAATATTCATTATTCTATTGTTAAGAGAAAAGAAGAAAAACAGAAAAGAAAAAGAAAAACAAAACAAAACTATTAGTTTAGTCTAAACTATTTTATTTATCTACTTTTTTGAAAGAATAAAATAAAAGTTAAACTAGAAGTCCCTATAGAAGTTCTTTTAGAATTGAACAGTAATAGGAGTTAACTTTAAATGAGAATATATTAGTAAAGAATAAAAGAAGTAAAGAGAATATATATATATATATATATATATATATATAAATTATTATTAGTTTTCTAAAAACTTTAAAATATATATATATATATGTTATTTAACAAAAGAAACAAATTTCTTTTATAAATTTTATTATTTAAAAGAAATAAATTAAATAAAAACAACAGGTTTACTAAAAAGGTGTTTAGTAAACTATTTGAGAAACAAAAGAGGAGTAGAACTCTCCTACACCTAACTCCCACTAATTTAGGGAATTAGGTGCACATTAAAGACATTGAGACACATGTATTTGAGAATATTTGAAATTAAAATATTAAATTAAATTAAATATGTGCATGGAAAGACACATGGCATACAAGAATTTGCTATATAATGAGGGAGGAGAAGGAGAGAATGACATCTCTTGCTCCCTAATGTTGGATGGTCATCATAATCTCAGATTATGTTATGATCCTTGGAGTTGGGATTAGCTGGAACGGGGATTGGGAGATCCTTTCAGGAGGCTAGCTTGTGTGTTCTTACGACCCCATTAGCTCGGGGGTTTGAGGTGAAGAAGAGTAACCTCGATACGGTAGGGTGGTCAACCAAGGGGTTGTCAATAGCTTTGTCAAGTGGATCGATTAGAGCATGGATTCAACTGAAACTACAACAGATATTCGACCTCGAATTCGACAATCTAAATTAGGTTCAACGATTGTTTTTCTTTCAGTATTATAATAGATATCCTAGTTTTATTTCAATATTTATGAACTTATCTAATTTCTATGTAAAAAGATTATGTATTTCTTGTGAATTTTATGTTGTAAATTTCTATGTATTAAGACAAGAAAGTTGAACTCTAGGAGTACGAGCGAAACCATCTGCATTAGATTTAACTCTGTTTAGTTATGTATTTTATAGATTTGAGTGATTGGATCGTTATCCCCTTATCTCTGCCAAATTCGAATTACATCCTCTGTAAATTTTTTTAAATGGAACGCCCTACATTCCGAGCTTACTGAGATTATAATTTTGGGTTATTTTGTGTTTTACAATTTAAGAATCGTTTTACCCCTTTTAATATGGATGATCTGCAATCATCCCAATACCCTGTTCTCTCACTTGAATCCCTGGAAATCGCCTTTCTTCCACGTTTAGATTAACTATAAATAATGATTTGAATATATTGTTTGCCTTTGGAATTTTAAAACCAATCTACACTATCGGTTTTGGGAAGATCGGCTATAGCATAATTATATTGTTTTCCATGGAGTTTTTAAATCAGGCTGCGACCTTCATCAAGAATCTTTGTTCTATCAGTTCTGGGTGGGTCCCATAAACCTATGTTCTGTCATTGCTTGAGAGGCGACTACGATATGTTCAAACCCGATACTTCATATATTTTTTTTTAGTTGACCGTGAGATTTTTTTCAAACTTGATTCAGCTCTTTTCCCCTAAATGTCACCACGCCCAGATCAAACTTGCTCAACCCCTGTCTCAAACTTTCAAGGAACAATTCTAGGTCGCTCGCCCCTTTTTGTTTTGGGAGTGAATTTTCAGTGGAACCTCCTTTTGGGTATTGCAAATGTAATTTAGATCAAGCGCTGTTGCAATGGTGTAGTTTCTTTAATCTCAGATATCCAAATCATGAATAGGATTAGGCCAAAGAAGAACCCTTCTGCAAATCGCGCCAAATTCTTTCTATGGATCCCCATACTACAATTGAATAATTTAAATACGGTTCTTAAATTTTAGATAGTGACTCTGTGATGTATATATGAGAGCAATACGATTTGAACCTTATGCCTCTGTGATTCATTCATGAAATCGATGTTGGTCTAACTTTATGCCTTCCTGTAAGTACTATCCACCTCCAAAAGAAAATATCCTGAATCTGTGTAACGCACTATGCATGAAGAATTTCCAATTTCCTTACTGAGATACGAATACAGTAGTTAGATTTATTATGCTTATAATATTCTAGATTTCTAGATTTCCTATAACTACACTCGATCTGTGTATAATACTCTCAATTTTTAGATTTCCTGGGTGTCTGACGTTTGGTCTAATCTCATCAGATCAGAGGTCCGAACCCATATACAATTGAATCAAGATCTTACTATTTATATGACATTACATTGCTTTTAACCTTATTATATATCATTGCTTTGAAATTAACTCTGGAGCTCCTAAATTATGGATTGTTGTCCCTGATTAACATATATCCATTTTGCAAATCAAAACCCCGCTATAATATCATATCTCTGTATAAGTGCTTTTATCACTTCAAAATTGAGTACATTCATTTCCCAGTTTTGTTGGTTGCGATTGTGTATCTGGTACACCAAATCACGCCGACCTACCATGTGGTACGATACCGGTGTTAAACTTTGGCTTTGAACCATTGGCCTAAGTGTCCAACGAGCTATCTCACAGCCAACAAGGACAGTTATAAACTTGAAGTTCAAATGTCAGTTAAATTAATTATTCTTTTTATTTATAACATCGAACTTCAAACTCTGTCAATCCTATTGCTTAATTTACACTCAATCGATTACATACAATCTTATTTCATTTACTGTGTCGAGTTCTCTCTCTTTGTCAATAAAATTCATTATATGATCACAGAGTTGGTACTCATGCGTAGACGTATTAATTAACATCCAAATTCTACTCTGAAACTTTTGGTGAGAAAGGATATTCCTTTTGTATTTACGTATTAATTGGATCCCATATTTCTGATATGAAATGGATATGTTATTTATATTTTTCCTTAATTGGATCCCATATTTCTGATATGAAATGGATATGTTATTTATATTTTGCATTAATGCTTATTTTACATATTAATTGGATCAGTAACTACACAATGATTCCACTACTGAGATTTACATACACAAAGATCTATTAAAAAAAATAAAATTATTTAAAAGATCTTTTGAAATGTAACATGTTTGTATTATATTAATTCGAGATGCATTAGGGAAATACAGTTGTAGAAATTTCATTATATTTATAGTACGGTTAAATGTGATCTATTATATTTATAAATATAACATGTCAAATGGAATGCATTGAAGTGAACAAACGAATACACCACGATTACATTATCAATTTGAAATGCCTTTGGAAAATAGAGTACATCATAGTTATATCATGTTTAAAGAATGCAATATTTTTACAATATGGTTAATAAAGTACCTTATATGTATAATATGTTTAAAGGAATGCATCATATTGATAACATGTCAATTCGAAATGTATTTAGAAAATAGAATTGCAATTATGTCTTAAAGTAATGCATTATATTATAATATGCCAAAGTGAATGAAATTATAAATATGTCATATCTAGTTTGAAATGCACTTGTAAGGTATTGTGGTGTTACTACCTTTTCCTGTAAAATATTTTATCCCACCCAACTTGGTTCTTATCTTTACTTACAAATACATTCAAATTGTATTGATAGTATAAAATTGATTCTTTAATCTCTAACGAAAGGCGTTGTTGGATTCTTGAGGACATTTTACGAAAAAAAAAAAACACTACTTCACTCACTATGTTAGAAGACCCTACACATCCAGTCATGGTCTCATATTCCAAAAATTCCAACTTTTGCAGAAACCCTAATTTCCCGCAGCAGTGACAGGCCAAAAACTGAAAGAGCTCAGAATTGAATGTTGTTTCAATAGAAAGATGCACCCTTGCTAGGAGAGTCAGCCTAGCCTCCTAACTTTGATGATCTATGGAGAAAAACCCAAAAATTAAGAATCCCTAGCTTCCGCAGCTGCACAGTGTCTTCTTCTTAGTCCCGCTCTGATACCATGTTAGAATTATGATAATTTCATTCAAATATTATCTAGGATGCTACTAAGAGAATAACATCCACAGCATAACAATCATAAACACAAGAGACACAGAGTTTCCTCGGGGAAACCCAAGAAGGTGAAAAACCCCGCAACTTCCTCAGAGATAGAATGAGCACCAATACAAAGATCACAAAGATCAAACCCAAAAATATAGATGTCTTCAGCAGCTACTCCTCCTCCACTTGTGCGCACTCCTCTCTCTCAACTATGCGAGTTGGATGAGTGAGTGAATGGATAGAATGAGAGAGTCACACTCTCTATTTATACATTAACTTGACCTGCCTTTAACCCTAACTGATCCGAATTCCTAAGGAAGCCTAATAACCCATCCGCATGACTCATACAGGGCCGACCCCACCAAGGTGGTCTAATAACCCATCAAATATAAGTTACAACACTTACAATATAACTTGCGACACTTGCAAATACAAATGATGACACTTCCAATCGGAGGAATAATACATCTCCATTGGGGATACAATAAAGTACAAATGTAATACATACAATATACAAGTGAATATCTTCCAAAGTTACAAATACATCAACATACAATTATTGGGAATAGCGGCCTTTAATTTTCAAGAACTTTTCATGAAATGTTCTGGGGAAGGAAAAGAATTTGATTTAAGGGGTATCATAGGGAATCCAAACAAGGTGATAAACTCTAATGGTATGAAACAATTGTTGAAAAAGGGACATCAAGGTGTAATTGCACAATTATTCTCATTAGATGTTCAAACATCTAAGCATCATATTCCCTTGGATC
Organism: Larix kaempferi; assembly: GCA_027924585.1. NCBI lineage: Eukaryota > Viridiplantae > Streptophyta > Pinopsida > Pinales > Pinaceae > Larix > Larix kaempferi. The sequence continues at coordinate 2,071,485 of BSBM01000635.1, read as the reverse complement.
TCCAAAGGGTCATTGATAAGCACTCCAAGGTATTTGAATATATTCCAAAATATATTCCACCTACTTGATATTTTGATCAAGCTATTCACTTAATACCATGAAATTTTCCTCCTAAAATCAAACCTTATAGATACCCCTATGGATAGAAGAGTGAAATTGAGCATATGGTTGAAGAAATGTTAGAAGATAGCATAATTAAGATTATCCAAATTTCTTACTCTGCAAAAGTGGTAATGGTACACAAGAAGGAGGGATCATTGCGAATGTGTCCATATTGTCAAGAGCTCAACAAGATCATCGTTAAAGATAAGTTTCCCATTCATGTCATTGATGAATTGTTAGATGAACTACATGGAGCATTTACTGTTCGGGTACACAGGGTACTACCAAAGGACCGAACACCAAGAGCAACCACTTCACACAAACAGATCACAGATCAACACACCGATGTTTTGACGTGGTTTAAACCCTCTTGAGGGAAACACTCCACGGCCCCGGCCAAATAGCTTCTACGGGACAATTTATTATGCAAAGAAAGAAAGTTACAAATGAGCTTCTCATAATCGATCAACTAAACAATGATCCTCCATGCTCTTTAAATAGAGATCATGGACCAATCGGGTGTTAAGCCACGGATCAAGGTTAGGTTTGATCTAAGAGAAGTTGAGCCGTCGGATCACTCTATGTCGGGAACATATCGTGACTGTCGGATTAAGTATTTACAAATGCATACTAATGCATACTAAAGAAACACACTATCCCTAACAGATATATTACACAAGTTGATCTTAACTAACTCCTAAGTGTCTAAATATCCTAACATCCCCCCTTAAGAACAACTTGCGATAGGATTGAAGGATTTACAAAAGTGACACTATTAGGAGAAGGAAGGAGGCATTGGAGCCTATCCCCCCTTAATGACAAGTTCCTGAACTCCTAACATAGATCGAAGTTAGAAAACTTCGCTTATGTAAGAGACTTGGTAAAGATGTCTGCAACTTGATCATCTGTAGGGAAAAAGAGCACTTCAAGAACACGATCATGAACAAGATTTCTGATGAAGTGCATATGTAGCTCAATGTGTTTGCTGCATTGATGTAGAACTGGATCTTTGGCAAGCTTGATGGCACTTTGATTGTCGCACCAAAGTGGAGTAGGCTGCTGCTGCTCGAATCCAAACTTTGAAGGGATCTGTCGAAGCCATAAAGCTTCCTGACTGGCATTAACTGCTGCTCAATATTCTGCCTTTGATGAAGAAAGAGCAAGAGCTTGTTGTTTCTTACAAGCCCAAGTAATAGGTCCAAATCCCAGACTGAAAACATAACCTGCAGTAGACTTTCGATCATCAGGATCGCCGGCCCAATCTGAATCAGTGAAACCAACCAACAAAGGTTTCCCCCCTGTACTGTAATGAATCCCAAACAGAACTGTACCTTGAATATATCGAAGTATTCTTTTAGCTGCTTTCCAGTGACTTTCAATGGCAAAGGAAAGGTCAGGACAGGAATGAGTCAAGTATAAGAGACTACCAACAAGTTGACAATACAAGGTGGCATCGACTTCAGGTGAAGTACAAGTGGCAGAAAGTTTGAGTCCAGACTGGAAGGGAGAAGGGTTTGGTGTGCAATCTTCCATGTGAAAGCGACGAAGAAGGTCACAAGCATACTTAGATTGTGAAAGAAGGATTCCTTCTTTGGTTTGCAGGACTTGGAGACCAAGAAAATAATGCAAATGTCCTAAGTCTGACATTTCAAAATTTTGTTTAAGACTTGATTTCACATGGGTTATAAGCTTAGGGTCACTACCAGTAAGAATAAGGTCATCAACATATAGAACAAGTATGATGAGATGGTTTCCTACTTTCTTGGTATAGACATTGGGGTCAGAATGGCATCTAGAAAAACCAGTGTCAAGGAGAAAGTTATCCATTTTGGCATACCAAGCTCTAGGAGCTTGCTTAAGGCCATATAAGGATTTCTTAAGGCGGCAGACAAGGCTAGAGTTATTCTGAACATAGCCAAGAGGTTGTTCCATGTAAATTTCCTCCTGTAAATCACCATGTAAGAAGGCAGACTTGACATCCATTTGATGGACTTCCCAGTTGTGTAAGGCTGCAAGGGAAAGAACAAGGCGGATGGAGTTTATTTTTGCGACGGGAGCAAAGGTTTCATTGTAGTCAATCCCTTCAAATTGGGAAAAACCTTTGGAAACTAACCTTGCCTTAAGTCTTTCAACACTTCCATCTGATGCACACTTAGTTCTGTAGACCCATTTACATCTGACAAGTTTTCTTCCTTTTGGAAGAGGTACAAGATCCCAAGTATCGTTTGCCATTAAGGAACGATATTCTTCATCCATGGTTGCATCCCAATCTGGATTCCCTGAAGCATCTGCAAAAGTTTCTGGATCATGATTCTCGGAAACTTGATCCAAAAGAGAAGAGGCTTGCTGAAACTGAGAACGTGTTTGACGTTGATCTCTAGGATCACCGGTAAGATCACCAGCTGCTTCACATGTTGAACGGACCCATCGAGGAAGCACTTGTGCTGGTGCAACTAGAGGAACATGAGCAGGTGGAGGTGGATTTTCATCTTCACTGTCATCATCAGAAACTGGAGTTGGAAACCTGTCAAGGAAGTTGGAAGAAGAAGAACAAGGAACAAACACCGAATCAGGCTCACAGACCAAAGATGGCACAATTGTCGAGTTAGGCTCGCAGGCTAAGAGATTTTCATCAAATTTAACATCTCTTCTATTGATTATATCATGAGAATGTGGTTGAAGAAGTCTATAACCTTTTACATCTTCAGAATATCCAACAAATATGCACTTTTCACTTTTAGGCCGCAATGCTTTCCGTTTTTCATCCAGAATGTGAGCCCATGCTTCACTACCAAACACATGGAAGTGACTTACATCAGGTTTAGTTTTACTCCATGCTTCTTCCGGTGTTATACCTTGTAATGCTTTAGTGGGGGTGTGATTAACTATGTAATTTACACAATTAATGGCTTCAGCCCAAAATTGAAGACTTAGTCCCTTAGATTAGATCATACAATTAGCCATTTCTTTTAAAGTGCGGTTCTTCCGCTTAGCTACACCATTTGTTAAAGGGCTACATCCATCGGGAAATTAATCACCTTCCTGCTATTTGAAAGAATCAAGGAAAGCTTAAAATACAATCATTACAATAGGGCTCAACAAGAGCAATATGTCACTTACAAGAATTGAACCTGGGTAGGGAGGGTAACAACATTCCTCCCAACCACCCAGGCTACAACCAATGGACCGAACACCAAGAGAAACCACTTCACATAAACAGATCATAGATCAACACACCGATGTTTTGACGTGGTTTAAACCCTCTTGAGGGAAACAGTCCACGGCCCCGGCCAAATAGCTTCTACGGGACAATTTATTATGCAAAGAAAGAAAGTTTCAAATGAGCTTCTCATAATCGATCAACTAAACAATGACCCTCCATGCTCTTTAAATAGAGATCATGGACCAATCAGGTGTTAAGCCATGGATCAAGGTTAGGTTTGATCTAAGAGAAGTTGAGCCATCGGATCACTCTATGTTGGGAACATATCATGACCGTCGGATTAAGTATTTACAAATGCATACTAATGCATACTAAATAAACACACTATCCCTAACAGATATGTTACACAAGTTGATCTTAACTAACTCCTAAGTGTCTAAATATCCTAACATTTACTTCACAAAGTTGGATCTTCATTTAGGGTATCATCTGATTAGAATGAAGGAAGAATACATCCCAAAAAAAACATTCACAATGTAATGTCCCCATTTTGGATGCACCATGGTTCACCACTCAGACCATTAGAAACCCCATGGATCCTAGTGGAATATTTGCATTAGTTAGTAAAGAGGTTAATTTTGGCCATAGTCAATTAGGAAATTAAATAAACTATGGTGGGACTCAATTTTATTTTATTTAATAATTATAATAAACATTTATGAGTTGTAATGGCCTAGGTGGCTCAAGAAGGCCGCATTAGATGAGGATAAATCCTATGAGTTGTCCTCCTTAGAAAATCTAGAAGGAAAAGAAGGAAAAGCATCCCAAAAGCCGAAAAAAGTAGGAAAGCAACAAAAAATCAAAGAAAGCAAGAGTTTCCTAATTTTTGAATATAAGAGAGATTGGAAAAAGAAGGAAAGCAGGAAAAAGGATCAAGGAAATCAATAGAGGATAAATTTAGACAAGGAGGCCGAATTCATGGGGAAAGTGGGTCCAAAATGCAAAAGCAACTTGCCAAAGAAGCCCCACTCATCACTAAATTTGAATTTCATAGATGGCAAGTCCTAGAAGGCAGGAATATAAGCTCAATTATGAAGGAGAATTTTATAAAAGCAAGATTACAATTCCATTTCACATATTTTTTCAGTCTAAGCATTCGAATTAGAGAGCTTGAAGCTTCTCTAGACATGGGAGATGTGCCCCTTGTCAGTCAATTCGGAGATGTGTCCCTACTGTCACCATCTAGTTGAGATATCAACTAGAGTTTGAGGAGAATGGAATTCAGCCATTATCATTGAGTTTATTGTAGGTCATTTCATGTTATTTCATATCCAAACCTTCTCTAGTTGAGTGCACTCTTGTTCTTCAGTGAGTGAATGTACTAGTTTTTATTGTGCCTACTGTTATGCTTTGTATTTTCCCAAGGAGGGGCACATATTAGTGAGTGATTGTTGCTATTATTACAGCTCTGTAATTTCTATGAACTCTTCTGCAAATTAACGATATCATTATTCTCTTTGATCTGCAATAAAACTATTATTGTTAATGATTTACTCACCCTATGCATGTTACAATGCCAAATCTAGCTAGTTTTCAGTTTTAATGCAGTTAATCATATTGTATATGTCCAATTTAAATTTGTGAGTTTCTGAAGGTTATTAAGACTCATATGAATCCATCCCAAGTTCTGGATCATATATTTGTAGGCCTCTAGGGTTGTTTGGAAAAGCTTGGAAGTTAACTAGTTGAGTAGTCCCATATAACAACCTTATTAGTTTAGCCTCCAAACTCTGTCAGATTGTGGCCAAATAATTGTATTCTTCTTGTATCAGGGTGGGGACAGTCCAAATAGATTACTCCAGGTTTGAGTACTTCCAGTGAGCACCAGAAGCTTGGTTTTCCATATAAGTCTCATGGACAATTGCCTTGAAGCCTAGGGTTTAGCCCAAGGAGTCTACCCGAGAGTGAAGTACCCGTAAATGTCCTTTTTTCGGAGTATTGGCCTATTTTCCATATTATTATCAACCTTATTAGGTCCCTAAATATATCTTGGGAGATTTTAGGAAGATTTTTGAAGTTGTACGAAAGTTTCTTCTTGAATCATTGTCAAACTAGTTAGTCTTGATTCAAAGTAATATACAGTTTGTTTCATTTTGCAAATATTTTGAGTTAATGTGCCTTTGACCAAGATAGGTACATTATGGTGGTATCATAGCATGTTCCTCTGCACCTATCCATTGTGACAATTAGTTTAAAGAGAAAGAATAATTGCAGCAATGAGGCTAGTTCCAGTTGAAGATGTTGATTTCAAATAGTATGAAGAGGAAGAATATTTTTCGGAAGAAATCATCTATATTGATGGGGGCCTACCATGATATGGGGATGCTTACTTTTGTGACCGAATGTACAGTGAAGATAGTAGGTCCAAACCACCAATGGCTAGTACAAAAAAATATTTAGCAAGGATAATAGAAGCATGTGAAAACATGCCTCGCTGCTATCAAGTGTATCTTGCTTTAAGGGAAGAGATATGTAAAGCTCTTTGTTTCAAAGAATATATTTATTACACGTATGTATTTTTTCCTAATAATGCAGACAAGGAATCATTGAAGGGCATCAAATCAATTTGTTCTACTACTCCAAGCAAAGAAGAAGAAAGAGGAATTGAAAGTGAAGCCGCATTGGATGCCGTTGTTTCTAGCATGAAGAGACTTTTCATATTCTCTTCAAACAAAGTCTCCAAGAATGTTGATCCTAAGACAACCAAGGAGAAAGATGCATCAATTCATTTTAAGGAGCATGAGAAAAATACAAATCAGCTTTCTTGTGAAATCTAAGAGGAGAATGAGGCCGATATTCCAATCTCTTCCCAGACACATGAGGATGTGGGGTAGAGCAAATCATTGGTGGCATATTTGAGTCCTCTTGTGGACCACATAGTGCAAGATCATCCTTGAATCAATACAATCCATGAAGGGAATGAATTTGAATCACAAATGTATGATAACATTTCTGATATTTATAGTAGACATACTCCTTTGTGTGACCATGAAGAAGCATCCATTTCGAATGCAAATGATATGGAGGTAGAATATTTTGATTATGACATTAGATATGTAAGTGTTAAAGATGGATCCATGCCAATGGAGGAAGACAATGAAAGAGATGAAATAGTAGATACGATCTCACATGAGTTGCATGACTCCCCATGTGAAGTACCATTGTGTGACTTAAAGAGCCAACTCTTAGTCATTGAAGAGAATATGTTGCAAGTGTTGGTTAGATCGGATGATGCACACAAACTTATTCAATATATTATGTGGAGGAATCAATTGGAGGAAAGGAAAAGAGGAACTATTGAATGTGTCACTAGTGTCCAATTGTGCATCATAAAAGAAGCATTGGAAGAGATGAAATCAACCTACTTGCAACTATTCATGGATCGATATATTGCACTCAATCATGGAGAAGACAAAGCGATGGAGGTAGAGAAACTACACATGGATCTGGGAAGATCACATCCTTCCTCTTGCACCACTACCAGTCAAGAATACATGGTTGGTAACACACATGTTCTTATGGAGGATCCTCATGTGAGGCTTGGACATGAGGAAAAATCAGGATTGCAAGTGTTTGAGGAAAGTACTATCATGGTGGATGTTGAAAAAGCATTGGATTTGATGCAGAAGGATCATGAGCTTCCCTTAAGGGTGGAGAAATTTGCTCTAAGTGAGGTGGATGATCACATTTCATATGGAAAATTAAACCAAAGTATTTATTCATCCATGGATTGGGTGGATAGGTACATAGAAGCAATGGAGACTCAAGGGTGTGCAAGACTTGCTCACATGGGTAAGGATTATTTTTTCTTCTATGATGATTTTTTTTTACTGACATTGTCTTTCCATGTGAGCAATAGCAAGGGTATGTAATGAAGCCCTTGGATAATTTTGTTGCACATGCATCCAAGGATTGGGTGTGCATTTATATGGCAGGATGGGAACCACCGTCATCTTGCATTCATAGAATATTGGATGCAAGCAAGCAAGCAAGCTGTCAGTTGGCACAAGAAGAGATCCAAGCATTATTGGATATAATGGAAGATATTTTCAAAAGGATGGGAAGTGATGAACTTCCAAAATGGACATGGGATCCTGGTATCCTATGGAGTGACAAGTTGCTCCAGGTGACCGATGCATGGAAAAGATTACAACATGAACAATGGGATCCTGGAGGAAAAGATAGATTTGATTTCCAACAGTCTATCCATGAGGAGCATTGGTTTGGTTTCCTACATGGGAAACAATGTGATGGATGGACACCTCACCTTCTAACTTGTTGGATTGGAAGTCTTCCAAAGGCTCCTTATGTGGATGTCATGCAATGCAGAAGTGGCTATCATAGACACCTTTCATCTATTAGGTTCATTTGGGATCCCGAGATTCTTCTCAATTTTTGTAGCTAGGTTGAACATTAATGTTCGTTGTGGAAACAAATTTATTCTTGAAGGAAAGGTTATAATTAGAGTTAGCGCAGTAGCAACATGGTGGTGCTTCATTGAGTTTAGTTTTGAATACCACTACACCCAATTTCAACTTGTTTGAGGACAAGCAAATTTTGGGAGGGGAGGACTGTAATGTCCCCATTTAGGATGCACCATGGTTCACCACTAGGCCCATTAGAACCCCCATGATCCTAGTGGAATACTTGCATTAGTTAATAAAGAGGTTAATTTTTGGGCATAGTCACTTAGGAAATTAAATAAACTATGGCGGGCCTCAATTTTATTTTATTTAATAATTCTAATAAACATTTATGAATTGTAATGGCCTAGGTGGCTCAAGGAGGGTTCATTGGATGAGGATAAATCCTATGAGTTTTCCTCCTCAGAAACGTTGGAAGAAAAAGCAGGAAAAGCATCCCAAAAGCAGAAAAAAGTAGGAAAGCAATAGAAAATCAAAGAAAGCAAGAGTTTCCTAATTTTTGAAGATAAGAGATATTAGAAAAAGAAGCAAGGTAGGAAAAAGGATCAAGGAAAGAAACAAAGGATAAATTTATCCAAGGAGGGTGAATTCATGAGGCAAGTGGGTCCCAAATGAAAAATCAACTTGCCAAAGAAGCCCCACTCATCATTAAATTCGAATTTCATAGATGGTAAGTCCTAGAAGGCAGGAAGATAAGCTCAATTATGAAGGAGAAGTTTATTAAAGGAGGATTACAACTCCATTTCACAGCTTTTGTCAGTATGAGCATTCGAATTAGAGAGCTTGAAGCTTCTCTAGACTTGGGAGATGTGCCCCTATTTTCACTATCTAGTTGAGAGATCAACTCAAGTTTGAGGAGAATGGCATTCATCCATTATCATTGATTTTATTGCAGGTAATTTCATTTTATTTCAGATCCAAACCTTCTCTAGTTGAGCGCACTCTTTTTCTTCAGTGAGTGAATGTACTGGTTTTTATTGTTCCTACTGTTCTGCTTTGTATTTTCCCAAGGAGGGGTGCATATTAGTGAGTGATTTTTTCTATTATTAATACTATGCAATGTCTATGAACTATTCTGCAAATTAATGATACCATTCTTCTCTTGGTTCTGCAATAAAACTATTATTGTTAATTATTTACTCACGATATGCTCATTACAATGCCAAATCTATCTAGTTTCCAGTTTTAATGCAGTTAATCATCTTCTATATGTACAATTTTTATTCTGTGAGTTGATGCAGGTTAATAAGAATCTAATGAACCCATATCAAGCCCTAGATTAGATTGTGTCCAAATCCTTGTACTCTTTCTATAGCAAGGTAGGCATAGTCCACATAGCTTACCCCAGTTCTAAGTACTTCCATTGAGCACCAGAAGCCTTGGGTTTCCACATAAGTCTTGTGGATAATTTCCTTGAAGCCTTGGGTTTAGCCCAAAGAGTCTATGAAGTACCCATAAATGTGTTGTTGTAAGAGTATTGGTCAATTTTCCATCTGATTATCAGCCTTATCAGGTCCCTAACTATATCTTGGGAGAGTTTAGGAAGAGTTTTGAATTTGTATGAAAGTTTCTTCTTGAATCCTTGTCAAACTAGATAGTCTTGATTCCAAGTAATCTACTGTTTGTTTCATTTTGCAAATATTTTGAGTTAATGTTCCTTTGAACATAATAGGTACATTACACAAAACTCGTGAGGGTAATTATGAATTTATGGCTATGACTTTGGGCCTTACGAAAGCACCTTCCACATTTCAAGGTTTGATGAATTTCATTTTCAAGCCCTTCCTTAGAAAATTTGGGCTAGTATGTTTTGATGATATACCAATATATAGAAAGTCTTGGGAAGAACATGTTCACGATGTCGATAGGGTGCTACAACTACTAAAGGAGAAACAACTATATGCAAAACCTTCCAAATCTTTCTTTGGAGTAAAGGAAGTAGAGTATTTGGGTCATATTGTATATCATGAAGGTGTCAAGATATACCCTAATAAAATTAAAGCCATGATGGAATGGTTGATTCCCAAAAATTTGAAAAATATTAGAGGATTTTTAGGTTTGATAGGGAACTACTGCAAGTTTTTTCAAAATTTTGGAAGAATAACAGTACCTCTAACAACATTATTGAAGAAGGAACCATTTTCATGGACTACAGAGGCAACTCAAGCATTTGAACAATTTAAAGAGGTAATTCACAAAGCTCCTATTTTGACCACACCAAACTTCAAAAAAATATTCATTGTGGAATGTGATGCCTCAGAAAATGTGTAACGTACCCACCCATCCATCCAAGGCAACGGAGGGAACATGATGCCAATAAATGGGGCTTTTTACATAAACTAAGCCCATTCATTAGATTCATACAAATAAAAACCCATTTGTGTAGATGTAAATTCAACAAACATGCATAGTAGAGATAAACAAATCATCCACACACATTTTATATGCATACAACATATCAATATAATCATCAAATTAGACATTACAGAAGTAAAATACAGAGACAGAGAACACTTATCTTCGTTGTGCAATCGTCCCAAACAACTAGCTATGTCACTGCAACATTCCTCCCAACCATAGGTCTTTGCCCAACTTGTATTATTTCAGCACTCAGAGACCACCCCCGAGTTGGGCATGATATCTACAAGGAAAAGGGGACTCTTAAGCTCATCACAGCCCAAAGAAATGGATACCCATATCAACCCCAACATTTCTTAACACACAGCAACTCAAAACTGAGCATGGATACTCATAACAGCAAAATCACAATTTCTAGGCATGAAGAAAAACGTTGGGCAACCAAAAATGAAATGGCAACTGGGGAATCACCTTGGGAGAACAAAACCGTTTCCAGAAAAAGTTTGTGGGCACTCAAGGGACAAAAATGACCTCCATAAACGCCAAATTCGTGGCTCCCTTATTCCCAGCCATTTTGCAATACAAAAACGAGTTCCTAGGCATGGAAAATGCAGGAGATAGATTAAAAACGTGATGGGAAAAGCCCCAGCTAGCTCAGAATGTGCGAGAGGGAAAAGGCATGGGCATTCAAGGGCCAAAACGACCTTCACACAGTCATTAACTGGCAGTAGGGAACCAACACAATTTTTGGGCAAAACCGTGACAGGTTGGCACCTGAAATTGACACATACACAGTCACACAATTGATGGGAACATTCAAAAACGATTTCTGAGGTAGGAGAAAATAGCTGGGTTTACAAAAACGATTTTTCCACAAATGAAACCAAATCTGGAAATTCAAAAGCGTTTTTACAACAATAATGGAAACAAGAAGCTATCAAACTTATCTATTGAGATTCCCAATGGATTCTTTTCTTTCCCCACAGTCTAGTCATCACAAAAACTCCTTTCTCAGCTTGAAAAATAGTGAATTTATAGCATACTCCATGAGAGAAACGCTCAGCAAGCTCCAAAAACGTGAGAGAGTGAAGTTTGGTCATGAATAATGGCTTGGGAAGGCAATTCGTGGGTGTTTTCTTGCCCTTGAAGGAGAAACACGATTTTCCATGAGGGCGGCTTGCCCATACTCGAATTTGGACAGCCATACCTCCCCAATCCCCAAGGCATTAATTACTTCACCCAACTCTTAGGAGAAATCAATGATTGGGTACAAAAGTCAACATGGGTAGTTGATGGTTGATGCGTTCTCTCATTGACACTTGGCTTGACTTCATTGGCTCAAGGGTTTGAATATTTACCTCCCAATTCCTTTTAATATCATGCCCCCATCTCTTGTTGCATTGCATAGCTAGTTGTGGGTATTTTATTAAAATGCATATTTACAATTCCAATGTGCCTAGCTAGCATGTAAACCATATGCATCAATAAATTGATGGCAGGGCCTTGGCCTTGAGCTCCTCACCATGATTTTATAACAATATTACATCATTTACATTTTAATGCAATGGGGTCAATGTGGGGACGTGACATTCCCCTCCCCTTGGAATAACACCGTCCTCGGTGTTCTAGTTCTTCAGAATATATACCCACTTTACACATGCCTCAAAATTCACAACTGGCGGTAGGTCTTTCCGGCGTTTCATTTATTTACTTTGAACCTTCAGGATCAAGTCCTTTGGCTTCCACAACTGTTCCTGCTGGCTTTGACCTTCCATCTCTGCAGGTGGGCATTGCTCCACAACAATCCCTTCCTTTTATTCACCTTCCAGCTACTCTGCAAGTTTGGAATTTCATGGATGCCATCTATCTTGCTGTCCTGGCAACTATTTGAGGAATATTTTCAGCCAAATCAAATAGCTTTTGGTCTGCTGCCATGATCAATGCGCACAACTGGCTCTTCACTTTTCTCACTAGCAACACTTGCTTGTGTCGGCTGCAACCAATTGTTTCAATTTATCCCTGTGAAATTTATCATGGAAACTCTTTGTTAGGGAAAGCATAATATAAACATTAAAATTAGTCAATTATTTCCCAATTGACATGGAAGGTCCATGTTTCACTCATGCGACTTCCAATTTTTTTTTTCTTTTAATGCTTTCCCAACATACACATGATCTCTTTCATGTTCATTCGTTCATAGTGAAATAACTATTTTAGCATTCACAATTTAATTCAAGCAAATAAGCACATTCTTCTTCTAGTCATGACATGCATTCAACAATTCTTTGTTTTATAAATGCATCAATAAAAAGGAAAGAGAAGAGTAAGAGTTTCTCCCTCTTAGTCTTGTTTTATTACGGAGCTATGCCATCACTGTGGTTTCATGCTCCTTAGTCTCTTTCACTTTAATGTGAATGCTTGAATTGCCCTTTATTGGATATGACACTTAGTGTCTAAGGTCTGTCTAATGCTTTTCAACTTGGGTACCCCTTCCCATTCTGCTTACAGAACCTCTGGTTGCTAGGACCCACTCATGTTCACTAGCACCATCTTTTATTACTGCTCATATTGAGCTCTTTAGGATGGTCATATTTCCATATGCATCCCTATGATGCCTTCCTGGTCCTTGCTTCCAATGATACCTACACTCAAACATTGAATCAATTCACATGTTTAGTTTATTTCATAAGGTTTTTCTCTAAACAAGAGTCTGAGAAATCATAACCAAATCATATACACACATATATTCATAAGCAAGAAGCTGCAAGATAACCAAATACTTATCTGTATTGGATGTCTTAACTTTATTCCACGGGCTCCTTCTTTGCTTTACGAGCCTTGGATTTCCCGTGGACACAATTATGAATGTTGGGCCAGCACGTAGGCTACTCCATAATCATTCGAATAGGCAATGCTAGGCCAGTACACTGACTGGTTTTATCAATTGTTTAAGGTGTATTGGGCCAGCATACACACTGTTTCACAATATTAAGTAGTGAATGCCCAACTGGTTACTCTCTGGATTGATCAATAATTGCATATCACCCACTCATTTAATCTCTGGATTTACCAGTAATTTTATAGTGCTTTCAGGGTCTTGCTTTCCTACAATGACCAAGGTTTCCAACAAAGAAACATTAGTGTATTAGCTTAGTTGTTAGAATAATTATACCTGAAATCTTCATTATTCCAAACAAGACATAAATGAAATTGAATACTTATCTGTATTGTGCATTTCCCCTCTGGTCCACAGGATCCTGCTTCACTTTGCAAGCCTTGGAATAGCCTATGGACTTGGATGTAGTTAATGCTTCACTAGTACACCTTCACGCCGACTGGATTTACCAAGCATTTGGTGGTGCCCAACCAGTCCCATACATGGTTGGCCCTTTCCATTGCCGAGCCAGCACATTCGTCTGGGTCATTGACCAATGGAAGGAAATTGCGCCACCTGACCATTATAGGTCAAGGCTCTATTATGGAGCCATAGGCATCTCAGGGTTTTCAGTCAGTCTTGGCGCCCACCCTCCTAGTGTTGTCCCAATAGAGATTTTATGCCTTCACCAATGTCACCACACCTTCTTGCACCACAACCCTTCACACACATAACTCTTTATTCATACAAGGACGTCACTCCTTCTCTGGTGCAAATCGGTGGTCCCTTTTAGGAACTTTATAGGTGACTTTCTTGACTGCAGGTTAACATGACCCCACTCACACAAGGATGATACCTCTTCTTATTACACATCTCTTTAGGCCTGTCCATCCCTTCTGGTAATATTTCATGTGAGGATATAAAGGTTACCAATTCCTATATAGTCCTTTTGTGTACCCTTCTTCACTTTTGCCTCTTAATGTGCAATATCAATCTACATCTGTGTAGGCTAACAACACAAGAAGGATAAGCAAGCTCATCAGTATTGTTGTTCAATTTTGTAACCATAATCCATATCATTCACTATCAAGTATTGAAACACCAGGAATGCGTCCATTCCCTTAGGGTGTAGTCAATATTGAAAACCCTATCACGACCCAGCACCATAAAAGGTGTGCACCCCCTTTTCGATGTGCGCCATGTAGGCCGTAATCATACTCAAGCAGTCTACAATGATATATATAAGATAGAGCATGCTCTGCATATTAACCCTAATAATTTAGACATGCATGTTCTTGTCTAGGGTCACAGAATACTCATTCATTTTGTAGATGTATCTCACATGCCTTCTGGGCATAGCTTTACCATCTCACTCTCATGGTTTACCGACATGCGGTTTGGCTGAGATATTATTAATGGCGTTTCACCTGAAACCCATTTCCAAAGCATGGGGTCTTTCCCATCTAGTTTGGCTTTTGCAGGCCATCACTCCTGGTCTTCCTGCAATGTGTCTTCCTAGCACATTTATCAAATAGCCAAACAGTTAGTAGCATTTAACAATAAAATTCAAATCTGATTTCTTTAATCAGTCAATGGCATTGATAATTAAATTCAAGTATGAATAGAAATTCTATCCTCTACGGAAATTGATTCGCTTAGCCATGAGTCTGTTCTCGTATCGTTTGGCTCTTGCTCACGGTAGATTCCCATCTTCATCGTGGACTTACCCATACTTGCCATGCCCAAAACAATCTACCTGAAATCTGAAACTTCCATTAGCCAAATGCTTTGTAAGTCTCTATGCATATAATATTTCATTGCTACCACAGTCACTGAAGTATTTTAATATCACCAAAATCATCTACTTCATGTGAATCATTACCATACTAGAGTTGCATGGTTTAATTACATCATAGTTCAAAACATAGTTGAAGGGATCTCACTAAATCCTCTTTCAACATTCATGCAATTAAGCACAAATAACCATTACCTGCATGGTTGTTATTAACATCGCTTGATGTTACCTGATCAGTTGGCCTCTTACCAAGGCTACTTAGTCCTTTTTCCAACATCATGATCATAGACTTGTTGCACCATCCTCTCTTCATAAGGTCGTTGGTCACGTGCAACAACGTCATCAACTTCTTTGGCCATGTTTTGATTGTATTTGTCCTACAACCAATGCGGACACAACTAATTATTAGAAACCACCATAATTATCTCAATTGGCTCATTGCATATGTGAAACCTCACTATTTTACCAATATGCAATGTCCTATCCATGCACAAACATTTCACATGCACTGTGCAATGTTTCTTAATATGCCTACTAGTGCATAGTCATATCATCTATCTAATCTCTTGCATTTCAGCATTCTTATGCCATAATTTATATGCACAACCACTTCAGAATTATAAATACAATATCAAGAGGGTAGTGGAGGAATTCTCCCTTCCAATTCCTCATTGTAGCATGGAATTTCCTCTTCCACATCATAGCTGATCCAATTTCATGGGCTCTCTACCATGCACATAAGCAATTATTAGCTATGATCTTCTCACAAAGTAAAAATTCAATATATGTATTCACATGTATAACATTCATTCATGATATTTTCCAAGCATACAATTATCATGTTATAAACATAAATGGTTTAAGGTGAGAGATTTCCCTTTCATCAGCGTTGCCTTACTGCTCCCATTTCTTTTCCCCGTTTGGCACAAATATTAAGGGTAAAGTGGCTGTCGGTGTCGCAGATCTTAAGATTATTTTTGTTGCCGGTGTCGCAAATATTTAGCTTAAAAAGCGCCACCCGTGTCGCCAAATTTTAAGCTAAAATTCGCAGCCCTTGTCGCGGATCTTATAGTTATTTTCACTCCACGCACCATGCAAACATTCAACATAACTTTGCCACTGCACGCAGAAAGTCAGCGTAACTCCCGCTGCCACGTCGCAAAGTTAATCTTAACTTTGCCGCGCACACGCAGAAAGTTAGCGTAACTTCTGTCGCTGCAGCCCTTAGGCAGAATTTTCGAAAACAATTAGAAATTTTTGAGATTTTCTCTTCCTTTTGGCGCTGAATTTCCAAATTCTTCGCCGACCGCGTCACAGATATTGAGGTTAAAATTGTCGCTGTTGGCACGGATGTTAAGATTATAATTGCCGTGGGTGGCGTGGCTCTTATCGCAAATTTTTCCGCCGCGCACATAAAATTTATCCTTAACTTTGTCGCGAGCGTTGTAGATATTAACGCTAATTTTGTTGCCACACACATAGAAGTTAACGTTAATTCTATCGCCGTGCGCAAAATTTAACCTTAACTTCGTCGACACAGCCTTCGGTAAAATTTCGAAACACTTAGAAAAATTTTGGAATTTTCTCTTCCTTTCGGCTCCGACAGCTAACCTTGCGATCACCGACTGCTTCCCTTCGGCGTAGAGTTAGCAACTATTTCTCCGACCGTGTTGCAAAAGATAACCTTAACTTTTGCGCTCGCAAGCCTTCATCGTTGCGACTGTGTCGCAGGTTTTAAGGCTAAAATCGTTGCCGCGCGCAAGCCTCCATCGCAACTTTTAAGCCTAAAATTGCCACTACGCGCAAATTTTAAGCTTATATCCGCCACCAGTGTTGTAGACTTTAACATTACTTTCACCGCGTACGCTACGCACATCGCAGATTTTAAAGTTAAAATTACCGTTGCCGTGCGCAAAACTTATCATTGATTCCGCCGCCACAGCCTTAGCAGCAGACACTTAGAAAATTTTCAAATTTTCAAAAACAGTTAGAAAAATTTAAAATTTTTCCTTCTTTTTTCTATGATGATCATTGCTCAATAGGAAGCATAATTAGAGATCATACTCGCATAGGACAAAAGAGAAAAAGTATGTCAAGAAAATTGCACCTCTTTCATGTCAAGAATAAAACAACAAAACAACAAAATAGTATAAGATAGCAGAGGTTGCGCCTCCTTTCTCTTCTCCATGGAAATAAATAGACAAATACAAAACTGAATGCTACTGCATTAGAAACAATGTAAAGTAAGCATTCAACCTTAGAAAAGATTTTCTCCCTCCTTCCTCACTTTCATAAGATGAAATCACTGCAAGCAGTTTTGCAAAAATCCCCAAAACAGTCATGGGAATGATTTCCCATTCTAACGAATATAAGCCATGAGATCTTCAGGTTTCTCTAATGCATTTTAATTCCAAATACTAAATATATATATGCACGTAATGATTTATATTTCTATGAAGGGCCCAACAACTGTAGTGTTGAACCATAAGCTCTGATACCATCTGTAACGTACCCACCCATCCATCCAAGGCAAGGGAGGGAACATGATGCCAATCTATGGGGATTTTTACATAAACTAAGCCCATTCATTAGATTCATACAATTAAAAACCCATGTGTGTAGATGTAAATTCAACAAACATGCACAGTGAAGATAAACAAATCATCCACACACATTTTATATGCATACAACATATCAATATAATCATCAAATTAGACATTGCAGAAGTAAAATACAGAGACAGAGAACACTTATCTTCGTTGTGCAATCGTCCCAAACAACTAGCTATGTCGCTGCAACATTCCTCCCAATCGTAGGTCTCTGCCCAGCCTGTATTATTTTAGCACTCAGAGACCACCCCCGAGCTGGGCATGATATCTACAAAGAAAAAGGGGACTATCAAGCTCATCACAGCCCAAAGCAATGGAAACCCATCTCAACCCCAACATTTCTTAACACACAGCAACTCAAAATTGAGCATGGATACTCATAATAGCAAAATCACAATTTTTGGGCATGAAGAAAAACGTTGGGCAACCAAAAACGAAATGGCAATTGGGGAATCACCCTAGGAGAACAAAACCGTTTCCAGAAAACGTTTGTGGGCACTCAAGGGACAAAAACGGCCTCCATAAACCCCAAATTCGTGGCTCCCTTCTTCCCAGCCATTGTGCAATACAACAACGATTTCCCAGGCATGGAAAATGCAAGAGATAGATGAAAAACGTGATGGGAAAATCCCCATCTAGCTCAGACTGCGTGAGAGGGCAAAGGCTTGGGCATTCAAGGGCCAAAACGACCTTCACACAGTCATTAACTGGCAGCAGGGAACCAACAGGATTTTTGGGCAAAACCGTGACAGGTTGGACTCCAAAATTGACACATACATAGTCACACAATTGATGGGAACATTCAAAAATGATTTATGAGGTAGGAGATAACAATTGGGTTCACAAAACGATTTTTCCACAAATGAAACCAAATCTAGAAATTCAAAAACGTTTTTACAACAATAATGGAAACAAGAAGCTATCAAACTTATCTATTGAGCTTCCCAATGGATTCTCTTCTTTCCCCACAGTCCAACCATCGCAAAAACGCCCTTCTCAGCTTGAAAACCAGTGAATTTACAGCATACTCCATGAGAGAAATGCCCAACAAGCTCCAAAAACGTGAGAGAGTGAAGTCTGGTCATGAATAATGGCTTGGGAAGGCAATTCGTGGGTGTTTTCTTGCCCAAGAAGGAGAAACACGATTTTCCATGAGGGTGGCTTGCCCATACTCGAATTTGGACAGCCATACCTCCCCAATCCCCAAGGCATTAACTACTTCACCCAACTCTTGGGAGAAATCAATGATTGGGTACAAAAGTCAACATGGGTAGTTGATGGTTGATGGTTTCTCTCATTGACACTTGGCTTGACTTCATTGGCTCAAGGGTTTGAATATTTCCCTTCCAATTCCTTTTAATATCATGCCCCCATCTCTTGTTGCATTGCATAGCTAGTTGTGGGTATTTTATTAAAATGCATATTTACAATTCCAATGTGCCTGGCTAGCACGTAAACCATATGCATCAATAAATCGATGGCAAGGCCTTGGCCTTGAGATCCTCACCATGATTTTATAACAATATTACATCATTTACATTTTAATGCAATGGGGTCAAGATGGGGACATAGAAAAATGGAATCGATGTTGTTCTAATGCAAGAAGGATGACCCCTTGCTTTCGAAATTCGACCAATCAAGGGAAAGAACTTACAAAAACCCATTTATGAGAAGGAAATGATGGAAATACTACATGCACTTAAGCAATGGTGTCCTTACCTAATAGGTAGGAACTTAAAGTTCAAAATAGATCATGATAGTCTTAAATACTTCTTAGAACAGAGACTATCTTCATAAGAGAAACAAAAATGGATAACCAAGATGTTGGTATATGAATTTGAAATCATGTATAAAAAAGGGAATCAGAATGTGGTGGAAGATGCACTCTTTAGAAGATATGAGGATGTTGAGGAATTACTTTATGCGATTTCAATTATACAACCCGATTGGGTAGTAGTAGCAAGGGAAGAATTGAAGAATGAAGGCTATCTATGTGGACACTCATTCAAAAGCTACAAAAGGATCCCAGTGTATCAAATACTTTTGTGTGGAAAATGATTCACTATGGTATAAGGATCGCTTATATATATATGTAAGAAATCCAAACTCAAACAAAAGATCATTTTGGAATTACACACCTCTCATATAGGTGGGCACTTAGGATTCCTAAAAATGTACTACAAGGTCAAGAAAGAATTCTTTTCAGAAGGTATAAAATTTGATTTTCAAAGGTTTGTGGCAGAGTTTTTGGTTTTCCAAAAAAATAAGGTTGAAATAGTTAAGACCCCAAGTATTTTAAAACCATTAGAAATACCTTATCAGCGCTGAAAGGGAGTCTCAATGGATTTTATCACAGGTCTACCCAATTAAGAAGGGAAGAATGTTATTATGGTGGTCGTTGATAGACCCACAAAGTATGCACACTCTTGTGCACTCTCTCACCCTTTTAATGCAAGTAGAGTTGCTACAGCCTTCGTGGAATCAATTCAGAAGTTACACGGAAACCCAAAGATTATTGTAAGTGATAGAGATCCAATTTTCACTGAAAAATTTTGGACTAAATTATTTTCTTGTTTGGACACCTAGTTGGCTCATAGTTCTTCTTATCATCCTCAATCCAATGGGGAAAATGAGATGATGAACAAATGTATGGAAGGATATATTAGATGCTTTGCATCTGATAAACAAACACAGTGGGTGAAATGGTTATCTTTGGAAGAATGGTGGTACAATACTTCCTTCCATACGTCATAAAAAATTTCTCCATTTATGACACTTTATGGGTACTATCCTCCATCTATCACATCTCCCTTAAATGGAAAATCTAAAGTCCAAGTTATGGAAGATCACTTAGATACCAGCAATAAGTTCTCCATTTACTGAAGGATAACTTGGCTATGTCAAAAAATAGGATGAAACAACAAGCATATCAACATTGTATTGAAAGGAGTTTTCAAGAATGGGATTGGGTATTTCTGTGGTTGTAACCTTACAAACATATGTCCCTCAAGCAACTAAATAAAGACTATAAATTATCACCCAGGTACTATGGTCCTTCTAAAGTGTTGTAGAAGATTGGAAGTATGGCTTACAAATTGGAGCTCCCTTTATCTTCAAGGATAGATGTAGTTTTCCATGTTTATTGCTTAAAGAAGGTAATAGGAGATAAGATCTCAATTCAAACTATCTTATTGTAGCTTGATGAAGAAGGAAAAGTCATATTGGAACCCAAACAAATCACTAAAACAATGACCAAACAACTACACAATTGGGTTATTATTGAGTACCTCATCAAGTGGAAGAACTTACCAATTGAATATTCGACATGGGAATATGATTCCTTCATACATAAGCATCCACAACTAATCAAGCGTTGAGAAAAAAACTTGTATGAAGGGGAGGGGCATGTTAATCCCTAAATGTTGGCACATTACTCCCTATATTGTGGATCATTACATATTACTGGTGTTAGCTTGGGTCTATTAGTTGTAATTTGTTGGTTTTGGATCCTAATTATCTTCCTGATTCAAATATCTTGTTGTCTAGCCGTGTCTATACCCTAGTTTTATATGTTGTGCATGTGGACTGTACACTCGTCCCAGCGAGGGGGATTCTCCTTCTTGTGGGGTTCTGGGTGCCAGCGAGCCCCTGGCAAGAGTTTGGGGGAAGTAACCTCGAAATACTTCACCCTATTGCGGGGGTATGGGTGCCAACGAGCCCTTGGCAAGGGTTTTGTGGGAAGCACCCTCGAAATAAATTTTTTTATTGCCTTGTAAAATGTTGTAATTTCATAATCAATCTAATCCGTTCATTAGATATTAGATCTGATGGTATAATTTATGTCAAGGATTTTATCCCTATAAGTAAACCCTCTTTATGTATGAGATAAATGTATTGCGGCTATAAGAGTATTGTGAAAAAGGATCTCTATGATTTTGTAAAAGATATTGTGAGAAAGTGAAGAGGAAGTTGCGGCGGATGTGCTGCAGGTTGTATCCCTTCATTTTATTGGACAATATAATAAAAGGACTGGAAATTTCTCCATGGACGCAGCCCATATTGGGTGAACTACATATATTAGTGTCTCTCTTGTATTGTGTTTATGTTTTTTTATTTATGCATCTTATTTTATGTTATTGTTCTGCGATCCTGTTTTTCTAACAATAATTGTCATTAGTATTATTATAGTATTTATGTCGGCTTGAGTCCATTAGTTGTAATTGTACCTCTTTGTCTCATATATTAGAAAGGAGACCTTTACATTTGAATAATATCAACTCGTCTTTTGTTGTGTACTTAGTACATTGGATAAGTAGGTTTCCCCCTCAAAGAGGCTTTCTATTCATCTCTTTTCTTCATTAATTAAGGCATTGATTACTCTTTATGGTCTATTTATGCTCTTTTCATGCTATTTTGGGGAATTTGTTGCATAACATAGTACCAACCCAATTACAATGTTCATCTACAACTTAAAGCAGTCTATCTAAAACTATAAAGTGATCAAGTCACTTCAAAACCCTAGCTTTTCCCTTCCTATTGTTTCTCCACTTTGGCTTGATGGAAACAAGGTCAATATATACTAATTTGTAAATTTCAAATTGATGTATAAAATAGGCTCCAAGCCTATCCACCCTTGCTAAATAACCCTAAGCTTCTTTCCTGTTCACTATAAAATTCAGGTCACCTCCGATAATGAGATTATCCACTATGATAAGATTGAGTGGAAATAAATTGTCCCTAAATTCATGTCTTCCAGTGTATTCACCACATAATCTCACCAATGTAATGCTTGACCAATTCCTTTGCTCATAAATTCAATGTAGAGACCTAAAAATATAGAATAGGAATTTAATAAAGTAAGTGAAGAGTTCCACCCAAAGATAATTCCACTTGAGAGTCCAGGAGAATATGTAGCAATGAAATTCCAACTAGGAAGAATCTTTTTCAAAAAATGAGTAAATGCTTTCCCCCCACCCATTGTCTCTTGTAAAAGAATTGTATATAGCTTGTCCTTATCTACTAACATAGGAATGCCTAATATCTTCTGGAGACTACCCATCCCCCTAATGTTCAATGAGAAAATAATCATATGGAACCCATAGAAGGGGTATAGTTTTCTCTAAGAACCCTAGGGATCAATTCCTGTTTACCCTATTGTACTTCTAACAGTTTATTTTATTGTGCATGAAGTAGGAATGATTTCCTACCCACAGAACTCAGAAATCGATCCTTAGGTTTTTCTAAACCCAATCCTGTTGCATCCCCCTTTACCTACATCTAGGAAATTTTATTGGTCTTAACATATACCTACATGCCCCCGGCAAGTGGGAAAGATGGGAAAAATTCCCACCTCACTCGATACTGAATCCTCCAGTCCAAAACCCAACCTTCCAGTAGTTGAAACAAAAATTAAAGCCTCTGGAGAGGTCCTCCTACGTGAGGAGGGAATAGAAGTAGAGGTATTAGTAGTAACAGACTACTTACTCTTTCTACAAATATTAACTTCCTCTTCCAATGAAGGAAAGTACTCTAGTGAGTATAGACAAGGGAAGAAAGAGTAAGGGGATATTAAAGGATGACTTACCCAAAACAATGCAAGCATGGTAGACACTTTGTTTGAATGTCAATTTGTTCCTAATATGAACAATTGCTTATGTAGCTATAGTGTGAGAAATAGGATCCTTTGTTTGATATGGAAAGCATAATTCTATCAAATTCGAGTGAAGTTTCTCTTATAAAAAATATATAGTATGACCCTCCACTGCATGAAAAGTAAAGAAAGAATTGTTCTCCTTTTCAGATACTAGGTCCTTTTGAGGAGTAATGAGTTCCCATATCTATCATGGAGAGGAGAAACACCTAAACCTAATACCACCAATTGGATGTAACCCATGCTCGATCTGTCTATTCCAATCTCCCTGTCTATTCCAATCTCCCTCCTAATGTGTCCATTAGAGAATCAATTTCATCTAAAATTTCCTTTGTAGAAGTGATAACTTCCATGGGAACCCTCTTCAAACCAAAATTGAGGTGGTTTCCAAGACCTCATATGGTCTACCTGTATACTTATGAGAATACATATTAATCACTTATGTGGAAGTCTTCACAGGATTGAGAGAAATGAGGTCCATTTTTTTCAATCCTATGCGTGCACACTTGTACCTTTTTCTTAACCAAGGAGTTGGTTAAGAAAAGGTACAAGTGTGCAAGCATGTCACGAGAAGACTCTGGAGTGCATAAAAAGTAAGAAACATCTTATGGTTGGACAGTCCTGAAAGCGCACAAATTTTACCAATCATAATATGCTTTCAGTTAGTAAATGACACACAAGTTCCAAGAAGGTTGTAGCAGTTGAAATTTTTTATGCGCAAATACCACAAGCCGATGATACATCAGGCGCACAAGTCCCACATGTGATGATACAACAAGAGTCAAAGTTCCACCAAGTATAAGTTAGTTTATGTGCAAATTCCACAAAGCATCAATACACAAAAGGTGCACAATATCCACAAGAGATGGTACAACAAAGGTCAAAGACTCATCAAGTCGAAGAGTAAGGATGTGCACATACCTCAAAGAATTGGAACATCGAGAGTGCAACAGTACACCACTAAGGTGCAAGTCCCACTAAGTAAAGGACCATAGATGCGCAAGACCCACAAAGGATGAAACATCAGCAATGTAGGAGATGACATGTGGAAAATGCATAATCTGTCAAATATGGAAGAAGGGATGCCATAACCAAATTGTGGACATACAATCCGTGCAGAACATGTATAAATAGATATACAATTTGGATATTTTAAGCTTGATGGCGATATTGTAGAGCTTCAAGTGGAAGATACAAATTTATATTCGGGAAATCAAGGGCTCGAGGACAGAACAACATGATCTAGTGAGGATCCAAGTGTGCACATGCAATGGAATGAAAAACTGATGGTGCACAAAATGATGTTGTAGATCTATGACCGATGAAAAATTACTGGAAGGAAAAAAAAAAGAAGTATGCGCAAGTACGTGAGGACTAATTGACAATATCGCATATAGCACACAGACAGTCACATATGTTGTATGCCAGAAGCGTAGAGACAGAACCAAAGTATATCAGATGATGCGCATATGTTTAGCTTATGCATGAAAATTGAAGTGAAGTGTGCAAAGTTGATAAGTCCATCTGATGTGGAACGACATAGCAGCAATAGGATCCAATATGTGTGTCATGATGAGGATGATCTGAGACAAGTGTGTTGAACCAAAAGGATGAATTACTTAATGCACAGTGTGTCACAGATTGTCTAAAAGACTATGGCACTTAAACATAATGGACACATCAAAGTAAGTGCACAGTTCCATCTATTACTGGTGGATTATCTCAGAACAACAAGATATCAATTGAAAGCATAGTATCAGTTGGTGAGTTCAGTTGCACAGTAGCAGATCGAAAGAGTATACCTTAGCATAGACTGCAGGATTAGCAGTACATAGTACATGAAGTAAGACATTAGCGGAAGTGTAGAATTGAGAAGAATGATAAGTCAAGTGATGTATGCAGCATAGTGACATTGAATCGTCTACATATGAAGGAATCGCACAGTAGAACTAATATCAGAAGATCAGGAGTGTGCACAAGTTGGAAGTTCAGTAAGTCAGAATCTTATATTGGATATTTGGGAGGTAGGACGGGGAAAGGAGAAGGAGGTTGTAGCCTCCTTCTAGTTGGTGCTGGAGAAAACAGGGAGTTGGTGCTAGTAACACAGGAAGTTGGTGCTTCCCTGAATGTATTCTTTTCATTACAAAAGAGCATTCTGTGGTTTTCTCCCAATTGGGTTTCCACGTCAAAATCCTGTGTGTTCTGTGTCTTCATGCATATATGGATGAATGATTTTGTTTATATTGGATTCATAACAAAAGATAAAGATTAATTTAAGACTAATCTATTAAAGAAGGTAAAAAATGTTGATAATTGCGTAATAATGATTCACCCCGCTCTCAGTATTAAATCGATTCCAACAATTGGTATTAGAACAGGTGTCTTTAGTAACAGGTTAACATCTGGAAGATGGATCATTGCATAGATATGGAAAAGCAGGAAGGCCTTTCTACTAACATAGCACCAAGGTTTGATGGAACTAATTATACCTTTTCGAAGGTAAGAATGGAAGTATACTTGCAGTCACTAGGAGAAGATGTTTGGAAATCCACTGTTGATGGTTACAATGTTCCAGTAGTCATGCCAATTAATCTAGATCAAAGAAGAATCTATGAAAGCAATGCAAGAGCTAGAAATGCACTGCTATGTGGTCTGAAAGATAATGAATTCGTCAAGGTTATACACTACACTTTAGCCAAGGAAGTTTGGGACAAACTCAGAGGTGTCTATGAAGGCAATGAAAAGGTAAAGAAAGAAAAATTGCAGAACTTCTCTGGGTTATTTGAATATCTGAGAATGAAACATGAAGAAAACATTACTTCTTAATTCTTAAGAGTAGATGAGATAGTAAATGCTATCAAAAGTATTGGGGTTACTTTGGAGGAAGAATCCATGGTACATAAAATATTGAGAAATTTACGTCCAAGGTTTGATGCGAAGGTGTCTGTGTTAGAAGACCGAGCTAATCTTGAAGACCTGAAGAAGGATGAGCTTCAGGGGATTTTGACTGCATACGAGATGAGAATTGAGAAAGAGATTCCCATTAGAAAGGAAGTTTATTTCAAATCCACTGGAAAGGATAAGAATGATCATGACAAGGATGATGAGGAATCAAACTTTGTCAAAAAGATGAAAAGAGGAAGAGGTAAGTACAAGAACACATTTCCAATGTCGAGGAGTATGAAGAATCAAAATTTGTCAAAAATAAGAAAAGAGGAAGAGGTAAGTACAAGAAAACGTTTCCAATGTGGAAGAGTAGGTCATTATGCTTCTAAGTGTCCTTACAAAGAAAACAAAGACATTGACAATGACGAGGAATCTAGTTCGTATAATCGGAAAACCATGTGATCTCAACACAGACTTGAAAATAAAAGGAGGATTCCAAAACAAAGGAAGAGTCTGCACATTGAGGAAGGAAGCAATGCATCTGAAGGAAGCGATTGCGAAGAAGAAACAAAGGAAGTACTTTTCATGTCCTTTATGGAAGAAAAATACAAAGCTGAAAAGAAGAAGGTCAGTTCGAAGAATACTCCAGTTGTGCAAAGCAAACCAGGATCACTAGACAAATACTTCTTTAGTGGATCGTTCAAAAAACCTCCAAATCCAGTTACACCTTCAAAGCCTGTTGTTGAGGTCAAGATTGATAATCAATCTAAAGAAGATGAAGATGCTACAGACATTGAATCGGAAGGTGAATTGATTAGTGCCCTGGATTACTTAAAGAAGTCAAGGAAGAATAATAAACTATTACAGGAACAATTGACACAGTATGAATAACAGTACAAGCTACTTCAAGAGTCTCCTGATGCAGAAATTCGTGAAAAGGAAACCAACTATGAGATACAATTGATTTGTGCACAAGACAAGATCAAATTGCTTGAGGAAGAGAATTCTACATTGAAAGTCTCTTTAGAAGAACTGGCACAGAAAATCAGGATACTATCAAGTCAGCTTGAAGAGAAGGACAAATATATATCTCGTATAGAAGATAGATTGATTGAGATAAAGGGAAAGAAACCAATCCAAGATCCTATAGTGACTTTCACACGTCCAAAAAAGAATGATGCCAACATTGATGATGAAGTAAAAGACAAGTTCAAATGCAACACATCAATGCTAAACAAAATCCTGAACATTCAGAGATTGCCAGAAGATAGAATGGGACTTGGTTATGAAAAGGCATCAAAAAAGTTTTGCGACAAAGAATATTGCCCGAATCATGTTAATTTATTCAGGTATGATGATTCCTTCAATTACAACTCTTCTCAATTTACTAACCGAAGAAGGATAAATAGAATAAAGTGTGCAAGATGCAATTGCTTCAGTCATACTACAAATATTGTCAAATTGTGAGATGTTATGCATGTGATGGTTTTAGACATAATACTATGTACTGTCTAAAAGCAATCAACTATCGAAATGAATATTTAAACTACAAAGGAAACCACATTCAAAGGGACCATAGTGAAGAATCTTTGGTGCAGAACCAAGATAGAAGTGAGTACAAGAAAACTTGGGTAAGAAAATCCCCTCAGAAGTACATAGAAGAGATAGACAATCTAGGTGCATCTAATGCAGGAAGCAATTACTGCCCCTCTTGCTAATCCCATAAGGATTGAGTGAGACCCTTGAGTTCAACATGATGCATCTTAAGGAATTAAAGGGGTATGTTAGTTAGGTGTGTGGTTAGAATGTGTCTATCGTAGTATTCATTATGGTTGCACGAGGTTATGTGTTGAGTTGGTAATGTCACAAAAAAATTCAAATACATACACATATTAAGTTATGTTGCAATTGCAACCTAATCCCCAAAATTTGCATAAAATTATAGGGCCCCTCCTTTTATTTTGATTTACCAAGGTTTCTTTTTCTTTATCTTCCATTGATTGCAAACACTTTCTTTGGTTCTAAGAAATTTTTTTTTGAACTTAGAATAGTTTTCAAATTTCTTCTTTCAGAGCAAATTGTGATTTACTCCTGAAACAATCAGAAGAATTGTTGTTTTCCCCTGAAATGATCAGAACAGAAATTGGTTATGCACATAAACAGTTAGAACGAGACAAATTTTTGTTAAGATGGGAGTATAAATTGTTTTTTCACTGAAATGGTCAGAAGGGGACAAGTTTTGTTGCGATCGGAGCAGAAATTAATTACGCGTCGACAGAGTCGGAACAAAACAAGTTTTTACTCTGAAATGGTCAGTACACAATACTATTTTGCGTCGATTTTTGGTCACTTGAAACTGTGATTCTTGTTAGGATATTCCTATAGTCCATCCTAGTCCTACTAGCTTTCCAGTCATTTTCATTTTCAGTCATGCATGCAAAATTAGGGTTTGCATGCATTTTGGATGCATTCTAGGTCATCAGTCCCAACACCTAGTCCTCAGCAAACTAGCCCTCGAAGCTTCTTTCAGATCATTTCTAGCCCTCCCAGTGACTAATGCGCCCTCCTTTTCTCCACTGCATGACAAGGGTGCCTTCTTCACCTACCAGTCCAGTTATATTCAGTTATATTGAGTTATATTCAGTTATTTCCTTGATTTAAGGATTAACTGACTCTTTACTGAGTTTATCACTCTGTTGGACCTCCAGTGAAACTAGATTGACCATTCTGACTCCAGTTAACTCCTATGGCACCCTCCACTAAGCCTCCTTCACTATATTAGTGCTTCCATGTGCCAGTTACACCAACCACATTCAGTTAGACTCAGTTTGACTCCCAGTTGACCATTTCTTGTGCATTGATGACTTCACTGATGAGAAGGTGGACTCCTAGTTAGGCATTGATGACTCTCCACTGATTATGGATCTGTGCATGAAGGCCAATTCAAATTCCTCCTAGTGGATTTGAATCCTCATACTCAGCATTGTATATTTACCTATTCACTATTCAGTTTAATGTAACATGTGTAATTATTCTTCCTCAATCAGAGTTTCTTTGAATCTAAGTTCTATTGCTTGTCTCTTCTTCTATTATTCCTAAATTCTTTCATTGTGAGGTTTACATCATCTCTTTGGATCTTATGTGGCCAATTTCACATGGTATCAGAGCCTTGAGAGTATATTCTACCTCCATTCTTGAGAGTTTTTTTTGCAGGTATTTTGAAGTTCCAGCAGTTGCAGCAACAGATTCAGCAACTTTCTATTTGCACTTGTTCAAACAGTCAAGATGAGCAATTTGAATGCTCCTTCTTCTCCTATACTTCTCACTCCTTTCAATTATTTCGAATGGAAGAGGAAGATGATAGTACTCTTGTAGTCAAGAGGGTTTACTAGAATAGTTGGGGAAAAAGATGCCATACCACATCAAGCTGAAAAGAGAATCAAGCACCTAAACAAAATGGATGAAGCCTTTGGATGCATATGCCTTCATATATCTGATGATCTATTGTTTCATACTGATGGATTGAAGTCTCCAAATCAGTTATGGATAAAATTGAAGAGTCTTTTTGGCAAACAAGATGAACTAAGAGGCTACATTCTTGAGAATGAATGGGTTTCCCTTCAACCTAGCAATTTCGAGAGCATCCAAGAATTCTTCTCCAAATTTCAGAATTTGGTTTTGCATTGCAACCAATGTGGCATCACTAAAAGTGATGAGCAATTGATACTCTCTATATTGAGCAAACTTGGATCTCAATTTTTTGTCTTTGTATCTACCTTTCATTCTGTTCGAATTTTCATCCCTGGATGGAAGTTTCCCACTTTAAATGACTTTATTGAAGCTCTCATTCAAGAAGAGAACAAACTATTTCAAATGGGTGCCATCAAAACCTCTAGAGATCTAGATCTTTTAGCTGGTGAATCAAGTGGAGCGAATGAAAAAGGGGGACAAAAAGGAAAAGGAAAGAAACCTTCAAGATCCAAGAATGACAAACAAAAGAGATCTAATTGTACCTACTACAAGAGAGGAAACCATCCTGAGCATGCCTGCATGCACAAGAAGATTGATCTTCTAACCAAGCTTCTTGAACAAAACCAAATTGTTGTTCCAAAAGAAGCAAAGATGACTAATTTTGGAAGTGGATCTGATGATTGCCATGCATTGATGGCTGGTTTTTCAAAGATAAAAGCCCTCCTCATAGATTCTGGAGCCTCCAACCACATGATTGCACACGAAGAATCCTTCTCCTCTTTGGATCTCCAAGATGGGCCTACCATTCACATGGGAGACAACTCTTAGATTTCTACCAAAGGTTTGGGTACAGTTCATATGGAGCATGGTAAGTTCAAAAATGTCTTATTTGTTCCTTCTCTTACAGCTAATTGGTTGTCAGTATATCAAATGACTCATACACGATATCCAAAACAAGTAATTTTTGGTCCAAACACAGTAGAAATTACAGAAATCTCCACTGGAAAGGTTATAGAAAATGGGATTGCTAATCATGCCTCAAAGGCATATGAGTTCTCACACTTCATGCCTTTCTCTCCAACTACTCCTTCAGATTCTGATGAAGATCACAGTGACTCCTCTTCTAGTGAAGAAGAAGACCAAGATTTTGATGTTGAGATCATGGTTCAAGAAGATTCAGAACCAACACCTATTCTCAGTCCAGATTCAAGAGAAATATGTTCTCACACAGTCCTTGCTACTACTGAGAACACAATTGATGATTTATTTGCTTATAGAACTACTAGACTTCAGCATCATGCCAACCTTGCATTATGCCATCCATCTCTCCATGAGAGATACAGCATGATGATGGGGTTCTCTCTTCCATCTTTTGGGAAGACTACTCATGTTCCATTCGCTCCAGATACAGAAAAAGTTCTTGAAAGACTTGTTTCATCCTCCACACAATGGGAGACATTCCTACATGGGATCAGCTTGCCAAGTCTTTTGCAAAAGTTTTCACTAATGAAAGCTTCTTTCTTTTCTGCATGATGGTTCTTTGAGTTATTTACTGTTTTTTTGAGGGGGGGTATTTTTCCCATGAGGTTTTCCCCATTTCCTCAGTTTATGGACAGTTATGTATTTTACTATCATTTCATTTATTGTATGGGTGACCTTTGGTCCTAGTTACCAGGGCCCGGGATGGATTAAGGGGGGGGTGTTAGGATATTCCTATACTCCATCCTAGTCCTACTAGCTTTCCAGTCATTTTCATTTTCAGTCATGCATGTAAAATTAGGGTTTGCATGTATTTTGCATGCATTCTAGGTCATCAGTCCCAGCACCTAGTCCTCAGCAAACTAGCCCCCGGAGCTTCTTTCAGATCATTTCTAGCCCTCCCAGTGACTAATGCGCCCTCCTTTTCTCCACTGCATGACAAGGGCACCTTCTTCACCTACTAGTCCAGTTATATTCAGTTATATTGAGTTATCTTCAGTTATTTCCTTGATTTAAGGATTAATTGACTCTTTACTGAGTTTATCACTCTGTTGGACCTCCAGTGAGACTAGATTGACAATTCTGACTCTAGTTAACTCCTATGGCACCCTCCATTGAGCCTCCTTCACTATATTAGTGCTTCCATGTGCCAATTACACCAACCACATTCAGTTAGACTCAGTTTGACTCCCGGTTGACCATTACTTATGCATTGATGACTTCACTAATGAGAAGGTGGACTCCTAGTTAGGCATTGATGAATCTCCACTGATTATGGATCTGTGCATGAAGGCCAATTCGAATTCCTCCTAGTGAATTCGAATCCTCATACTCAGCATTGTATATTTACCTGTTCACTATTCAGTTTAATGTAACATGTGTAATTATTCTGCCTCAATCAGAGTTTCTTTGAATCTAAGTTCTATTGCTTGTCTCTTTTTCTATTATTCCTAAATTCTTTCATTGTGAGGTTTACATCATCTCTTTGGATCTTTTGTGGGAAATTTCACAATTCTCTGTCAATATGCGGGTCTATCTGAAAGGAATTCAGTGGGAATTTTTTTTTTGAATTTAGCACGGCAGAAAATTCCATTTTTTATCCGAAGTGGCCTGACATCAAATTTGTTTTGTTCTAAATTAGCCCAGTGACAAAACTTATTGTCTCGGAAATTGAATAAAGTGAGTCAATCAGCGCCAAACCTAATTCTTACCCAAAACAACCGAGTGCCAAACTTGTTTCTGATCTGAAACAACAAAGTGTAAAAGGAATTTTTTTACCTGAAATGGATTCGACGTTAAATGATTTTTGGCCTGAAACTGATTATGATAAACCCTTTTAGCCGTCGAGAAAATTTTGAACTTTAACTCTGTTTTATTCCATCAATATGCATTTATTACTGGGTTTTTTTCCATTGCTTTATAATAAAGGGCATTTAAGGGGTTTGTGACACATTTTCAAACATTGCTTGGTCGAGTTGGAGCGAATCTCCGGATGCCAGATCACTAACACCATCCTCGCACATCTAGGTAGGTTTGTTTGTATCCATTGATCTTGTTACATCTATTGTGTGATATTGGCATTTTTAAAGATTAATAGAAAATATTTTAACCACTATTTTCACACCCACTTTGTGCTTTCAAAACCCCGAGAGTTGTTGATACTTCTCAGTAGTAAGGAGGGCGTGAAACCTAAAATCTTGTAGCAGTTTTCCATTTCATACGATTTAAGCCCTAGGTACACTACCTCTAGATGCGGGAAGGGTTTAGAGATTTCCCCTAGGCCTGTGACCATATGAAATCTATGAAAACCATGTTTTGAGCAACATATTTGATTTTTCCAAAGCCCATGCATCTTCAGTTCCGAATGTTTGACTGACTCACATTCTTAGGTGAAGTCTGTATATGTATATACAAGTTGAGGGTTAGTATTATAGTAGAAAAGAAAATAGGTTTGGTGAGCAGCTACATTGAAACCTATCATCTTAAACTCCATTGTCAGCCATGACCCTACACTAATTGATAGTATAGAAGAATATCATCTAAAATTTGAAACCTAACCTTGCAGGGTAAATTTTGAGTTCCTCTAATATACACTAAGTACACTAAGGAAGTTACGTTGTAGACCCTGAAGAAGGAATTCCCCTCAACAAAATATCGAACCAAAACTATCTATTTGAACCCTAGAATGGCTTAAATTTGGCACTTGACCCGAAAGAATCATCAAGAGAAGTGCTCGGATCTTGATTTTGATATGGTTATTATTTCAATGGAAGTATACACCTAGCTCATATGTTTTCTTGCAAACAATGCATATTGATAGGTTATTACATTTTCATTTTGTTGTCGAGTTGGTTTTGTTAGAGTAAGGTTATACACTCATTTCCATTATGCTTGAAGTTTGTTGCTATTGATGAACTGTTGAAAAAATGACAATGTTTGACATGCTATCTATACACTAACAATGTTCTGATTACAAGATTTGGAAATGCACAAGAGGTCCTCTAAATGCAAAGCTAAAATTGCGGAATCTAACTCAGATATTGAAATTATACAATAAAGTGTGATGGAAACCCTAGTTGAAGATACCAAGGTAGCAACTGGAATAGTCCCTGAGGATAAATGGGGTGAATTATATCACCTTATCCGAGACCAGAATGTTCCCGATGCTTCTATTGAAGAAATGATGGTCTATCAAAACATAAGGCCCGACGCTTCATAAGGTCGCGACTCGTTCAGATTTATTCCCATGTTCGGAAGTGATAGGATGGATATTACCTCACATAGATGTCAACTATAGGATCATGGCAGGAGAAAAAGGGGAGGAATTTGCTTCATTTCAACCTGCTCATATAGGCATGGCATACAAGTTACCTGCCCCGAAAATCATGATGACAGATGATTGGATAAAGGGTGTCAACATAGACGATTCATAATATGCCAAGAATATGCTCATACCAGGAAAACAACTAAGACAAAGATCAAGCGGGGAACATGATTCACAAAATTTAAAAACACCTTTCAGAATTATAGCAATGATGCTTCGCGGGATATTTGAAAGAGAAAATGCAAATATATATAAGATCAGTTGGGTACCCATCATGTACCATGTTGCTTCTCATGGTACTGTGTTCAATTGGCAAGACATTATTTCGGAAAGCATGGTAGCAGCGGTGTTCGCATCCCAATGAGGAATGACGCATAAGAATGCGTAATTCTTCATGTCTTCCTATCTGATTGACTACATATTGATAAGAAACCAATTAAATAAGTTGGGATGTTTTTGGGTCCCGGATGAGACCCCGCTTTACATTGCCTACCAAACTATGTGAGCTCACAAATATGCAATCTTTTACAAGATTTTGTGCGAGGAATTCATAATTCCTTTGTATGAAATGATCTTTAATGCAAAACCAAATTTCCTATCAGACAATGGAATGGCGATAATCAATGAGTATGGAGATTACTACTTCACCCCAGATGGAACCTATATTCGGATGTACAGGGAAACTAAAATTCCTTCACCAATGCCAAGATATGCCACAGATTATGTAGTTAATAAAGAATTCGTAAGGCAAGTATTCATTAGGGGAGTTGGACATTTTTTGAACGAAAATAAAAAATCTTCTTATCCTCCGCTTCCATTCACCATTGGGGATTACAAATTTACCAAAGTAAAAGGAGCAGAGATTTTTGTGAAAGACCTCGAGGCCTATCATTTAGGGAAAATTGTTTTTATTAAGAATGACAAGTTGTAGAAGGAAGCTAAGCATTGTGCTTCGTGCAAAATTCATTTTGAATACATAGATCACTTCCTGAACGAAGAGGAAGTATATACAAGAGGAAACAATATGGCGGACTTGAATAAAATGTTTGGCAGGAAAGAAGGAACGAGCTCTAGTCAAACAAAAGAGAGTGCAAAAGAAGTAAATCAACAAAGAGCTAGAGATGAGGCTTTGGTAGCCGGATAAGCAAGAAGGAAACAAGCGGAAGAAAGAAAGCAGAAAGAGGAGGAGGCTAAGAGGAAAGAAGAGCAACAAAAGGCAGTAGAGAAATCAACCGAATTGGAAAAGCAAATAAAGGAAGAACAAGAAGCAGCAAAGAAACCAATTGAGTTAGAGAAGAAAAGGGAAGAAGAAGCAAGGATCAAGAAAGATGTGGAAGGAAAAAGGATTCAAGAATAATATGATAATTTACAAGACATGGACATAGATCCACCTATTGATTTGGAAGTACCACTTACAGGGGGGCATCTCCCATTCGCTGAGACTGGGATCACACCATTCACCCCTTCGAAGCAACACTCTGTAGCTAAGATGGACACTATCATCTTTGACCCCATGCGGAAGACGACTACAAGAAGGACATAAAGGAGGTTAAAGATGGGTACTCAACCCGATATAGTAACCATACAAGAAAGTACCCCAGTGGATGGCACTAACAAAGATCCAAAATTTACCGCTTCATTTAATATCATGACGGCTCAATACAATGCAGATAATGTGGACAAGTTGATGAACGATTTGGAACGTAGAAAAATAAAAATGTTGAAATTAAAAGATAATTTGGTACAAGCTTGAAGCGAAGGGATTGAAATGAAGATAAAGCAGGATACCATGGACTCTGAGAAGGAAAACCTATTGTTGGATTATCAAGTGCTTGAGGATGAAAAAGATTCTTTGAATTAGCAACTAGTCATTATGGAAGGAGAACGAGATGATTTCCGTTCTCGAATCAATGAGTTGGAGGAAAAGGAAACTATATTAAATCAGCAAGTGGAATCCCTGTTGATAGAAAAAAGGATCTTTACAATCCCAGGCTAATGAATGGATGAATGAAAAGGAATCCTTGATGGGGTAGATAAAATTGCTCAGGATCAAAAGCAGGACATGACACCTTTTTTCAAATATGCTCGCAAGATACAAGAACAGATTTGTCGCTTGCAAGAGTTAGTCACTGAAGAAATTTATAAATTGAAAAAGGATGATTGAAAGAATGAAAGAAATTTCAGCAGAATCCACCACTGTAAAACAAAAATTAATAGATACATTTAACAAGGTGAAGAAGTTGATTGTTTGGAAAGGAAAAAATCAATATTTTCCCGACCACTTTCCAAATAAGATAGTCGTTGAATTGAAATTAGATATATCTCTTTTGTAAAGTTGTAGAAAGGATGCCATAAAGGTACAAATTGAAGTACCAAATACCATTGCAAAATGCGAGGGATTCTATCAAAATATCTGTCAAGTGCATGAAAATTGCCACATCCCAATCGGTAAAGACATGTATGAATTGCCACCCAAATACCAGCGCTTAGCACAGTTGAATAACAACTGGAATGAAGACTTGGAATACATGAAGGGATTGAATGTGCTTACAATAGAATATCTTCAACAGCATATAGGACAAGCAACTGTGAATGCTTATTTTCTGGAAGAAAGTTACAAAGCAACAGTTAAAGGGTTAATAAATGTATGAAAGAGTTGTCTACTCATGAGGTTGCTTTGAAATTATTGGAGCCTCAACAATGTAATGTAATATTTTATGAAACTGATTTTTGGGATCGTTATATTTCTAGTGTATAAAACCCCCCAGCAAAATAATGTAATTTGAATTTAATTATCTATTTTTTGGCTGAGCAAGCACAAAAGGACAAAACTCAGCAATCCAAGAGTTTGAGGGTAGATGAAACGATTAGTCATGTAAATACAATTTTCTTGTAAAGATAAATAGTAGAGAAGAGAAAGGAGTGAGAGGCCTTTTCTGGTGTAATAGAAGCTAGAAACATTTTGTATGAAAACTATTTTTCTGCTAATGAGAAGGAACTATTGGTTGGGTAAATCTTACATGGAATTTGCGTGGAATGTTATGAATCAAGGATCATAATTATTTCTTCATGCGTTCATATTTATGCTGTGAGATCTTTCTTTCTTTGTTGGATTGTTCTAATGGTAATGAATGATTTTACTAGTTTACGCAAATGTCTATGTAATTAAGAGTAATAAATGGAATTCAATTTCAACAAAGCTATCTTTGTATATTATTTCTGTTGTGGCTGTAATTGATTTATTTCAATGGTTATCTATTGAATTTGTACAAGCATTCTCAGATATTACTCTTCATTTATAAACTCGCTCCTTGCAAGGATAGATTAGTTAAGTTAGATAATATTAGTTGATTGATAACGTAGAAGTGGTAAGATGAGAGGTAAGAACCTGCACATCATTTGTGAGGCTTCTACCTGTCAATTATAGGTTATGCATTATTTAAATTAGGGCACTTGCATACACATACTTAAACATAAATATAAACGGTGGGTCGGGCCACAACTAGTAAAGTTTATTTGAAAAACACATACGGTAGCCGGACCGTTAACCAGACGGATTCACTATTCCAAACAGTGAATCATCTAATTGGGATTATTCATTGGGGAGAATCCCTACTGTCGATGCAAGGATTTTTTGGGGAATCAACAAGTTATTGTTGATTTATCTTGCATGTGATATAATATAGAACAAAGTAAGTGTTTGAATTTAGTAGTGCAGATGCAAAAAGAAAATTTTTGCATGAAGAAACAAACATTGCTAAAAGATAGACATGATTCTGCGCAAAATGGAAATTTTCATTATATTCAAATTCAATATGTTTACAAAATTGCATAAGTCGGGACTCCATGCCAAGGCCAAAAGGAGTACACCAAGAAAACTAGAAAAATTGAAGTGTTGAAGTAATCTATAGACGCAGTTCGAGGTCAAGTTCAATATCTAACTGGTGTGCAAGACGACACTCCAAGTCAACCGGTACCAGCAAAATACACTCTGAAGCAGGACACATGTGAAGGAGTTATAGAGTTCAGCATGATGATGCTGAAGCAAGGAAAGTTCACTCAAAATATGTTGATGTTGGCGCTCTAGATTGTCGACCCGACGGGTCAGTAAAATTAGTTGTTGAGAATGTCTATAACACACTTGTAACTGAGCATATTGACAAGGAAACTATGTTTCCTCCATCCATTGTTTCTAAATGCCCATATCAAATGTCAAGTGAGATAAATTAGACTGCTAAGTTTGGACCGCAAGTCACACAGTCTCAAGGGAGCTATTCATTTGTTGATAGAAGGAGGCCATTGGAAGAAACAAGAAGAACTAGATGACAATGCAACACAAAAATGCAAAAGAGCTAATGGTGATGAACCGTGCATTTTTCATGGAACTCTTATAGACTCTTGAATAGAAGTAGTTCACGTGCATGAAATTAATTTGATGAGATATGCATTCAATATCGTGCAAGTCGAAGAAGCTGGTGGATTCATCAAAATTGAATGTCGAATTTAATCGGCTATGGAAAGGTGTACGGAAAGAAAAAATTAAATTCATATGGTGGTGTTATGTAATGATGTTTCCACAAAAGATCAAGTACGATAATGACACACAATGGCTCTCACATGAACTAAGTATATCTGCTTTAATGTTGAGCTGACAGATAAACATGCCAAATCATGGGTTTTCATGGCAAGAGATGCGACAACAATAAATGCGACAAGGCAAGGTGACAACGCAGTAAATGTGACAAATGAAGCAGTTAGGTGCAGAAAAAAAACAAATTAAAAGACAAGGCATAAATACAGAAAGAATTGGTACTACGTCGCTGGCACGAAAGTATTTCTACATGAATCAATGAAGAAAGAATGGTGTTGTGTTGTGACAGGAACAGGAGATCAAGATGAAATATAATTATGAAAGGATATCAGTGGAAAATTATAACAAAGAATAGTGAAGCATGAAGATAGGGGGAGTCATCCATAAAAACAGTTGAGGTAGAGGCCAGCACAAAATAAAACAAAAGAGAACCTACATTGAGCAAGTAATCGCACCTCTTTTCCATTGATGTCAAAGGGGGAGAAAAGCATGACATTGGTTCTACATTGATTACACATAAAGATGAATGCAGCGGAGAATAACCAACATGAATAAAAGCATGAAGATAATTGAAAAGATATCATGAATCTCCAACAGACGTGAAAGAGCGTGAAGCATATCATTGAAGAAAGAGCATAAAGATGCAGCAGATGTGAAAGAGCATGAAGTAGATCATTGAAGAAATAGCATAAAGATGCAATAGATGTGAAAGAGCATGAAGTAGATCTCTTGGAGACATAGCGTGAAGATTACTATACATATGTTCTGTGTAGAAGTAATAGAAAACATAAGAAGTATTGACAACAAAAAGTGCATAAGTCAAAATCCCAAATAACTCAGAGGGATCATATGCACAGGGGGAGGACTGCGACAAGTACAGATGAAGCATACAGTTCAAAGAAGATCATACATAGCTTCATAAGGTGTTTACATCTATTCCAAAGGGGGATATTGTTGAACTTTGGTTGTCATTGATGTCAACTAATGTCAAAGAGGATGTAAATTGATTCAATTCGAATCATTTATTTCAACTGATGTCAAAGTGGATACAACATTCATATGCCAGCTTAAAAAGGTATATGGAAACCACTTTGAAGAAGTATATGAGCAATATGGTGAAGGATGAGGATGCTAGTTTGAAGAAGAATATCTAAAATTTGCATCCAGTCTAAAGATGTGTGTCCAAGGATACATCATGCACGATTAGTATGAAGAAGCACATGAGGAAGGTAAATCATGCAGATGTAGTTCAAATAAGTACATAAGTAATATATCCTACTACATGTGGTACCTGTGCATATATCAGGTCCACCAAGTCATACTCTCTCATGGTAATAGTCAAAGAATTTTTTGGACAAAGGTATATGTGCACAAGAAGCCAAGGAGTTGGTTAATCAAAGGTAGAAGTGTGCAAGCATGTTGTGAGAAGACTCTATAGTGCGTAAATAGTAAGAAACAACTTATGGTTGGACAATCCTGAAAGCATGCAATTTTACCAATCAGAGATCCTTTCAATTAGTAAAGGGTGCAAAAGTTCCAAGAAGGGTGCAGCAGTTGAAATTTTTTATGCACAAATCCCACAAGTCGATGATACATCAGGTGCACAAGTCCCACACGTGATGATACAACAAGGTTCAAAGTCCCACATGTGATGATACAACAAGGTTCAAAGTCCCACCAAGTAGAAGTTATTTTATGCACAGATTCCACAAAGCATTAATACATCAAGTGCACAATACCCACAAGAGATGGTACAGCAAGGGTCAAAGACTCATCAAGTCAAAGAGTAAGTATGTGTACACACCTCAAATCAATGGAACATCGAGAGCGCAAGAGTACACCACTAAGGTGTAAGTCCCGCTAAGTCAAGGACCATGGATCGAAAGACCCAAGGATGACACATCAGTGGCATAGAAGATGACATGTGGAAAAAGCATAATTCCTCAAATATGGAAGAAGGGATGCCACAACCAACTTGTGGACATACAATCCGTGCAGGACATGTATAAATAGAGATACAAGTTGGAGATTTGAAGTAAGCTCAATGGCAAGATTGTAGATCTTCAAATGGAAGATACATATTTATATTTGAGGCATCAAGGGCTCGAGGACATAACAACATGATCTAGA
Source organism: Larix kaempferi (assembly GCA_027924585.1). NCBI lineage: Eukaryota > Viridiplantae > Streptophyta > Pinopsida > Pinales > Pinaceae > Larix > Larix kaempferi. Next base: position 2,031,068 of record BSBM01000635.1, on the reverse strand, counting down.
AAGGATTCGAATGCACACATGTAGCAGAATGAAATACTGATGGTGCGAAGAATAATGTTGTAGACTTGTGACAAATGCACAAATATTGGAACATAGAAACACATAAGTATGTGCAAGTGCATGAGGCCTAATTGACAGTATTGTAGATAGCATGCATAAATTCATATATGTTGTATGTTAGAATCATAGAGACAGAATCGAATTATATCAGACGATGCGTAGATGTTTAGCTAATGCACGAAATTTGAAGTGAAGTGTGTGAAGTTGAGAAGTCCATCTGATGTGCAATGATAGAGCAACAACATGATCCAATATGTGCGTCATGATGAGGATGATTTGAGACAAGTGCGTTAAATCGAAAGGATGAATCACTTGATGCACAATATGCACAGATTGTCTAAAATATTATGGCACTTAAACAGAACGGACACATCAAAGTAAGTGCACAATTCCATCTGTTAATGGTGCATTATCTCAGAACATCAAGTTATCAATTGAAAGCATAGTATCAGTTGGTGAGTGCAGTTGTGCAGTATCAGATCGTCAAAGAACACCTTAGTGCATACTACAGGATCATCAGTACATAGCACATGAAGTAATACATTATCATAAGTGTATAATTGAAACGAATAAGAAGTCAAGTGATGTATGTAGCACAATGATAGTTATCATCTACATATGAAGGAAGCGCACAACGAAACTAATATTAGAAGATCAGAAGTGTGCACGAGTCGGAAGTTTAATAAGTTAGAATATTATATTGGATATCTAGGTAGTAGGACAGGGAAATGAGCTAGAGGTTGTAGCCTCCTTCTAGTTGGTGATAGAGAACACAGGGATTTGGTGCTTCCTTCAAGTCGGTTCTTGTAAAACCAAGGGTTCAATGCCTCCTTCCAGTTGGTGTTGGTAAACACAGGAAGTTGGTGCTTCCTTGAATGTAAATTATTTTCATTACAAAAGATAATTCCATGGGTTTCTCCCAATTGGGTTTCCACGTCAAAATCATGCGTGTTATGTGTTCTTTGTCTTGGTGCATATATGGAGGAATGCTTTTGTTTATATTGGATGCATAGCTAAAGATAAAGATTAAGTTAAGACTAATCGGTTAAAGAAGGTAAAAACTATTGATAACTACGCTAATACTGATTCACCCCCCCTCTCAATATTAAATTGATTCCAACATCCCTCTCTTCCATACGAAATCCTATAGTCTCTATGCAACAAGTTTCATCGGAATGAATGAACACCTCGTATTCTTTCTCTATGGGAGGTAACTCATATTATGAAGGAAGTGAAATGAGAGGACTAGTAATAATGTTGATAGTTTGTGAAATATTACCTTCAGAATGGAAAAAATCAAGGTCAATTGATAATTCTTATATTGCAATATCCTATGTCAAACTTTTGACAAAGAGTGATGAATCCTTTGAATAGTGTATAGCTGTGACATGTCTACCCACTTTGTCAATAAAACCCAAAGTAATACTTCACTCAAAAGAGTTATTGAGATACAAAACCTTACTAGGGTTGTGAAAACTCTCAAATCCCTTCTCTTCCTCCTAGTGTACAATGTATTGGAAGATTTCATTACCTTCTAAAGGGTTTTCCTGCCCCTCTTCATATTCAGTAGTTAGTCTTTCTCCCCTTTCTACATCTCTCCTCCATCTAATGTGTCCAACCTCCTACCTTGTATTTCTTATTTATTTCTCATCTTATTAATATTATTTTTCAAACAATTAATTAATTATTATACATATTATATGGGGCATTACACATCAATCGATTGTTAGTATCCACATAATCAAATGAATAACATTCCAAGTAACCTTGTATGTGAAGGCATCACAACATATATATGCAATCATCGCAACATGTAACTTCATAACATTTTAACATAAACATTAATTCATTAAAACTTAATAAGAAGTTTGCAATAAGGTTCCTTGTTTAATCAAGTTTATAATAAATTCATCCATTACTACTCAATTAAGAGTAACTAACTTAGGTCATTACATACACCCTTTCTTTAAAAAACTTTGTCCCAAAATTAAGAAGTGAATATAGGGTTTTTCATGCTGTGTAAAGTCCTCATCTAAGCAAACAATAGTTTGAAACACTAATATAATTCAATACTCATACAAAAATAAAATAAAATAAATTTGTTTCATTTAAGATTACTAAACACTCAAAAAAACAAATTAAGTTGCACTCCATTCAATGGGAGGAAACTAACCAAATCTAAAATGCTTTCTAAATTGCTTAATACATGGCTATTATGCTTATCAAATAAATATTTGAGATGAATTCATACAAACAATATTCATGAATGATAAATGTAATTATGTATGATTTATTAGTGATCATTTTAACATGAATTCATAATTTTTTATGAATATGAAAGTAACAAATTAAAAAATCAAACTTTACGAGATATCTATATATCTATATATATAATTTCAAAATTTTTACAATAAATCTACTAGCAACCATCCTTATCTTGAAATCTGTAGCTAGATATCTATATACCCTACTATTGACATTGTGTAAAGCTGTAACCACCTCCCTTCATTGCAAACCCTAGCAAGAAGCAACTCTACTAGCAAGAAGCAACTCCACGAAATGGAAATTATTTGGTATCCCATGCAAATACAAATGTGAGTAATTTTATAAGCAAAAGTAAAAAATAAGCCTTTCATCTCCATTACAATTCATATAGTAGGTAATTGCTTTCCCTTCCCAAAACATATGAACTAGAAACAATTACTTTCCTCTTTCATAGTTTCTAAATGTATCCACTCTTGAACCATACAAAAATTGAGATAAAGTGATATCTAAACCTCATATAAACTTAAGATTACTAAGATAAGAAGTATAAAATATAAATTATATTTATCCAATAATTTGGATGAAAAAAATTAGAACGGCCTTTTTAAAAGATAAAGGAAAAAAATTGCTTCCTAAAAATAAGAAAATAGAAATGGAACCTATGCTAGCAAATTAGAACCATTTATATCCTCATATTGTATGACCCTTCAACTGGCTTTGGAGCTTGTTTAAACAAAAGGTCTATTTTTTTTATTGAATTCTTTGAAAATATGCTAGTAATGTATCTCATCAAACTAAGCTTGAAGAGTCCTAATTTTTTGTTTCCATACTTCAAGAAAAACCACTTGAAGTTAATAAATCTAGAGATCCCACTCTATAATCACTTTAGGGTCTCCAACAAACTGCAAGTGATTAATATGTTTAGTCTAGGCATAAAATAAAAGACATCATCATGCAATTAATTCTCCTTTGATATTGGCACCCCTCCCACAATACATCTTTACTCTAATCCTTGAAGACTCATTCGATTTCAGAAAAAAACACCATTTCCACCTTTAGCACCATGATCATGTGTGAAACATCATAAATAAATACATTTAATTTGAGATGGAAGAAGTATATAAGTATGGCTAGAATGACAATGTTAATCATGCATGGTTATGACAATATTACAACTTTGAAAATCATCATTTATGATATAGTTAATTTTTCATTGATGATAATTATACTAAGGGTAGTACTGATGGTGTGAATGATCAATCACAATAAATATGCTTATGTCATTGTGTGAATTGACCAAATCCATGTAATATACTTAATTTTTTTAATTGAATTAATAAAAGGTCATATTTATAATCAATATTTTTTTATTATATATCTTTACTATTTGGTTACACCAATGTACACATCTTGTGTTGCTTGTTGTTATCAAGATAAAGTGAAATTTTTAGCGAAATTTTATATTTCAAATTATCTAAATTCTATCATCTAGTATTGTAACACACCCCTTCGACAAATGCATTTTATAGTGCTTATTAACTATAAAACAAAATAGCGGAAGCATAATTTTTTTCAAAAGACCCATTAAATCTTTTAACGAATGCATAAAACTCATAATATCTAAAACATAGTATAATTTATGAGACATTTGTTTAATAAAATTCATACAAAATAGTTTAATGCACAAATGCAATGTTAATAGTAAAACTTTTGGTTATGAACAACACATAAAACTACTCAATTTTAGAGCATAGACATATTTTGAAAATTTAAATTAACATGCCTATATTGATTTGTCTACCCATTAATTAGGTAAAAAGATTAAGACATATATTTAAGCACCCATACTAATAGTACATTATGGCATTTTTAATAAATAATTTTACTCAACCATAATAGATTTTTGGCACATAAATAGTATTTCTAATTATTTTCTTATAAATTTTATTCTTAGGAATTCCGACCATTTTTCATAAACTATGCTAAAGGATCTTAGTCGACTAACCAACTAAAATCCTCCACCAACTACCGTTGATATCGAGTTAATGTGGTCGATCACTTAACTGACTAAACACATACTTGTCTAACTTCGACCTAAACAAATACTTGTCTGTTTCCCACTAACCCGACAATTATGAAAATAGAGAGCTTTTAAATAAAATATATATTCTACTCCGACTAAAACATATAGTTGTCGGTTGTAGACTAACCAGACAATTATGAAAATATAGAGCTTTTAAATATAAATAGATAGTCTACTTCTACTAAAACATATAGTTGTCAGTTGTACAATTATGAAAATAGAGAGCTTTTATATATATATATATATATATATATATATATATATATATATATATAGTATTCTCCAACAAAATCAAATAGTTGTCGGTTATTCCAAATATTTCCTTAAGACAAGGAAAATTTATTATTTTCCAAATATATGCATATTCCCATTTCACTAAGTCAAAGAAATATTAATTCAACAATTCTAAGTATAAAACTAAAATAAAATTGCCAACCGTAATAATTTAGTCTATCAACTGACTAGATGCATTACCTCTTTTAACTAAATTAAATAATTTTACCGACAATAATAACTTAGTCCATTAACAGACTAATTCTTTCACCAAATATGGTCGAATTACATAACTTCAACTCAAACATATTCATATATGTATAACTTGGACTAAAGCAAAAATTTGTAGTTATACCACTCTAACCTGTGGTTTTCAAATCAACAATACCACTCATTACAAAACTCCTAAAAACATGTCTTAACTCAAGGTATTGTTTTTCATTTAATTAATAAATACAATTAAGACTTAAACATCTAATATCTCCAACTAAACAAATCAACCCATGGTTTTTATTCACCCAAAAAAACTTTGGTTTCAATGAATCAAATAAACCTATGGTTTTCAATATATCTACTAGACAAATTGGTTGAAAACAACCCTTTAGACAAATTGGTTGAACCAACTCAATCACCAAAAATTTATTAAATATTTATGTCAAGCAATTTCTATTTCTTTTACCAATTAACTAATTTTATCGACCTCTACAATATTTGGTCACCTACTATCCATTAAATGCCTTTTATTTGAAGGTTTGCTGATGAGTTGGGGGAGAATGATAGGGACTAGGGTTTCACGCGAGCTAGTGCACGAGGGCAACATGGCGTGCAGGACTATCCCTATAGGGCTTTGCAGTCAATCGATGAGGCAGCTTCCACTTTCTCTCTGGCACATCACTGGCTCTGATCTCGATGGATAGTACTTTCTTTCCGAGTGGAGAATCATTGGCATATCACGCGATGGACACTGTCGACTACTCAACAGACCCTTGGGAGGTTCAAAACATTTTTTACCACTCTGCAGCAGTAACTTCGTCGGTTGTTGGTTTAATCCACTCGACACCTGGGACCAAGATGCCGACGATAATGACACATGGGGATGGAAAACCACAGATGGATTCCTTGCCTCCTGGTAGCCAGTCTTGCGACGATGAAGAAGTCGGCTCTCTCCCACTAGACCTGTTTACCATCAGACCCCTTGCTCTGTTTCTGGGGGGGACACATTTCTCACTCTTCGAATTGGTCCAAACCACCACCCTGGACTATACGAGGATGGATGAACCACATAACGCTCCCTTTGCTTCACCGTAGTTTCACTGGGATCAACACTTGCATCTGGATTCGACGCTTCTGGATAGTGGTTGGCCCACTGCAAAGGGTTGGGATAAACTCCCTCTTCCCCCTGACTTGGAGGAGGTAATATTTCCAAAAATCTTTGACGGATTCATAGCTTCTTTTCTCCAAGATACAGATCATCTTGGATTTCAACCGTCGGCGGAACATGGGGTTGGACATACTCATACAAAAAGCCCTCAATTTTCACCTAAGGGATCACCATCGCAGAGGTAAAAAGGGAAGTTCTTAAAAAACACTAGAGAACCGCTCAACCTAATCTGCGGGAAAACATTTATGTGGCGAGCTGTTTAGAGATGGCGGAATCAGTTGTGGTCAACGCGCCCAGGGAAAATATCCCACCTTTGACGGGATGGAAAAATGGGTAGACTCACATTGGTTGGCTTTCTTAGATTATAAACCAGAGATTTTGGTTCTCTCCACGGGTTGGTCCGTCTTCAAATTCCGCTGTAAGGAGGACACGGGTTGACTACTTCAGAAGCATTGGATTCTAGGTAACACCCCTATCCTGTTAAAAAACTGGACCCCCATGTTTGACGCCGATACAGAGAAATTTGATGGCATTCCGATCTGGGTCAGACTGTCGGGTTTACCATGGGAATTCTGGAATTGGGACTCCTTCAAGGATATTGGGAATGCCCTTGGAGTCTTCATTGATGTGGACATGTACTTTCTACAGTCCAAGAGGATGTTGGTTTCCAGAATTCTTGTCTCTATAAATGTCTGAGTGGGGTTTCGTGAATAGCTAAATTTCATCTAGGGTCTAGAGACACGAATTCAAAAACTCGGTTACAAAGGTGTGACTTTTCGTTGTCACCGTTGCCATTTCTATGCTCATATGGCTAAACAATGTAGGATTTCTTTTAGCAAGAAAGAGGTTGACACCAGGAAGCGGAATGAGGTTAGCAGACGCGGGGTTGCAAAGGGAATTCAAAAAGCGGGATGCCTACACGAAAGTATGAGGGAAGTAAAATATGATCTGGAAAACATTGAACCTCCTATAGCACATGGGGGGATCTTTGAAAACCCACTTCTACATCCTCTACCACAGAACCCTGATGATAGCACTGTTGCGGAGAAGGAAATCCAATCGTTTGCTTCGGCTGCTACAGAATCCCCGAGTAATATTTCTACAAACCTTGTTCCCCTTTCCACTCTTGAAGTTTCTTTCGGTTCTTTATCTTTGGACTTGGATGGCATGCATCCCCCCTTTCCACCCCCCCCCTCCCCCACAACCTCCTCTTGATCCTCTTAACCCTCTCTCACTGGACCCACCTGTGCCTCTTGCCGAATCCCTCCCACTTCAATCTGCAGCTACCCAGATATCTCCCCCATCATCATTGCAGACCAATTCTATTCGTTTTCATCTTCGATCCAGGGACATCACTACCCTTATGGTCCCCCACTCCTTGGGTTTGGGACTTGGATTGAACCCAGCTTTAGGAAAACCTCCCAGAAGCAAAGGGATGCCTACTCTCCTTTCATCGGCTCAGCAAAAAGTTATCCAAGACCTAGCTAATGGAAATAAAAAAATTATGTTGGGACGCTTAGAGTAGCGAACGTCCAAAAAGAGGTTATCTGATGAAACTTCTCTCACTAAATTGGCAGGGTTTGGCAAGTAAACCCAAAAAACCTTCCCTAAAAAGGTCGATTTTCCTACATCAGTCGGACATCTTCATGCTACAAGAAACTATGGGATATGAAGAGGATGTTACTGCTCTTCTCAAATCTATTCTTCCTTTGTATGATTTTGTTGCCTTAGATGCCAGAGGACACTCTGGCAGTCTTTCTCTGGGATGGAACTCAAAGCTGGCTAAAATCACAAGTACCTGGGGCTTTGAATCGGGATTGGGAATGGAGTTCTTTCATGACAGTTTAAATAAGTCTTTTACTATTCTAAATATCTACAGTCCATATTTGGAGAGAGCTGCTTTTTGGAACTCCCTTTGCAGAAAATCGGTGCTCTTCACTGAAAATCTGATTCTTGGAGGCGATATGAACTTCACTTTGGGAACCCATGAGATATGGGGGCCTTCTGCTAGAGGGGTCTCTCTTACAGGGTTCTTCAACTTGATGTTAAGGGATGCTCACCTCATTGATGTCAATCCTACAAAATTGAAACCTACATGGACTAATTGGAGAAGTGGTGAAGGAAGAATTGCAAAACGATTGGATCGTTTTCTTTTGGCTGACAAGTTGGTTGAACAAATATTTGTATTAGACAGTGGGTGGACTCTGGTGGTGATTCTGATCACTCACCCATTTTCCTCGAAATCTGGGGATCCACAAAAAAAACCTCCTAGTTCTTTTAAATTGTGTGCATCCTGGATAAAGGAGGAAGAAGTTACTAAAATCATCAAGGACTCTTGGATTCCTTATCAACCGGATGATGAATCCTTTGCTGCTCAACATTTTGTAAAAAATCTCACTAAAACTAAATTGTTGATCAAACAGTGGGATTTCAAAAAGAAACAAAGAGATGATGAGCAACTCCTACAGATTGAGGAAGATATCAACATCATTCTTGAGTCTGACCGGGGGGGGGGGGGGGGGGTGGGGGTTTCCTAAATGTTGAAACTTCTGAAACGCTAAAATATCTTAAACATTGGTGCTAAAAGCTCCTCTCGGAACAAAAGGAAGTCTAGAGATTAAAAAGCAAGTTTGTATGGTTGGAATGTGGGGATGAAAACACAAAATTATTTCAATATTTTGCAAAAGGAAGGAAGTCACAAAACACTATTTGGGAGCTTAAAGATGCAAATAATGAAGCTAATACCTCCTTTGAATATCTAGATAATTTGGGTACCACACACTTCAGAGAACTTTTCTCAGAACCCAGAAGAGCCAATTTAGTGGAGGTCATTAGACTCTCTCAATATTTTCCGAGTTCTATCTCTCCGGAAGACAATCAAGAACTCATGGAAGAGGTCTCGGAGGAAGAACTCAAAGAAACTCTCAACAATTTTCAAAAGGAAAAAAGCCCTGGGACCGATGGATGCACCATTGAATTCTTTCTTGCACACTTTGATATTATTGGAAGCGGTCTACTTCATCTGGTGGAGGAATCAAGGAAAGGGGGAATAATGCACCCTCCCCTGAATTCCACCTTCATTGCTTTAATTCCAAAGTCGTACAAGCCTGAATCTATGAACGATTTCCGCCCTATTTCTCTCTGTAATGTTACTTACAAGGTTGTAGCAAAGATCATGGCGAAAAGGTTGAAGGGTGTACTTTGAAAAATAATCTCTAAGGAACAATTTGGATTTCTGGAAGGCAGGAAGATTCATGATTCTATTGGAGTTTCACAAGAAGGATTACACTCTCAAAAAACAAAAGGAATCAGAGGTGTGGTTATAAAAATTGATCTCTGAAAGGCATTTGACAGAGTCAGCTGGCTCTACTTGAGGATGTTCATGACTCACCTGGGATTCGAATATACTTTTATCAAGTGGAATATGAGCTGCATCTCTACAGCCTCCTTTGATGCACTCATAAATGGTTCCCCTAAACAATTATTTTGCACAGAAAGAGGTCTCCGGCAAGGTTTCCCCCTATACCCCATTCTCTTTCTTTTGGTGGCGGAGGGGCTGAGTAGAGCTATTCTGGATACAAAAAGACAAGGGACTTTAAAAGGTCTTCGCATAACCAACACTCTAAGCCTCACTCACTTTCTCTTTGTCAACAACATTCTCCTTTTCTGTGATGGTACTCAAAGGGATGACGATCAACTGAATTATATTTTGAATCTATTCCAGACTGCAACTGGAATGGTCATAAATGTGCAAAAATATTCCCTAACCACGCATCAAATTTATGAGGAACGATGAACGTATGCAAATAGTTTTCCCTTTGAAAACATTCCTCTGGAAGTAGGTTTAAATTATTTGGGTTTTCATCTAAAACCCAATGACTACAAAAAAAGTGATTGGAACTGGCTCATTGCAAAACTGGAAAAACACTTATTAAGCTGGAGCCATCGCTGGCTCTCAAGAGCAGGAAGATTAGTCCTTATCAAATCTGTCCTGGAAGCCATCCCATTTTATTGAATGTCACCGGATTGGATACCAAAAGGAATCTTGGAAAAATATAGGAAAATTTGTTTACGTTTTCTTTGGTCTGGTCACTCGGACTCTTTTGTTGCTCCATGGATTAAATGGGAATGGATTGCAATGCCAAAATATTTCAGGGTTTGGGGGGTGAAGCAGATACATTTTTTTGCAAGATCCTTACTACTAAAGCAAGGTGAAGGCTAGCCACAACTGATAACATCTGGACTGATGTGGTAAAGCACAAATATATTTCCCCCGAATCCATCATAGACTGGATTAGAAGACCCTCAAAGCCTCAGCAGGGTATCTATGTGTAACATCCCGAATTTTCATAAAAGTTTAAAACTTTTGAAAATGGCATTAAATACAAAATTTATAGATGCAGAAATAATAATAATTTGATTACGATAGCTTTAATTAAAAATTCGTTAGTACTAAATATAATTTAATTTCTGTTTTAGCAGCATTGTGACAATGACAACTTTAACACATAAATTATGAACATGATTAAGGTAATAGACGAACTAACAGGTCAGAAATATGATGCGACACTTTTTCTTTTGCAATGATACTGAAAGTTTGACTTTTGATGAATAAGGGTGTCCTACGAGGTACCCTGGAGTTTACTTAGCTGCAACGCTAAAGCATTTGAATGTTCTATATGTAGACGACAGGTAAGAAGTTCCGTGATTGAGTAAATTCAAAGTATGTGTATAGTTCAAGTTCAACGTCATAATTAAATAGAATATTAGAACACTATTGCGACCTATAAAAGTAATGCAGGTATGAATTACATGGTTATATTTTCTGTTTTCAAATGTTGTCTTACAACTCAGCATAAGTTGACGACAATGACATCTAGATAGTCTTCATGCTATTTAAGTTTGATGTCGTAAACATAAGACGTTTCCATAGTTTGGCTTTAGTCGATGTCTTAAAGTAATTAATACTTGTGTAATGGTAAAGTTGTAGTTGTAATGCTAACCATCAAATGCATGGCATTAAGAATTAGGTATGAAGTACATAGTACTGACATGGTTTTTATGCTAGTTACTATTCAATGGTTTTTGTTGAAAATCCACAAATGCAAACTCTTATCTTTTTAATAGTTACAATAATGTAAACTATGATTATCATGTAATTGCAATAGTTTGACAATTGTAAACTATTCACTATATATATGAAAGTTCACACTATTAGACTCATGAAAATGAGACTTAATACGTGGCTATTTAAAACATTAATATCAAATATTATATCACTTAAAATCGAAATCATGATTATAGATTTAGAACTAATATTCACTATATGATTATAACAATAAATTTTTTGAATCGTAAATAACTATTTAGAAATCAAATCGTTTGATTTTATGGCACTGACATGCATTTATGTCGACAGGGTGGACGAGTTGATGGTTATTAAAATGGCATAATCCCCAACCCATCGTGGAGATATTGTCTCAATTCTGCATTAAAAATTTGAACCAAACTCTAGCTGACAGGGATTGTCAACAATCCACATAGTGTGAATTCAATGTAGTGGTAACTACGACAACTACTGTGTAAGGGTTTCTATACTGAACTCCTCCAAGATGGCTATGGATCGATCCTCCATATGCAAAAGTGGCATTGCCATGCTGGTGCTAATGAATAAACATTAATTGCAGATGTTGTTTGTCTCGATGTAATTTCGCTGGCACTCTTACGATCATTGATCGTGATGAGTTTGGGTCGTTGGATGTAACCCTAACTTTTTGACATCATTTGGGTTAATGAGATTGATTGTTGTTCATTGTTCTATTGTTTCGGTCTGTGTGGATGAAAGGCTGTTGAATTCTAGGGTTGGAAGGCATTTGTAAGAGGTTTCGACCTCGAGACCTATAGGTTAGGTTTGAAGTTGCAGGTTCTTCTCACTGTAATGGTGTTGTGCTAAAATGTTGGGTCTCTGGTTTACTGAGTCGATAGTTTTAAGCTTTTCGTTTTAGAGTTCAAATGAAACACACAATGCTGTAAAATGATCGAGGTATCTTGGTCTCGTCTACAGCAAAGAGTTCGTCGTTTTACTGATGAATGTGAAGAACTTGGCCGCTTGTTGAGAAGGTAAGTGTTCTCGAAAATGAATAGTAATTCTTTTGTTGAACTTCGACTTTTAGTTTAAAAATATAATAGTTGTCTAATTCTAAGCTATTGTTTTGTCAGTTGCAGGGTTCGAAGAATGACTTGAGCAAGGGTTTGGAAAGGAAAGGCATGCTTCCATTCCTGGTAAGCTCCGAGTATCAAACCCTCATAGGTGCCTTTCAACTTTGGTTGATGTGCTTTCAAAAGGATGAGTAACCAGGTTTTCGCCATGCCTCGGTGTTGTCTGTCAGTTGAAAAACTTTGAAGAACCTTTTGTTATTCAAATGATGTTTGTATAGGGATGTGACCCTCGTTTGTTTGTATGATACTCGATCTTATACTTTGATGCCTAGCTTTATCGAACTGAGAGTTATAATACTCGTCAATGCTAAGGGTTTTTTGGACTTGTTTTAAAATGTTTAAACTTGGGAATAAACCCTGTGCGATTTTCGTTTGGAAACATGTTGTAATTTTTTTGTTTCTGAGAACATTGATTTCCCTTCTTGAAGTTGGAACTTGTATTGGTTTAAAACTTTGAGCCACGACTTGTTGGTTTATGTTATGAAAAGTGAGAAAAAGGAGCCGAGGCTCATCTACTGTGGATACAACGCTTTTCTTCTCGGCAATGAAAAATATGCTATTACATTCTGTGCTATTCGTCTGTGTTATGTGTTTGAGTACTATAGGTAAATAATGTGATTATCAAGCTATGAAAGTATCTACATGCTTTGTCGTAGATGATAAACTCTGTAATATGTAATGCAGAAATGGTTTTTCTTTCGTTTGTAATGGAAAAGAATAGGGCCATACCCTATTTTGAGTCTTGTCTTTGAATATAAATAAATGTTTGAATATGAACTTCTAAAATGGACTTTGGAGCCAAAAAATAGGATTCGATCTGTAGCTTGTGTAGCTTGTGTTTGTTTATGTTGCAAAATAATGGTAATGGAAATCGAAATAATAACTAGGGTTTTATACGAACCTAGTTTTTTTGGAAATCAATATATATACAGTTTATAATATATATACTTTATAATATATATGCATAAGATGAAAGAAAACGAAATAAGATTTATCATGTTTTCATTATTTGATAGAATTAAAATAATCATTGCAATGTTATAATAGGGAAATGAAAACAATGTATGTGTAAAATGTGAAGACTGTGAATTGACTGTGGATTGCAGCTTTGTCCATAACTTATACATTTATTTAATTGCAACAACACTATTTATAATGCAGACATGATATGATGTATGGAAAATTGGATTCCATTTATTTCTTACATACATAGTAATGTTAAGGAAAATACAATGTAGCTGTACAGGAAATAAACAATGTTTGTTTTTCATGAAACAAAGGAATATTCTATAATAGATTAGATACTATGCAGTAATTATTACTCTTATTAGCTATAGGGTGGAAAATGAAACACATCTCAGTTATTGTATTTATCTATCGAATCAATGGCAGTTTGCCTATCTTTTCATCTATATTTAATTTACTTCTCTATACTAGAGTACGATGCACAAAACAGCATGTGGAAAAATGTAGAGATTGGTTTATCAATCCATATCATCATTTAAACTTAACATTCAGACTTTAAACTAAATCAAAAAAAAAAAAAAAAAAAAAAAAAAAAAAAATAATAATTCTTCCAAACAGAAAAACATAGATTACTAATTTTACTAAACATAACTAATAACATAAAAAAATAGGAAATAGTAAAACCTGGATGAATCTATAGGGAAAGAAACAGCCCAAGAAGACTATTCCACCCAACCAATTCTTCAAGACAGTAAAGTACTTTCCTTAGGACCCCCAATCCTATTCACTGAACCACCAGGAGGAAGAAACTTAGGAATTTAGGATCTCTTCTTGCAGTAGCAAATAACTTGTCGAATCTTCAAGAGATAGCAGTCCAAGGGACATGCTCCAGCACCTCTGGTTCTCCTTAACAAATAGTTTGCAGACTTATGATTGCACTCACAACTAGCCTACCTATTCGAATCTCTCAGTGATCACCTGATGCACATGAGGAAATATTTCTACATAAATATTGTGTAAGAGCTTCCTGCTCAATTCGAATTTGCTTTATGTAGGCTGCCTAGGCCTTTTCAGTTGTTACTTGGTCATTAAATGAGCTACCTTCCCACTCCCACCACGTGGGGGATAATGCCACATTAGTAGGGGTAGTTGTCCCATAACCAACAGCTAGTGGTTTGGTGCAATTGCTGCCATCTGTCCCATACCTTTCAACAGCTTCCATTTCTCCTAGTGGGTTAGTGAACACTCATTTAACAGTCCCCTTGGGTGTTTGTCTCCTAATTAATTTATTTAAATAATAATAATCAGTAATTACATTCATCCTTGATCAAAATTGATCATAATTACAAAACTTTGTAATTAATTTTAACATAAAGTATTTTGCTAATAAAATAATAATTTCTAAAATTTGGGTAGGTGACATACACCCCCCCTTATGTCTCAACATCGTCCTCGATGTTGGTTAATCACTCCTTGAGTGTTCCTGAAATAGAGTTGGGTATGATGCCTACATACTACTCTCCAACTCCCAGGTTGCCTCTTCTAGGCTAAGGTGTTTCCATTGCACCTTCAATTGCCTAATGGTGCGATTCCTGAGAATAGTTTCCCTCCTTCCAAGGATATAGTCCGGTTTCACCTGAAAATCTCCGTTTTGTCCCACCTGTACATCATTCCAGTTGACAACATGAGTAGCATCATGTACATATTTCTTTAAAAATGATATATGAAAAACATTATGTATTTTTAAGTTTGGTGGCAAAGCCAGTTGGTATGCCACTGGTCCAACTTTGGACAATATTTCAAATGGACCACAATACCTGGGTGCCAACTTGGCACAGCTCCCCAATTTCAATGAACTCTTTTTCGGTCTTACCTTGAGGAATACATGTTCACCAACCTGGAACTCTTTATGAGTCATTTTTAAATATGCTTGACTTTTCTGCCTATCTTGGGTAGCTTTCAAGTTTTCTTGTACTTGATTCACAATTAGTTATAACTCCTGCAACAATTCAGGTCCTAAAACAACTCTATTTACTGGATCATTCCATGAAACAGGTGTATTACATTTTCTACCATAAAGAATTTCAAAAGGACTAAGTCTGGCTGATGCATGATAATGATTATTATAAGCAAATTATTCTAAGTGCAAGTAGTCTTCCCACTTACCAGGCTGATCCTTAACGTACATTCTTAATAAATCTTCTAAAACTTGATTTACTCTTTCTGTCTATCCATCCGTTTGCGGATGAAATGCTGTGCTGAAATTTAGGTTGTATTCAACCCCTTAAATAGTGACCTCCAAAAGTTTCCGGTAAACTTAGAGTCACGATCTAAAATTATTACTTTCGGTATCCCATGTAGTCGAAAAATATGTTTCATAAAGATTTCTGCAATGTCTGGAGCTTTATGAGTAGTCTTCACGGGTATGAAATGTGCTGCTTTGCTGAGTTTGTCCACTACCACCATGATAGAATCATGTTGTTTCTGATTTTTAGGTAATCTAGTAATAAAGTCTATGCTGATCACTTCCCATTTCCAACTTGGTATCGGTAACGGTTGCAACAATCCAGCAGGATGTTGGTGTTCAACCTTCACTTTTTGACAATTCAAACATTTAGCTATGTACTCTGCTACTTCATCCTTCATTCTGGGCCAATAGTATTCTTTTCTTAGCATAGTAATGGTCTTTTGAGAAACCTGGATGACCAGAATAATGACTTTTATGCATCTCATTTAATATCAGAAATTTTATTTCTGGTATGTCTGGTACATACAATCTGTTTTTATATAGTAATAACCCATTTTCCTTCATGCTGTAATCTACCATAAAATTTTCAGAACTGTTGTTTGTTTTCTTTTCCTTCATTTTTCTGTATTCTTCATCTGTTTCACTCTTTTCAAGAATCTGATTTTCCAAATCAGTTGAATAAGTACTGATGGCTGAAATAAAATTTATTTTTTCCTTACGACTCAAGGTATCTGCAAATTTGTTCTCCTTTCCTTTAATATGCTGAATTTTGAAATCATACTCACTTAAGAAAGTCAACCATCTAGCTTGTCTAGCGTTCAGATTTGTCTGGTCTAATAAATATTTCAAACCCATATTATCTGTCAATAATGTGAATTTTCTACCAATAAGGTGATGACGCCACATTTTTAAGGCATGAATTATTGCCAATGACTCTAAATCATAAGTAGAGTAGTTCTTCTCGTGTATTTTCAGCTTTATTGATTCATATGCCACCGCATGCCCTTCCTGTGTCAGGACTCCACCGAGCCCGTCATTGCATGCGTCTGTACAAACTATAAAATCCTTGTTAGGATCTGCTATGCTCAAGATAGGTGCTGTAGTCAATAATTCCTTTAATTTCTTGAAACTGTCAGAACATTTCTGATCCCAAACAAATTTCTTTCCTTTCTTCTGCAAAGAAGTTATGGGGTTGGCAATCCTTGAAAAACCTTCTATAAACTTTCTGTAATATCCAGTAATGCCCATAAATGATCTTACACCCGACACATCCTTAGGAACCGACCAGTCATTAATGGCCCTTATCTTGTCGGGGTCAACCGAGATTCCTTCTTTCGAAATTATTTGTCCTAGATACTGAATTTTGTCTTTGTGAAAGTTGCACTTAATAAACTTAGCGTATAGTTGATGATCTCTTAGAACTTGTAAGATAATCCGTAAATGTTCAGCATGCTCGTCTCTACTTTTGGAATACACTAAAATGTCATCTATAAACACAACAGCAAACTTGTCTAAGTATTTGTGCAGAATATTATTCATCAAACACATAAATACAGCCTGGGCATTAGTTAAGCCAAATGGCATGACTACGAACTCGTAATTTCCATACCGAGTTCTGAAGGCTGTCTTGAAAATATATTCATCCTTAACCCATACTTGATGATATCCTAATCTTAGATCAATCTTTGAAAATACCGTTGCTCCATGCAGCTGATCAAATAGATCGTCTATGCAGGGTAACGGATACCGATTCTTGATCGTCATCTTATTAAGCTGACGATAATCTATGCACAGTCTTAAGGTTCCATCTTTCTTCTTAACAAAGATGACAGGTGCTCCCCAAGGAGACACGCTCGGTCTTATATAATTCTTATCAATCAGTTCCTTCAACTGTGATTTTAATTCGTTTAATTCCAGTATGTTCATTCTGTATGGAGCTTTTGAATTTGGTACTGCTCCTGGTATTAACTCGATGGTAAAATATAAATCTCTATTAGGAGGTAATCCTGGGATTTCCTCAGGAAATACATCCTTAAAATCCTTTAGAACAGGTATGTCCTCTAATTTCAGTTTGTCCTCTTTACCAATAAACTCTTCATTTACTACATTTACTGCAAACAATTGGCATCCTTTCCTAACTACCCTCTTAACTTGCATGGCTGAAATCTGTCCAAGGGTTACCTTTCTTGGGATACCTTTTACTTCTACAGTTTTTCCTTCTTCATTTAAACATGTAAAACTTTTTTGTAACAGTTCAGAATGATATGATGGGCTTCTAACTAGTCCATCCCAACTATAATATCATAAGATCCTAAAGGTAGAATATTCAACTTAATTTGTGTTTGTAACTGATTCATCGATAAGGTACAACTTTCTATAAAATCTGATACTTTCCTCTTTGTTCCAATTGCTAGTCTAACTAACCAAGATTTACTAAACTTTTCTGTTTTCAATTTAAGACTTTCCACAATATTTGGTGATATATAACTTAAGCTAGCACCTGGGTCAATTAAAACAGTAACAGGATGATTTTGGAGCATACCTTCAATGTCTACCATGAAGATTTGATGATCTACTTGCCTGTTGTCGAGTGTTGCATTAATTCTGGGCATCTCCCTCGCCACGTCTCCAACAGTAGGTTCAGTTTGAATAGAATTGATGTTGTTAGCCTTTCGCTTCCTCAAGGGACATTCTGATGCATAATGGGGACCTTGACATTCAAAACATTTGATAGGTGCCTTTTGTTCATTAGTCCTAGTATTATTAGGAGCATTTTTGGGTGTTGTAGAATTCTGTTGTTGATTGTTTCTGGAATTATTCCCTTGGAAATTTTGATTCTGAAAATTCTTCCTTTGGAACCCGGAATTTCCACTGAATCTGAAAATTTTCTTTTCTAGCTCAAAATTGCTGGGCTTATGACTTTTCCAGTTTGACATTCCTTCTCTTTTCCGATTTGTGTCTTAGCAGAAAATTGCTTTTCGCATAGCCTCTTCTAGGGTCTTTGGACTATCATACTCGATTATGTCCTTAATGTTGAAAGGTAAACAGCTCAAGTACCTTTGGATTTTCGGTTTTTCTTCTATGAGGTATGGCACATATCTTAGTAAGTTCAGAAATTTACTATTCATTTCCTTCATGTTCATACCTCCCAGCTTCAAATCGTAGAACTCTTTGGATTTTTCCTCATAGTACTCTTCAGATAAATACTTCTTTTAAAAATATCGTTTAAAAGTATTCCAGCTTACATCTTTATCTTTGATGCCCTTTACTCTTTTGATGTCCTGCCACCAAATATCCACTTTCCCGGTCAAGTTATATATAGCCATTTTTTCCTTCAAGGACTCTGAATAGTTATAAATCTGGAAGTATTTCTTCATATCGGACAACTAAGCTTCGCCTTTCTCGCCCTTCTCAGTTTCTCCATTGAAAGTTGGAGGTCTAATCTTTTTGAACTCCCCAGAAATCTGCTCATACTCCTTATGATTTTTCCTTCTGGGTTTGAAATCTCCTTCACTAATATCACTGGTGTAGTTACGTTTCTTTTTACGCACTTCAATAACATCTCCTGATGAGGTTGAACTGTTGTTCACCTCACTGGTTTTCATTTTCTTATTTTTATTAGCATGAGGCAAATCCTCAACTTTGGAGATATCTTCATTATCTCTCTCTTGCTCCTCAGTTGGGCACTATTCAAACAACACTTGGTTTAATTGTTCTTGTGCCTGTAGAATTCTTTCAATGTCTTGTTTCACAGATCTGATTTCTGCCTTTAATTCATGAAAAGCACGTAACAATTCTGACGAACTGTTATTTAGTTCACCGTGACTTTCTTCTACATAGTGTTGTCCCGAGCTGTGGTTGTTTGGCTATAATCTGTCTTCTAAATGTTCAGCTGAGTTCTCCATACCTGTAACTTAAAATAATTTTTGTATAACATCATAATTAAAATCTCAAATTAGTAAAATTTTCTGCTGTATAAAATTTTCTGCTATGTGTTCTTGGACCTTTTTCAGGCCTAGAGTTCGAACATGAGCTCTGATACCACATGTAACATCCCGAATTTTCTCAAAAAATTAAAAGTTTTGAAAACGGCATTAAATACAAAATTTATAGATGCGGAAATAATAATTGTTTGATTACGATAGCTTTGTTGTTTGACCCGATGTAATTTCGCTGGCACTCTTACGATCGTCGATCGTGATGAGTTTGGGTCGTTGGATGTAACCCTAACTTTTTGACATCATTTGGGTTAATGAGATTGATTGTTGTTCATTGTTCTATTGTTTCGGTCTGTGTGGATGAAAGGCTGTTGAATTCTAGGGTTGGAAGGCATTTGTAAGAGGTTTCGACCTCGAGACCTATAGGTTAGGTTTGAAGTTGCAGGTTCTTCTCACTGTAATGGTGTTGTGCTAAAATGTTGGGTCTCTGGTTTACTGAGTCGATAGTTTTAAGCTTTTCGTTTTAGAGTTCAAATGAAACACACAATGCTGTAAAATGATCGAGGTATCTTGGTCTCGTCTACAGCAAAGAGTTCGTCGTTTTACTGATGAATGTGAAGAACTTGGCCAAGTCTTGTTGAGAATGTAAGTGTTCTCGAAAATGAATAGTAATTCTTTTGTTGAACTTCGACTTTCAGTTTAAAAATATAACAGTTGTCTAATTCTAAGCTGTTGTTTTGTCAGTTGTAGGGTTCGAAGAACGACTTGAGCAAGGGTTTGGAAAGGAAATGCGTGTCTTGGTAAGCTCCAGGTCTCAAACCCTCATAGGTGCCTTTCGACTTTGGTTGATGTGGTTCAAAAGGATGAATAACAAGGTTTTCCCCATGCCTCTGTGTTGTCTGTCAGTTGAAAAAATTTGAAGAACCTTTTGTTATTCAAATGATGTATGTACAGGGATGTGACCCTCGTTTGTTTGTATGATACTCGGTCTTATACTTTGATGCCTAGCTTCATCGAACTGGGAGTTATAATACTCATCAATGCGGAGGGTTTTTTAGACTTGTTTTAAAATGTTTAAACTTGGGAATAAACCCTGTGCGATTTTTGTTTGGAAACATGTAATTTTTTTGTTTCTGAGAACATTGATTTCCCTTCTTGAATTTGGAACTTGTATTGCTTTAAAACTTTGAGCCACGACCTGTTGGTTTATGTCATGAGAAGTGAGAAAAAAGAGCCGAGGCTCATCTACTGTGGATACAACGCTTTTCTTCTCGGCAATAAAAAATATGCTATTTAATTCTGTGCTATTCGTCTATGTTATGTGTTTGAGTACTGTTGGTAAATAATGTGATTATCAAGCTATGAGAGGATCTACATGCTTTGTCGTAGATGATAAACTCTGTAATATGTAATGCAGAAATGGTTTTTCTTTTGTTTGTAATGGAAAATAACAGGGCCATACCCTAGTTCGAGTCTTGTCTTTGAATATAAATAAATGTTTGAATATGAACTTCTAAAAAGGACTTTGGAGCCAAAAACTAGGATTCGATCCGTAGCTTGTGTAGCTTATGTTTGTTTATGTTGCAAAACGATGGTAATGGAAATCGAAATTCTAACTAGGGTTTGATATGAACTCAGTTTTTTTGGAAATCAATATATGCAGTCTATAATATATATGAATAAGATGAAAGAAAACGAAATAAGATTTATCATGTTTTCATTATTTGATAGAATTAAAATGATCATTGCAATGTTATAATAGGGAAATGAAAACAATGTATGTGTAAAATGTGAAGACTGTGAATTGACTGTGGATTGCAGCTTTGTCCATAACTTATACATTTATTTAATTGCAACAACACTATTTATAATGCAGACATGATATGATGTATGGAAAATTGGATTCCATTTATTTCTTATGTACATAGTAATGTTAAGGAAAATACAATGTAGCTGTACAGGAAATAAACAATGTTTGTTTTTCATGAAACAAAGGAATATTCTGTAATAGATTAGATACTATACAGTAATATTACTCTTATTAGCTATAGGGTGGAAAATGAAACACATCTCAATTACTGTATTTATCTATCGAATCAATGGCAGTTTATTTATCTTTTCATCTATATTTAATTTACTTCTCTATACTAGAGTACGATGCACAAAACAACATGTGGAAAAATGTAGAGATTGGTTTATCAATCCAGATCATCGTTTAAACTTAACATTCATACTTCAAACTAAATCAGAAAGAAAAAAAATTCTTCTTCCAAACAAAAAAATAGAGATTACTAATTTTACTAAACAGATTTAATAACATAAAAAAATAGGTAACAGTAAAACCTGGATGAATCTGTAGAGAAACAAACAGCCCAAGAAGACTGTTCCACCCAACCAATTCTTGAAGACAGTAAAGTACTTTCCTTAGGATCCCCGAGCTTGTTCACTGAACCACCAGGAGGAAGAAACTCAGGAATTTAGGATCTCTTCTTGCAGTAGCAAATAACTTGTCGAATCTTCAAGAGCTAGCAGTCCAAGGGACCTGCTCCAGCACCTCTGGTTCTCCTTAACAAATAGTTTGCAGACTTATGATTGCACTCACAACTAGCCTCCCTATTCGAATCTCTCAATGATCACCTGACGCACATGAGGAAATATTTCTGCATAAATATTGTGTAAGATCTGCCTGCTCAATTCGAATTTGTCTTATGTAGGCTGCCTAGGCCCTTTCAGTTGTTACTTGGTCATTAAATGAGCTGCCTGCCCACTCCCACCACCTAGGGGATAATGCCACATTAGTAGGGGTAGTTGTCCCATAACCAACAACTAGTGGTGTGGTGCAATTGCTGCCATCTGTCTCATACCTTCCAATAGCTTCCATTCCTCCTAGTGGGTCAGTGAACACTCATTTAACATTCCCCTTGGGTGTTTGTATCCTAATTAATTTATTTAAATAATAATAATCAGTAATTACATTCATCCTTGATCAAAATTGATCATAATTAAAAAACTTTGTAATTAATTTTAACATAAAGTATTTTGCTAATAAAATAATGATTTCTGAAATTTGGGTAGGTGACACTATGTCATTTGGAAAGCGATTCTAAAGTCTCTTCCTCTCATCGAACAGGGGATGGCATGGAAAGTTGGCAATGGTGAACATATTCGTATTGGAACTGAACCATGGTTGGGCTACAAAAACCAACATCTTCTTCCCAACCCCCTCTTTCAGTTTATCCAACAACATGGTTTTTACCATCTCTGTCAGATAGCGAACATTTTACATACAAACTTGTGGCAGCAAGGCTAGCTAGAACAACAGCCCTCGACATTCCGGATGAATTTCACAACATATGGGAAACTTATCTCCTTTCCCTGAGAAGCTCACACATCAGAATTATTGATCTGCCCAAAGAACTTATCTGGTCTCCTGCATCAAATGGAAAATACACACCAAAAATTGGTTATAAGTTTTTGAAGAAACAATAGCAACAAAATGGGGAACGTTTGTGGTGGTGGCATTCAATCTGGAAGGCACACTGCCCCTCAAAATCAAAACTGTTTATGTGGTGTCTATTGGCAAACCGGATCCCTACTTGGGAACATATGCAGGAAAAACATATTGTTAGTCCGGGCTGGTGTTCCCTTTGCGAACTTGGTGAGGAATCAAATACTCACCTTTTCTTATCCTGCCCCTCCACAATGAATGTTTGGTTGGAACTGAAACTCAAACATCCCCAGTCCTCGCATTGGAGAGGAAAATATATTGAGGAAGCCTGGAAACTCTGGACAGAATCGCAGGATATGGTTCACCTGCACGCACTACCTTTTAATCACAACCTGGGGCATCTGGATTGCCCGCAACCGGTTGATCTTCCGGGATCAGCATACCGCCCCCACTCTCATTGCACACCACAACTGTTCTTTTCTCACTCACTTCCCACAGGAAAACAACCCATCTATCCCTCGCACAATCCTGGTGGAAGAAATAAATCCACTTGTTCCATGGGATTTCTTTGACGGGGCCTCACAAAATAACATTTTTGGAGGAGGTGCCATTCTCCACCTAAATGAAAATCATTGTTTCAAGTTGAAGATGGGTCTTGGGCAAGGCTCAAATAATTATGCTAAACTCTATGCACTAAACCTATTGATCATATTTGCAAGAGAAAGGATGTGTTCTCACTTACAAATTTTTGGAGACTCCATTATCATAATAAAATGGATAAATCAAGAACAAAGATGCCATAATCTGGTATTAAACCAATTGTTGATTGAAACAATGCGGTTAATAGGAGATTTTGACAATTTTATTTTTCGTCATGTCTACAGGGAAAGAAACAAAGAGGTGGATCAACTCTCAAAGCTGGGTTTGACTCTTCGGCCGGGTCAATGGAAAATTTCATAATTTCAAAATGATACTTTCCATGAATATTTTCACTAACCGTTTGTAAAAGGGTTGGAAACACAAAACATTTGACTCTGCTAAACTTGGATGACTATATATTTTTTTTTATCCTTTGATCTTTCTGTTGTATATATTTATAGCATATAGAGTCTCTAGTAGGAGAACGCGCACTCTTCCTTTTTTGTAATCTATTTTGATCTAGTGGGACATTAGAAGCTTGAAAAAGACTACTTGGAAAAGGCTCCCAAAATCCTTTCGGCAATACGTAATTTGATTTATTATAAATGAAATTACGCTTTTTTCCTTGGAAAAAAAAAAACTAATTTTATCAACCACTTCATTTATTTTAATGAACTATTTCTTTATGGACTAATTACCTAATGAATTGCATATTCAGTTTTGGAACTTAGGAGCTACATTGTAAAACAGTAAAACTAGCATTATCACACAGACTTAGGTAATAAAATTATCTTTTTTTCATAAAATTTTAAGTTAATGGAAAATAATACAAATGAATAAAAATCAAGCTTCTTTGTCAATTTTTCTAAATTTTCCAAACCTTGTGCTTTTCGACATAAATTAATTAAACATTACAATTTCATACTGGAAAATTAGCATTTTGTACAGGAAATCATTTTCGACTTCGACTTAAATAAAAACAGATTGGCTTGCATAAAATCAATATCACATAATTAAACTTGTAATTATTTCATTCCCATGAATTAATCCAAATAAATATGAATTCCTACCTTGTATACAAACTCGGGAAATTTAACAAGGAATTCATGCAAATATTTAACCGAAAATTAATTAAATAACATCTTAGAAATTAAGACAGAATTTCCAGGTATTAAACTTATTTGTTAAATATTTGAAACAAGCAATTGGCTTCGTGGCAGCCACGCTCCACACAACCGTAGGTAGTTCTTCTCATTAATATCTTAGCAGAACACCACCCCCGAGCTGGGACTTGTGAATTCACTAGAAAATCATTCCTCCCACCCACTATCATTCCATCACAGGATTATCATGGGTAATTCCTCATAGTTTACAGAGGCTCACAAAAAATTTCAGGCATCCATGAAATATAGGCTTAAGCCAATTCCATGCCAAACCATACACTTCCCATCCTGGTTTCATTCCAATCACACCACAATGAAAACCATCACTACTTAACCAGTGCACAGGAAATCCACCAAAACAGTTTATGTACAACTCACCATTTCCTTGACTACAAAACAATAGTGAAAAACAATCTTAAACAATCAAATGTTCAATGATAATTAAGGAAGGTTCAATGACCAGACTCTCCTCTACTCGTGACTCTATTTCTTCCTCATGTGCTTATGCACTCCCCCCCCCCCTTCCAAATATTCTCCTCATTTTCTTTTTGCATGCATAAGTTAAATGCATGACAATTTTAAACCACGTGAGCTCTCCAAGAAACCCACGTTTCTCTCTTTTAATTAAAACACATAAACACTTCCCTTAATCCCACTTATTCATAATTAATATTTAAACCTAATTCTTAAGTCATGGAATTTATGACTTTGCCAAAACTTTGGGTATTTTAAGGAACTTAGGATTATAAAAGGTTCATAGCAAAGGTTTTCCCCACCTAAGTCCTTTTAAACCACTTGCTAACTCTGGTGAATACACAAGTCCCTGATCTTTTCAATGTTATGCCTCAGCGATAACCAGTTATAATTTTTATATTAACAAAGAGAAATACAACATGAGTTCTACTGTTCTAGGAAATTCGTCCTACGGGTAGTTAAATCTACTCAAAGATTAAAGTAAGTTCAAACAAGCTTAATCTAAGATAGAAGTGAAAAAAGTGGTTGTTTACTCTCCTAGATCTAGCACAATACATAAACTTTTAAACACTGAGAGGAGAAGGAATCATGAAACTTACCTCAAATTCATCGGTTGTCCTAGCTCCAACTTCACACTTGATCTTCAAGGATTGAACTTGTTTGAACAGGACAAGAAACAACACCTCCAAGCACTATATGCAATGGTTAAGATCTAATTTATATAGAAAACGTATTATGCATCTAACTAAAGCAAGAAACACAATATGGGAGAATAAGCCAAGTTTGTATTAATGAAAGCTAAGAATACTATTACAAAGTTACCCTTGATGTCCAAGCAACAACTTCCACTTCCAAGATTTTCCTCTTGCTACCTCTGCAAATACCTTAAGACCATAGGTTTGATGCCTCCAAAAGTTATACTTTAGCTTGTGGATGGTCTCCTTCTTATAGGATTTGGGAGGCCAACCACTAGGAGAGAATAATGGATATAAGTGAGTGGAAGGTGGATCAAGGAGGTGAGTCATACCAAGGAAGGTGATATTCGATAGGAATATCCATCCCAAAAATATCTCCTCCAAATCCAAGATCCAAGATTCAAGTGATAATGTGGTTAAGAGTATTTCTGCGTCCTCAACATAGAGCATAGCGCGAAAAAGTTGCAATTTTTATGCCCCTGCAGGCATGCAGGGCACAAAAATGTTGTAATTTCGCACCTTGCTCCACTAGCAAGGCACGAAAATATGGGTGAAGTGGATCTATTAATGTGGCATTCGACCATGAGAAGTTGGATTTTCCTAGGGAGGGGACCAACAAGGTGGAAATGAGTCTCAACACTTGCTAGGAGGGACGACCATTAGGTCCCGCATGGTGGTATGATATGAAGACTCGAAATGGCGTTCAAAGTGGGACTTTGAGGTATAACATCTACCTCATAGGAAATCCTAGTATTTTACAAAATTATACTAACAAATGGGGTTTAAACTAGGGGTGTTACATTCCCCTCCCCCTTAAATTATACACTGTCCTCGGTGTTCATATTGTCCAAATTTTCAAAATAAACTTTCAAAACTTTATATACATTTATTAGTCTTCAAACAGATGGGGATACTCCTCCCTCATCTCATCTTCCAGCTCCCAAGTCTCTTCTTTAGGATTGTAGTGGGTCCATTATACCTTTACCTCACTGATGGCCCTGTTCATGAAAATCTTGCTTCTACTGACCAATGTATGAATTGGGTGCTCTTGGATTTCCAAATCTGGTTCGACCGTCAATTTCACTCATTTTTTTTTGTTGCCCTGCTTGGTGATTATTCAAAGTTGAATACATGCAAGGTACATTTCTAGCTACATATTCCATTGTAGTAGCTTCCTATACCATGTTTATACTATCCTCTTTATTCTTTCTTTTCTTCGGGCAGTCACTGAAATAATGTTCTCCTCCACAGTTCCAACATTTTACTTGAAAGAATGGTTTTTTTCCCACTGACTCTGCCACTTTTACTTCACTTTTCAAAATTGGCAGCTTGAAAGGATTATGTTGGTCCTTCTTATCATCAAAAGATTGAAATTATTTTTCCTTCATATTTTCCTTCTCTTTTAGCTTATCATTTCTAATTTTATGTTCATCTTGTCTACTCTTATCCTATTCATACAAGCACTTATCCTTTTGAACACATTCCTTCAAGGTTCAGGGCTCATCATAATTGATTCAGTCTACCACTAAGGAAATGATGGATTTTCACTTTATCCTCTTGGATGAAATCCACATAGCTTAACAAATCCAAAAAGATCTTTTCATACTCAACCATGGTCATGTTACACAATTGGAGTTCAAAGAAATCAAGCATCTTCTTATCGTAATACTTCTATGATAAATATTCTTGCTTGAAGCATCTCTGAAATCTTTCCAAGGTATTCTCCTTTATTCTATAATTTATACCTGCTTCAATTGTTCCCACCAATGGTAGGATTTCCCTTGAAGGTTAAATATGGAAATCCTGGCTTCCTGATTTTCTGAATAGTCATGTAATTGTAGATACTTTTTCATCTCTTGAATCCACATATCTGTAACTTCCCCAGACTTCTCTCCATTGAAGGTAGGAGGTTCAAGTTTCATTAGTTCACCCTGTAATACATTTTCATCTCTTTTTTCTTTTATGCTGTCTTTTAGAGATATGCTTGTGATGAATTTTAGATTTCACATTTCCATGATGGCTTCATACTGAATGGTAAGGGGAATGCTCCCTCCTTGGACTTACTCTCCTATCTCTTGAGTGATGATATCTATCAGGGATTCCTCTATTCAAGAACTCCTCACTCTCTCTTCCTTCCAAGGAAGTTACTTGTTGCACCTGATTCCTTAGCTGCATCAGGTTCTGTAGCATTTCCTTATTTAATTGACTATGTTTCTCCATATAATGAAGTATACTTCCATTTTCTTCCCGAATATATTTTAATGTATGGAAAAATTCCTTGTGTTCCATTTCATATTGATGGCCATTGGACTCTGTCCTTTGATCATCACCCAGTCACCTTTCTTCAGCAAACTGTGATATTTGAGGACTTTCGGCCATCTTGCAATTCTTCATTCCCACTATTCTTGCAATTGGCAATTACAAGGCCTAGAAAAATTGTACTCTTTTAACAATATGCAACTTATCTAGGTTTATTAGTTCACATTTAAATTCACATGCATAATGTAATTTACATTAATTGCATAGATATATGTGATTCATTCATAATATAAACTTAAATAAATCACACAACACAATTCTTCAAATGGAAAAACATATCCCATAGGCTAAGGGTTGAAACCTTAGCTCTGATACCAAGCTGTAACACACCCCTTAGACAAATGCATTTTATAGCGCATATTAACTATAAAATAAAATAGCAGAAGCATAAAATTTTTCAAAAGACCCATTAAATCTTTTAACGAATGTATACAACTCATAATATCTAAAGAATAATATAATCTATGAGACATTTGTTTAATAAAATTCATACAAAATAATTTAATGCACAAATGCAAAGTTAATAGTAACCCCCTGCATAGTAAGAAAACATTTGGTGATGAACAACACGTAAAACTACTCTATAGAGCATAGACACATTTTGAAGATTTAAATTAACATGCCTGTATTTATTTGTCTACCCATTAATTAGGTAACTTTGACTTATCCTTTTACTTTCAAAACTTATTGTACAGTAGGTTTCACGTTAAATAAAAATATTAAGACATATATTTATGCACTCATACTAATAGTAAATTATGGTATTTTTATTAAATAAGTTTACTCGACCATAATAGATTTTTGTCTTAGAAATAGTATTTATAATTCTTTTCTTATAAAGTTCATTCTTAGGAATTCTGACCATTTTTCATAAACAATGCTAAAGGAGCTTAGTTGATGACTGACTAAAATACTCCATCGACTACGGTAGATATCTGACTATAATCAATTTAATGTGGCCAGTTAGTTAACCGACTAAACAAATACTTGTGTAACTTCGACCTAAACAAATACTTGTATGTTACTGAATAACCCGACAATTATGAAAATAGAGAGCTTTTAAATAAAATATATACTCTACTCCGACTAAAACATATAGTTGTCGGTTACCGACTAACCCAACAATTATGAAAATATAGAGCTTTTAAATATAAATATATAGTCAACTTCAACTAAAACATATAGTTGTTGGTTGTAAACTAACCCGACAATTATGAAAATAGAGAGCTTTTAAATATATATATATATATATATATATATATATATAGTCTTCTTCGACTAAATCAAATAAATGTCCGTTATTCCAAATATTTGCTTAAGACAAGGAAAACTTATTATTTTCCAAATATATGCATATTTCAATTTCACTAAGTCAGAGAAATATTAATTCAACAATTCTCTTATAAAACTAAAATAAAATTGCGAGCCATAATAATCTAAATGCATTACCTCTTTTAACTAAATTAAATAATTTACCTACATTAATAACTTCCAAATATGGTCGAATTATATAACTTCAACTCAAACATATTCGTATATGTATAACTTGGACTAAAGCATAAATTTGTAGTTCTACCACTCTAACCAATGGTTTTCAAATCAGCAATACCACTCACTACAAAACTCCTAGAAACATGCCTTAACTCTAGGTATTGTTTGTCATTTAATTAATAAATACAATTAAGACTTACACATCTAATCTCTCCAACTAAACAAAACAACCCATGGTTTTTGTTAACCCAAAACAACTTTGGTTTCAATGAATCAATTCATCCTATGGTTTTCAATTTATCAACTAGACAAATTGGTTGAACCCAACCCTTTAGAAAAATTGGTTGAAAGCGACTCAATCACCAAAACTTTATTAAATATTTATGTCAAGCAATTTCTATTTCTTTTACCAATTAACTGTTGGTTGTGGAGCTTGATCTCTAGATTCAGAGATATTATTATTCAGGCGTGTTCATACCCCAGTTTTGGTTATGATCCCAGCATGATCCCCAAGGGGTCCAGGTATGCACTCCCCCGACTAGGGGGCGTAGGAGCCAGTGCCCCCGAGGAAAATTTTTGGGGTTGTTTTCGCCACCAGTTTTCGGGCCCATGGTTTTGGGTAACCCGTGGTATTTTCCCATTGTATTTCCCTTATAAAAGAAATTCATTGTAACATGGCTAGAGTTGATGTATTAGGTTTTATGCATTGTAAATATATCTGAGATCAGGAAGAGAGACTCTGGGACAGTGAAGAGGAAGTGCAGCGGTTGTGATGCAGGTTGTATCCCTTCACTTTGTTGGACGAAATAATAATAAGGACTAGCAACTTCAGTGTGGACGTAGTCCAAGTTGGGTGAACACGATATATCTGTGTCTCTCTTGTAATGTGTATGTGTGATTATATTTGCATTTATGTTTATCGTTATTGCTCTACGATCCTGTTTTTCTAACATTAACTTTGACTTATATTTTCAAGTTTAGTCGGGCAATTTTATGGACCACTTCATTTATTTTTAATGAATTATTTATTTCCCAACTAATTCCCTAATCAATTGCATATTTAGGAGCTACAGTAAAATAATAAAACTAGCAGTATCACACATATGGGTAAATCAATATCACATAATTAAACTCGTAATTTTTTCATGCCCATGAATTAATCCAAATAAATATGAATTCCTACCTTGTATACATACTGAGCAAATTTGGCAATTAATTAAACATCTCAAAAATTAAGACAGAATTTCTAGGTATTAAACTTATCTGTAAAATATTTGAAATAAGCAATTGGCTTTGTGGCAGCCATGCTCCACCCACCCGTAGGTAGTTATGCTCATTAATCTCTCAGCAGAACACCACCCCCAAGCACCACCACCAAGCTAGGACTTGTGAATTCACCAGAAAATCATTCCTCCCACCCACTATCATTCCATCATAGGATTATCATGGATAATTCCTCACAGTTTTCAGAAGTTCACAAAAACTTTCAGGCATCCAGGAAATACAGGATTAAGCCAATTCCATGCCAAACCATACACTTCTCATCCTAGTTTCATTCCAATCACACCACAGTGAAAACTATCACTGCTTAACTAGTGCACTGGAAATCCACCAAAACAGTTTCTGCACAATTCACCATTTCCTTGACTACAAAACAATGGTAAAAAACAATCTTAAACAATCAAAGGTTCAGATATAATTAAGGCAGGTTCAATGACCAAAGTCTCCTCTGCGCTTACTCCATTTCTTCCTCATGTGCTTGTGCCCTTCCCCCACTTTCCAAATCTTCTCCTCATTTTCTTTTCACATGCATAAGTTAAATGCATGACAATTTTAAACTACATGGGCCCTCTAACAGACCCACGTTTCTCTCTTTTAATTAAAACACATAAATACTTCCCTTAATCCCACCTATTCATAATTAAGATTTAAGCCTAGGTCTTAAGTCATGGAATTTATGACTTTGCCAAAACTTTGGGTATTGTAAAGAACTTAGGATTATAAAAGGTTCATAGCAAAGGTTTTCCCCACCTAAAACCTTTTAACCTCCTTATTGAATCTGGTGAATACACAAGTCCCCGATCTTTTCAGCGTTTGGCCTCAACCACAGCCAGTTATAATTTTTATATTAACAAAGAAAAATACAACATGAATTCTACCTCACACGCACTCCTAATCTTTTTACAAAATTATACTAACAAATAATGAGGTTTAAACCAGAAGTGTTATAATTATATATTTCATATTATCACTTCCATTATGATTTGTTTCCATCATATGTGGACACTATATATTGAGTGTCTTCAAGTCTCTTTCTAGCTTTTTGAGACATATAATGCATCTAAATTTTCTTAGTTCTATCGATATGGTGTCTTAGGCATTTTATGCATGACCGTTTTTTATTAGTTATATTAGACATTTTATACATGACCATCTTTTATTATTCATTTTAAATTTAAAATATTTTTTAGGCATTCATATGACTTAATTTAAATGACTAACTATATTTTGAAGAATAAAACTATTTAATTATTAAATATTTTATATATGGTCATTGATAAAAAAAACTATTATATATTCATCTTAATATCAAATTAATATTAATATAAAAAACAACCATCTTATTACTAATCAATAAACCACCGGTATAAAAGATAACCACCTTTTTACTCAATGAACTCTTCTTTGCATTGTATAGTTTAGATCTAGAATCTTGTCATCTTTACATAATTATTGTAAGGCCTTGCTTGTTTTGTCTTGACTACTTCGATTATAATATGTATACCATAATTGGATGATGTATCGAGATATTATGATGATCAATTATGATATATTGAGATATTATGATGATATAAGATTTAAGATGGTTTATGTTATTAGAGATAATGACTTTTTTTAATAATGTATAAACAAATACGTTACCGATTATAATGATGTTGGCTTATAATTTATGATGTATACATTTTATTCTTTATTAATATTGTTTACACCATGAATAATTAACAATTTGGTTATTGAAATTATATAATACTGAATAATTAATAATAATAAAGTAAAGGCAAAGCAATACTAACACTTAAATGTGAAGTATGTTTTTAATGTAATCCTAAATAAAACATGTAATGAAAGAACGGGTTGATAAGTGATATTAAATGTATGTTATAATTATAATTATGGATATTGATGGTTGTTAATAATAATAATAATTTATTTTTAAAGTCATTGTCAAGCGAGACACCAATTTGGTGTATGAGACCCCCTTGTTTGTGGGACAAGAGACTTGCCTCTGCGCAACGATTTAACTACTAAAGTCTACAGAGGTATACATACCCTACCTCCTCTAGATTTGAACTTATGACCTCCTAGGAAGAAACTTGTGCTCTTAACCATTAGGCCCACTCAAACTGAATAAGTATTAACATATATGTATATATATTGTAATATGTGCATGAATATTTGATTTAGATTATTTTGAGAAACGAGAAAATACGAGTAACTTATGGGAACCCATATCTATAAGGGAATACTCTTAAGAATATATAAATATAGGTTAATGATAGAAAATTATTTCCACCAAACCTATACCGTTACCCTAGACTAATGTGTACCGCTTGAGGTTAGAGATCCCTGCATATTATTGACGGATACGAGCTTTATAAATATTGAAAGTTAAGAAAAGGCTTAGAGTAATGTGACAACTTTCGATGCTTTATTTACTCACCCATGTGATGAGTTATGATGTCATCCCATGAGGCATATAAGTTTTAGTCTCAACAAAGGGATTTGTGTCGTGGCAAGCGACATTACTCAAGCACTGGTAGGGGTAAATTCTGTACCGAGTAACCTTTGTCCATTGTCAAGGCTCTAGGGTACCTTAATTTCATCTCATAAATTTTACAAGCACTAGTAGGGGTAAATTCCATGCACCGAGTAACCTTTGTCCATTGTCAAGGCTCTAGGGTACCTTAATTTCATCTCATAAAATTTCTTTTATGATACTAATTTCGTTTTAAATGGATAAATGTGGATTATAATAATGGAAACATGCTCTAGTAGACTTAGCTATTTAACTAAATTGCCAAACATGAATTATACTATGAATACATCCATATATGATGATTTCATTTCATACACAAATAATCACACAATTTGGAAATAATCAAATGAATATACACATTCAACACCTATATTTATGGTACCTACAGGGTGTAGAATCAACGGTGAATGGGTGGACTATTAAGGCACTCCTTGTGATAGGTCATTGGTTCGAAATTCCATGTGTAAAAAAAACACTTAGATTTATGGAAATAGTCCTTCAACTAGATGCAATGAAGGACATTCCTCCCAACCTTAGGAACTCTGTCATAGTTAATGTTTCTATGAAAGAAGCCACCCCCAAGTCAAGGATATCATTCTACAAGGGTGAATTCCCATAGTTTACTTCTCAACCAACAACTTATAAACTCTCATGTGCCAAAACCCCCTCTACAACTATCCCAACCAACCTATAATTTATACTCTTCCCCCTCAACCTACACAACAATAGGAATGGGATCTTACTCTCTGCATGCAATCCCTTAGTCTATCCCAATTAGCTTCTAATGCTCCAACATAGTCTAGCCAAGGAATATCACTATTGGGATTCTAGGGATTCTCAGTTGTAGGCCAAGTTTCCTCTTATAGTGGCACAATAATAATTAGGTCCAATTTCTCATGCCAATTTGCATCAATAGGTATGGAGCTCAAGTTTCTTCTCTTTTTATCCTTTGTAATGTACTAGCAAGATGTTCCTAAGAATGATTGGAAGAATGATAATTGAATGAATCTCTAAACTCAATTCCGAACCTTTTATTTGAATGCTCTCAACTTGCCATGTGGCTCCTCATGAAGAAACCACTTTTCACCTTTTAACAATGACTTAAGATAATAATTAGTGATTAACTAAACCAACTACCATAAACATGGTTTAGGGACTTTAGGGTATATTTATAACAATCGTTTACTAGGAAGGATAGGACTTAGGCTATATAGTTCACTAAGGTCCTCTCCCCTTAACACCCTTTCACTTCCCCCACTTGTGGAATCATAGCCCCCTAATTCTCTTCTTCACCCTTCTTCATTTGAAACCATCCTAGATTTTGATATTATTAGTAAGTGTACATTATTACAATATTTTTTTGTTATAGCATATTTTGCCACATCACTGCAAAATGCTTATGTTTGGCTCATATTCAGCCTTTGTAGACTTCCTTGTCCCTCTATGGTTCAATCCACCTAGCCCTTCTCAGTCAAAGCCTTCAAAAAACCCTTATTTCCTGCACATACGTGCTCTAGAAGTGGTTAGCACGTATATATGCACCCTACCAATAGACAACATGCGTATGCCCTATTTTGGAGGTAAAATAAATAAATTCTCGAGAAATGTGAAAACAATTTCATGGGTTTCGACCTTCTTTTTCCCATAGATAACTACATGAAATTCCATAACTACCTTCTCAAAAGTATAAAAGAAGAAAAGGAAAGCATGAGAAGAGGGAGAGAACATTATATCTTCCTTATGTTGATCTTGTGCATATTGAATCCATAAACCCTATTCCCAGGTCTACAAACTAATCCTCAATATCTGGAAATCTATGTTTCCAACAGTCTCCATTCATTATATTTCCAAGAAACTAGAACCTTGTTTCGTTGTCCTTGCCTTTGGAGCACAAAGGAGTTGTGTATGTGTGTGTCCTAGGTGGAGGAACTTAGATTCCGGATTAGAATAGTCATCGTTGCCAAGAATAGGTGACATCTATCTTGTATTCTTCTTGTTTATTTTATATAAAGAATTCTCTTTCAATTCCTGTAATGTGTAAAAGCTTATCTTGAGAGTTTTGAACATTCAATTGCAGTTTATCTATTATATTTACGGTTTGATGTCCATGTTCTTGTTTATACTTTGTTATTGCAAGTTTTCAAGGAAGTTTTTGGATTAAAGATTGAAAGCGAGGATATTCTTCAACCATTGGACTTCTGGTAGGAATTCAACCTCTTAGTTTTCAATAATTTAAAACTGTAAATCTGTTTAAATTGCATCTTCAGAAAGGCATGTTTGAATTGTTTATGGGCACCACTCTCTGATGGCTCTAACCCATAGCCATTGAGGGATTTTCCATGAAACATAATTAGCGACTCCCCTGGGGAATTATCTCCTTTTTTGGGTTAGTATAGGGTGTTTGGTGTGGTTTTTTGGTTTCCTTTTGTTCTCTTCTCCTATTATAGTTTTTACAGTAGTTTATTTTTCATCTTGAAATTCCTAGGGAAAATATTTGTACTTTCTCTGAAATCTGGAAATGATTGTTTTTGTCTCCTTTTTGTTCATATACATGTTATAGTGTGTACAGGTGCATATATACACGCCCTATTGTGCATACAAACTGTGCATATATTCTTGTAGGTGGCCCTTTTTATTTATATTTTTCAATAGTTTGAAAGTCATACGCGGGCTACTGTGTAGCAAAGTGCACACATATGAGGCCTATTGTGTTCAAAGGCATGTATGAACAAGAACCCATACACATGCTTCCTTAAGGTAGGGCATGTATGCACTTTATATACGTGGACTACCTTAAGGTAGGGCACATATATGTCTGTTGGCATGGGGTTAGAGTGCATAAAGTGCGGAAGCCGAAAGCGACAAAGAGGGGATTCGCGGAAGAAAGGACCATTCACGAAGAATAAGGAATCCGACGAAAGCGCAAGTTATGGTTTAGTTAGGTAGAATGGGTCATTTGGACCATTTTGTAACAACTTAGCTATCTATAAATAGAACCATGATTGTAATCCTAAGGGAATTATTATTCAGAGAAGTGAGAATCAAATCGATTACATATTTTCCTATTTTCGGCAAGTTCTATTCTATGTATATGGATTTGCGATAAGTCACTTGGAACTGTTCCTGTGAAGGTTGTACCACAGATTTTGAGATGAGTTAATGCATGAGGATGTTTGGCTATGTCTCTAGTTTGTGTTTTCATGTCGTGAATTATGAATTTTATCTTAATGTTGCAATGTGTTTAAGGTTTTGTTGCTCTGTCGATTAATCTATAATGCGAATGTTGATTACATGTTGAATATATATGACTTGTTAACATAATGTGAAGGTAAGATCTCTGGTTTCTGTAGCGATTGGGTCAGCTTTAATGCATTTATTCTCCCCACTGCAGAAACGTGGTTCCTGCAGTGCCCCTTAGACATATGGGGTGAGACCTCACTCGCTCTGTGAGTGTTGCTGGAAAGGGTAAAACCTTTTTGGGCCGATGCCTAAGGGTGTTTGGTTGGTGTTTGTTGACAACAGTGCGAAGTGAACCCCTGTCAACAGAACTGTGTCAACAAATGGTTATGTTTTTGGGACCCTAGTGCGAAGAGAAAAAGAGAAGACATGTTGTGGCATCCGACGAAACCAGAGATCGAGGATTGGTTCGACAAGAAGGAACGAGAGTTTTCCGAAGAAGAGAATCACCAACCTGGATGGTCGACGACTCAGTGGTTACATAAGTGTATATACTCCAACATCCACGAGATATTTTTCTATGAATTCCAAATATTATTGCATGAGTGGTTGGCACGATTGACATTCCAAAAGAACAATTTCCAAGGTGGCGAACCTGAACATTGGACACCTGAGTTGATCCAGCAATTGAAGCGAGTGGATAACAGGGCATCTAGAGATGTTGACGTTTGGGTGGATAGTATTCTAGAAGGATATATTACTAAATTCGTCGTCGATATGATCAAGTCATATAGTGACGCAGAAAGAAAAATTTTCAAGGGACCTTGCGGAAGGTTTCTGTTGTCGCTCAAGTTGTGGATTAAAATGCTAATTTGCGAAAAGGGTTTATTACAGATGAACTCTGACGAGTAGAGCTCGGTGTGCGGAGGTAGTGGGTACCGAGTAAATGCAGGTCTAATAGAACGATATGGGGTAGATAGACATGAGTGATGACGAGTTCTTAAGAGAAGCTGAGGAAGGTTGTGGCACCCTGAGAAGTGGGGTGAGGTTCTGGCGGCCAGAGAAGAAGAGGAGGATTGAGAGAGAGTCTCCTAAGGTGACCGGAATGGAGGACTACAAGACGGGACCACACAATGTTGGCGGTAAATACTACCCTATAATGAGGAAATGGACATTATCAACCTAAAGGGGTGACAGGTAAACATACTGATTGTATTACAGAAGCGTTTATAAAGGGAAATGGATTAGAGATCTTGAGGACATACCTTATGAACGAAGTTTGATCCTAGCTTTTGTCCAATCTTGTGCTCGATCCTCAACTCAATCTCCCGTCTGATAAACCTGCAACACAAGGACCTTTCTCAGCATATCTTAGCCAATATAATAATGATGGAATTGAGAATTAATTCAAACATCAAGCATTAACCAACATTGATTCAAACAAATACATAGTCCATTAAGCATTTGATTTGGGATGAGAAAGATGTTTCAACCTTTTATTGTCAAAAACATATGAATGATACAAAGTATACCTGACTTTGCAGCATGCTCAAGCAACCTGATCCTAGGCTCCTGCTCCTCTCTGACTTCAAAGTTCCTCCAGCATAACCACCTTCAATACAAGCTTCTCATATAAGAAGAGTCTCTCTATGGCTCTTATGTCTTAATGTCTAACCCCTCTCCTCAATCCTCCTTGTATTTATAGGACAAGGTAAATAGTTCAGATCGAGAGGTGGTTGAAGGGGAAGTTGGGGAAGTTGGGAAACCAACTGCAACTAATACCATTCATCAAATTAATATTTTTTTGATCATATTTTAAGATGTGCGCTACTATTTCACAGTGGAGTAGCACCCAACATGCAACTACAGTGTTTAACAACTAGCGTTTGCCACTTTTCAAATGTTGTGCGCTGGTTTACTAAAGTAGAGTAGCACATATCAAGAGGTGTGCACTACTATATAGCTTACAGAGTAGGGCATATGCCCTGGTTTGCTTAAGAAGAGTAGCGCCCATGCCAAAATATGATATTTTTAGGGTTTTGTCAGCTTGCAGGAAGGTGAGTCAGGTCAAAGTCTCATCTAAGGTCATCCTGCTCTTCAATCCAAGTTGTCCTTTTGTGTGATCGATAGCTCAAGGTGATCACGGATGGAGAAGTGAAGATTTGACCTATAACAGATGCCCCCTAATGTGTGAGGTCAGAGGGAAACGATGGCCGAAATACATTATAATCCAAATCCAGAGGAGGAGCAAGAAACCGTAGATCCAAGTCACAAGAACACCTGAAACAAAGATCAAGGTCAGCGAGCAATTACAATCTTGACATCATATAGATGTGCAGTGTGATACAACATGATCTCCGATACATAACGAGGAGATGTATATATAGCATGGCCACTTGAAATACAAGCGTGGATCCATGTCAAACCAAGAGATCATAGCCATAACAACAAACTGGATCTATGTCTCATGGAGAGCCGAATATAAGTGAGGCTCAGTCTTGTGCAACTTGGGCGATAGCATAATGAGGTGATGTCATCAAAATCCCAAGGTCTTCATTCAAAACAACCCAAGGTACAAACCCTTACTATGTGAATAGATGAGATGATGGTCGAACATGGGGGGTATCGTTTGATTACCAGTCGTTGATGTATACCGTTAACAAACGCGAGGGCTTCCACCGATAATGATAATGGGGCCCAAGGTACCTAGTACGATCCAACAAGTGTGAATAAGTGGAATTGGAGTCGAACACTTGAGGATCTTATCGAATAAGAGACATTGATGTATTCTCATAATTCAACAACAAGAAAAATTACCATTGGTGACTGCAATCTCCAAGGTACTAACTGAAACTCTAAACTTCATTCCCAGAGCAAAATGAGTTGATGTTGATGGGAAGAAGTCCATTGGAAGGGAGGCCTTAAGACATCCTCCATCATCCAACACGAGGAACACTCAACTGGTATGAGCTGATATGGAGTAATATATGTAACAAGACTGACACTAGGATGGCCGACACATGAGGTCAAGGTAAACTACAAAATGGCCGACACAGGGTATATCCTTGAATAGTGAGCACGACACAAAGTGACTTAGGCAGTTTTCAACATAATGGGGAAAATGATAAGCCTGAAATGTAGGAGACATTATCAAACCCTCCATATGGTTGGAAGAATAACCAACCGGGGGAGTGAACAACTCGGAGATCAAGTTCACCCTAAGGTAAAAAACTAAACCCAACTGACATGATGGACTCAAGTAGGTGCTGTGTTCAAGGATAGAACTAACTGAACTGCCTTTGACATTGAAGATATGATACATCTTTCTCATCCCTTATTCTTTTTAGATAAAAGAATACCTTTCTTGTTGTTTTAATGAGTCTAAGAAAGAATGAAAACTCAATAGATCCAACCATGTAAAAAAGTTTAACGAGCCCATGGGAGGAATACTCAAGACCTTCTTCATTGTTTATAGAGTTTGAAGAAGAGATAGAAGATTACTCTATATTACTGATCTCTGGATTTTAATATCAAGCCGAGATCTGTTCCTGCTCCCTGGTGTTTTCAATTTTAAGGAATCTGAAAAACTTAAACAATAACTCCATACACCTACTTGTGGATTTTAATATCGAGCCCAAGTAGGTTAATGCTCGTCGGTGTTTTCCTATCTATAGAGTCTGAAAAACTTAAACAATCCTCATTACACCTATCCGTGGATTTTATATCGATCCCAGATTGGTCTGTGCTCAGCGGTGTTTTCTTGTTTATAGAGTTGAAAAACTTAAACAGTCCTCTATTTACCCTCTCGTGGATTTCACATCGAGCTCGAGTAGGTGAATGCTCGCTTGGTGTTTTCATGTTTAGAGAGCCTGAAAACCCTAAAGAAAGGCTCCGAAAGGTCCTTTTTCGTAAAGTTAGTCTCCTCCCCTGAAAAAATATAAAACAATGGAAGAAGAACTCTTCTAGCGCATACAGAAATATACCTAGAGTATACATTTTCTGTAATTTATCCACCAAGGCCCGGAAAAGGGGTAATTCTATACCTGAGTGGATGACCCTTCAATTCCTTTAACGAGCTTGAAGAGGACAAGTTTGCTCGAAAATCTTTTTTAGGTTTAAATAGTCCAAACAAGAGCTTAAAAATGACTTAAATGATAGCTTCTAGGATCATGACTCATAATCTGCCAAAACTAGGACTTCAACAAAAATGTTAGTAATCGCGACAAAAAATCTCAAATGATATGTAAATTTTAACTATGAGCTAGTTGAAAAGGTCTATCATCAAGAAAATTAGTCTTAAAGGATTGATCCTACAAAATTTTAGTGAAAAAATGAGAACCATTGTGTGAAATTACCTTTATACCATGTGTAACTATTAATTGATTAAATAGAACAATTTGGTAGAATTTAAAACTATAGACATTTTACCAAAGTGGGTAAAAATTAAAATCAAATTCATATATGTAATTTCAAAATTAAAACTCAAATTTCATTTTGGTTTTGTAGGGCAAAAATTTGGAGCAAACCTTGGATTTCAATCCTCCATGGCGATCAACTCGAGCAACCATTCGACACTTTGCCTCCACCAAGTAAGTTTAATTCATCCCAACTTGCATTTCCATTGTTCATTTGTCAATTTTTGAGCAAAAAATCACTTTTAAGGCTATGTTCACAACGTGAGGAGCGTGTGCGCTACTCTGCAGTAGCCATAGTAGAGCATACTGGGAGGTGTGCGCTACTATGCTCATACACAATAGTGCCCATGCGTGACTGTGTGGCTTGTACAATAGCACACACCCCTGAATATGAAGAAAAAGTGTCAAGATGCTAAAAATTGTCAATTTTGTGGCAGGATGGTTCTTATTTGGAGGGAGAGAGAACATGAGGAGATGGATAGGGTGGCAATGAAAGACTCGGCCACTCTCCATGCCCTCCGAAGATGTGGTTTGTTAAAGTTTTACTGAACCATGAACATGAGGGCACTCAATAGATTGCTCCGA
Organism: Larix kaempferi; assembly: GCA_027924585.1. Classification (NCBI taxonomy): domain Eukaryota; kingdom Viridiplantae; phylum Streptophyta; class Pinopsida; order Pinales; family Pinaceae; genus Larix; species Larix kaempferi. Next base: position 1,989,412 of record BSBM01000635.1, on the reverse strand, counting down.
AGACTCGTTCAATACTGGGATGTAGATACCAATGCTTTTGTTATCCGAGGACAAACCTTGGACCTTACTGTCGACGATATCTACTTTATTACTGGACTCTCCAGGAGGGTAGATGCATTAAATTTGAAGGGATCTTCACGCAATGTGGGTGCAACATCGGTGCAAGAATACTTGAATGCATATTGTGTGGTGGGAGCAGAGAAATCAGGAAGTCAAATCCTAATTTCTACCATTGAAGGCCTCCCTCTAAAGGTGATTGTGAGTATGATAAACCACATGGTAGGGAGTGCCACACAACACCTAGCTTCGAGGAATTCCATGCATATTGGTGTTAGATGCTTGCATGGACATGTGTACGATTGGTGTACTGGTTTATTGGCAAATATGAAGCTTCAACTCACGGGTTGTAAGTCCGGGAGAATGAAGAACTTTGGATACGGCAACATTCTATGTACCTTCTTCTTCGAGAGGGTACTTGCTCTTAGCTTGGGGATTCCTCTACCTCCAGTCAACCCCCCGTGATCCTAGATTGGGTCGGAAGGGTGACATCTTTCTCCGCCAGGGTGGTGGTGAAAGCCACTTTTGTTATCATACTGATGATTTCTGGGGGTGGTGGGAGAGGCAGGTGCCGTCATTCGAGCAGTTTCCGTATGCTGGATTGGACTTCCGCCATGATCCAGAGCTGGTGCTTCCTCCAGGTGGATCCTGGGGAGATATTGGTATGTTTTTATTTTGAGAATTATTTAATTTTTTCAAATTTTCAAGTATTTGATTTTTATGAATGAATTTTGAAGTACTAAACAAGCGTTATATACAGATATTGGGCTTGTTCGTCCCAAGGGACATCCTACTATCTTCGTGAGGCCACCAGATGTTGGTGCAGCTGATGCTATGTTAGGGACCATAGAGCGGAAAGTGATTCGGTTGACTCATGATGTTCCTGGATGCCGCATGGACGAGATACCTATTGATATGCGGGAAGATGTAGTTGGGGTGCCCCCAGCATGGCTTAGGGTGCTGCGGAAGATAACTAGGTTGGTCATATGTTATTGGAATGCAGTAGATGATGATGAGGCTCCTCCTTCTCCATAGGAGATGGATACTTTATGTATATTTTTGAGGCCACCGAGCCCAGTTTTGTACTTTATGACATGACTTGTGATAGACTTGTGATCCAAAACTCATATATTTTTTGATACAGTATCGGATATATATACAATATCGGTTATTTACATGTGTATATGTTTGAACTTTATGTGTGAAATGCTATTTATGGAAGTGTATGATACAAATGCCAATCTAAAACATAATTTGCAAATGAATCAACTAATGCATTTAAATTTCTTGAAATGTGTTGATACATAATGGAATCAAACTGTCTTTCCAATAATCTAACTCGCAAAAACTGTCGTAGCAGAACAGGATCTCTAATCTGGTAAACACCCGTTAACTGAAATACAACTAGTTGCGAATCAAGTCTTACCTCCAAATGTGAAATGCCATGAATAAGGGCATCTCGAAGAAGTTCTATAACCGCACTACACTCAGCTACATTGTTCGTAGTGGGACCCAAACAAACCCCCCCTAAAGAGACCATTGGCCAGCAGGTGAGTAAATGACCCAAGCTACTAAAGCCAACTGTCGGGTGTGGCGACTAGTGCCATTAGCAAATCCTAAGAAATGTTCAGTCGACATCTGATACACGAAATGAAGACACACATAAGGTTAACTAAGCAAACACAAGCAAAAACTAGCTCTACAAAATATACAGCTTCCCAAGCGTAGTACTTCTTCAAGTAGAGCCCATTTCTAGGCTCAGGCAGCTTATTACCCTCGTAGTTTACTAGCTCGTAAGCACCCTTCTTCAGTACTTTAGAGATTATGTAAGGCCCGAGCCACATGGACTTGAACTTGCCAGGTCTTAGCGGTTCCTTGTCCTGATCCCAAAGTAGAACAAGATCTCCTTCAAGGAACACCCTAGGTCTGACATACTTGTCATATTGTCCTTTAACTCATTTCTTATGAACTTCATTTGTTGTGAGCGCGTCACAGCGCTGCTCATCTAGATGCTCTAAATGTAACAAACATTCTTCTAGTGCTGAAGGATTTGGTAGTAATTGAACAACCACTTTTAACAAAGGAATCTCGCATTCAATCAAAACAACTGCTTCTATCCCATGCACAAGTTGGAAGGGAGAGAACCCAGTGGCAGTCTTTACATTCGTTCGGTAAGCCCAAAGAGCAAAGTATAGCATGATGTGCTAGTTATTTCGACTGGCATTAACAATTCTTTGCAATATTACCTTTAAAGTTTTTTTAACTACTTCAACTTGTCCATTCGCCTATGGATAATATGAAGACGAATGTTCTTGTCGAAAACCTAACATTGTATACAAATCGGTCATCATGCTATTCTGGAAATGACTGTCATGATCAGTCATAATCTCTTTAGGTATGACGAACCTTGCAATAATCTAATTAAATACGAAATAAGCAGCATTTTCTCCATCTGCCTTGACAGTAGGCATTTCCTCCGCCCACTTGGTGAAGTAGTCGACGGCAATGATGATATAATGATGTCCTCCAGCTGAAACTGGATTGCGAGTCATGTAATCAACCCCCCATTTTGTGAAGGGGCCTGCTGTAATCACAGGATGAAGAGGAGCTGGGTGTGCTCTCATTTTCTTGGTGAAAAACTGACACAGGCGGCAGCGTTTCACCGCTTCCACACAATATTTAAAGATTGTGGGCCAAAAATATCTGGCACAAAGTATCTTCTGAGTTGTTTCCAACCCAGAAAGATGACCCCCACAAGCTCCACTATGAGTGTCATTTAATACTGCTTCTGCTTCTTCTAAATTCAAACAACGTCGTAAGATGGAATCTATCCCACGTCAATACAAAGTATCTGAGATGATGAGATAGTTTTTCACATGACTTTTCAGTTTGCATCGTTCTTCTCTAGAAAAAGTGGTAGGACACCTCAAACTCTAGATATATACTAAGATATCCCCATACCATGGGTCAGAGGAAGCAATAAGGAAGATATGCTCATCCGGGAATGATGATTCTTTCTCAACATGCTCTAAGTCACTCGGAAACTCTGAGATTAACTCAGCGAACACTAGTGATTTCTTCGACTTGGTCGATTGAAAGGCCAAATCAAACTCTTGTAAGTTACAATAAAAATCCATTTATTATACTTCCCACTGATGATTCGTTGAGTGAGAACATACTGAAAGGGATTGACTTCTGCTATCACAGTAGTTGTTCGTAACAGGATGTAATGACGAAGCCTCTGTACCGCATAGACCACAGCAAGTGATAACTTCTCAACATGTGAATATTTAACCTCAGAAGCTATCAATGCGCAAGAAATATAGTAAACAACATGCTCTTGGAGTGTGTCGTCCTCCTGAACTAGTACTATGCCAATTGTATTAAGAGACGCTGCCAGATATAAAAGAAAATCTTTTGCATAGTCCGGTGAGCTCAATAAGGGGGCTGAAAGTAGTGCCTTTTTCAAGGCCTCGAATGATGCTTGAGCAGCCTCATCCCATACGAAGTAGGTATCTTGTTTAAGTAGTCTCATAAAACCTTTCGTGATCTTAGCATATTTTATGATAAAGCATTGCAAGAAGTTAGACATGCCTTGCAGACTCTGAAGCTGTCGCAACGTGCGAGGAGGAGGTAGATTTACAATCACCTCTACTTTTAACGGGTCGACCATTATGCCACGACTAGATACAATGAAACCCAGTAAATGTCCCGATTCGACGCAGAATACACACTTATTAGGATTCAAACGAATCTTATATTGTCTGCATCTTTCAAACACAAGTCTCAGATGAACTGGATGATCCCTTCTCTTTTGAGATCGCACCAGGAGGTCATCCAAGTAAGGTTCAACTATGTGTTTGATATCGTGAAAAGCGAAATTCATCGCTCACTGGAAAGTGGCTCCAGCATTCTTTAAGCCAAAAAGCATCTTCCGGTAAGCAAAGGTTCCCCACGAGAAAATGAAAGATGTTTTGTGCCGATCTGTGGGTTTGATTTGAATTTGATTTTAGCCTGAAAATCCATCCATGAAAGAAAACATCTCGTGTCCTGCACAGGAATCTATGATTTGCTCAATAAACGGTGTGGTATAATTATCTTTCGGACAAGATTTGTTCAAGTCCCAGAAGTCGGTATAGACTCGGATGGTACCTTGCTTCTTATCAATCAGAACAGGATTTGAAACTCATTTCGTCATGTCAATCGGATAGATGAATCCGGCTTTAAGCAACCTTTCAACTTTCGCCTTAATGGCGGCCACTTTTTGAGGATTCACAGGACAAAGCTTTTGTCTCACAGGTTTTGCATTAGGGTATGTCATGATGACATGCTCAACGATAGCTGGATCGATGCCTGGCATCTCCTCATAAGATGAGGAAAAAATGTCGTGGAATTCTTTAAAAAGATTAGTATACATAGCGATCTCTTCTAGAGAACAGTCTGCTCCAATATAAATTTTTTCTATGACCCCAGGTTTGGTGGAAATGTTAATCGGAATTGTTCTCGATATATTAGCCATATTCCCTTCAGCGTAAACAACTCTTGAAGTAGAAGGAAAAGATGAAAAATCAACAAATCCACCGGGTCTCATAGAGAATTCTCCTCTCTCTATCCTGTCTAGATTCGGAAGCAGGTGGGACCTGTGATGCATATGTTCCCATGGATGGTCTAGGCCCATCATGGCTTCCAAAATGGCTTCATCAGATGGTAAAACCATGTCTAAATAGTCGAAAGAGTGGGTAGAATTCAGTGACCATGCCGGAGCATAGTCCATATCCGGCTCAGCAGAGACTAGCGGAGTCACGATATGTTCCATTGCAGTACGTTGTGCTTCCATGTATGCTATCTCTGCAATGGTTAAAGGCACTGAAGGTTATGATATAGTAGGAAGTATCCATGGATCAGTCCTAAGACCAACCGTGAAAGTTTCAATAGAAGTACCTACATTAGAACGCATAAAAATAACAGGGGAGGGTAGGTCGAAATTGCCTATTAATGACCCGTAAATCCCTACTCCTAAACTCTCGCTTACTGGGGCAGATTGATCAACTAAAGAAATAGTGGTATCCAATGAAGTCTGGTTGTTTTTCCGAGAGAATGAAAGTTGATCGACCCTGACGATCTTGCCTTCATGAGGGAACATAACAACTCAGAAAATTGTCGATGCAATGGCTCGCATGGCATATGTCCAGCTCCTGCCTAATAACATATTGTAATCAAGCAGAGCGTCCAGAACTTCAATCTCTACAACAACTGTCTTACCGGCAAGTGTAATTTCAAATGATGGAGGAACTCCGTGTGGACGAAAAGTACTGCCATCGAAGGCAGTAAGCAGTGTATTAGAGGGGCCTAACTCGGGAGAGCCTAAAGCTTTCCAGCAAGAAATGGACATCACGCACGTCGACGTGCCCTCATCTATGATAGCCCGTCTAATGGTCATAGGACCATGAACCACTTATATCTATAGGGAAACGTGGTACGGAAACCGATATTTGATATTAGATATATCAAAGCGTGTAGTCATGTTGGATGATTCCATACTTCCAATTGCTGCCAGAAGTGCATTTCATTGTAACGGACAACTTTGCAAAACCTCTAAGGTGGACATAGCACAAGGGGTCTGGGCTAGATCTTCAACCACATTGTAGTTAGAAGCAGCTCGAGCATTGGGATTGTGCAAGGCCCATTTCAAGATGCCTTTCGGGATCTTGGGCAGTGGGTCCATAGTTATGTGGAGAGGAATGGAAGATTCTGGAATCTCTTTATCCTTCTTCTATGCTTCCGAGGTATAATTTCTTGCTCTTGATTGTAAGAGTGCATCCAAGTTAACCATGTTAATGAAAGTTTGATCAACTGAAGCATGAGTAGTGCCCCCAGCATTGGAGGTGTCAGAAGCTGAACCCTGCCCCTTAGGGAATGGATCTTTAAGTACGGCAGGTTTCTTCTCTTGAAGCAGCTTCTGGGCTTCTTCGAGTAGAGGGAATTGGTGAGTGAGGTGGTCCTGCTTGCAAATTTTACAAGGGAACTTAACCTTTTTCTTCTCTTTGTTACCCTCCTCAGCATTCTCTTTGTTTTTGAGATTTTGATGGTTCCCCTCTCCTTTCTTACCCTTCTTTTTGTTATTGGGCTGCCGAGGGCCCTTTCGATTGTTCCGAACCTGATTCACAGATTCATAAGTAGAAGGAGAGGTTGTGACGGAAGTTGTTTATGTAGTCGATTGTTTGATGGATAAGGCATGAACATGTTTAGTCAATGCTTCGAAAGCTGCAGAGTCAACTGAACCCACTATGCCGTCAGCCTGTGGTCCAGGTTTAGGTCTACCAAGATCAGTGTTTGATCGCGGTGTGTCTGGTATAATCTCGTAAAGTAACCCAGATTGTGCATAAATGAGGTCTAGCTGTTGGGTTTGTAAGATGGCTTCTTCCTCTGTAGACACTCCAGAATTAGCTACCTCCTTAGAAATATAGGGAAGTAGTGATTTCAGATACCACTCGAGAAGAAATTCTAGAGGTATGTTGGCTTTAATGAGCCTCTTCTGTCTTCGCCACTCCTGAATGTGATCAGATAAGTGAGTGGCTTTATTTTGTCTAAATGTAGACAAAAGATCTGTCCCGGCATCATACTGAACAGGAAGCTGGAAGTGGTTCAGAAAAACAGTCATGAGATCCCGAAAATTAAAAAATGTAGCTGCAGGTAACTCAATGTACCATTTGGCTGCAACATCGGTTAAGGTTCTTTGGAACAATCTCAACCTAACAGAATCTTCGTTCAACGAGTTCTAAGAACACCATAAATGGAAAGTGGTGACATGATCACTAGGGTCCTCGCTAGTTTTTCCTTCAAAATTTGGAATGTCCGAAGGTAACTTGGTAGGAACTGGTGGCCATGTAGCATTGTGGTACACCGGATCATTTGTCAACTTGGAAAGATCTAGAAAATTTAGAGTTTCCATAAATGGTAAACAAGGCCTGTAACATGGCATTTGATAAGCTGGGTTCATAAGGGGGAACCACCCATAGTTTGACCCATGAACTACTGGTAGGGGTTTCCCCCAGCCATCTGCTGGTGGGGATTGCCCCTATCCATCTGTTGGTAGGGGTTGCCCCCAGTCATCTGCTGGTATGGGTTTCCCCATGCCATCTGTTGTTGTGTGAAAGTGTTGTTGTTTCGATGTAGAAATGGAAGAAGGATTTACAGTATTTGTATTCATACCTATTGTGGGAGTTTGTGGAACTCCCAGTTCGCCTCCTGGGTTAGTCATAAAATGCTCAGGTGTGAAAAGATATGCACTATAATCAAGTTGCTGGAAACCAATGGGTAACAGAAGCTGGTTGTTAGGATTAGTCAGAGGAGGATTAAAAGGAGTACTGAACTCACCAGAAGTGAGATGCTCAATCTCGACCGTATTAAAATATTGTTGAACTGGAGTCCCTGGTTGTGGTTCCTCAGGAACCTCTATTTCAGGTCTTTGTGTTGCAGGTTGTGGTTCCTCGGGAACCTCTATTTCACCAGTAGTTTCCAAAGGAATACTGGATTTTGTCCTATGTCGTCTAGGTGGCGGTAATGGTTCTTCCCTAAGTGGGAGAAGGTTTTGCAACCTTCTAGACCTATGAAGCTGTTGGTCCTCCACAATTATATGTAAAAATAAAACTAAAAAACCTAGTGGCCACTAAGACTAGGGGGCAAACAGCACACCACTAAAAAAAATCTTAAGTATACAAACCAGGAAAACAAGATGCCTTCCGGAGAAGAGTCTGGGATGATGAGGGCCTAGAATAGATCAACGAAGGATGAAGAACAGTTACCCAAGGTCCACAATACAATGACTAAGGGTGAAAGCGCTGGAATCACCCAACCTCCCTCCCAAAGACCTGCAAGGGATTTCCTCCCACGTCTGTCCTAGGTACAACAGATATACCCTCCGTTGTCACGTGTGTATGATCTTATGGTCAGATACTAAGGCTACCATACATACGAAATAGCCTGGGAGGACAGTCGTCAGCCTGATCAAAATGCATGGGCAGGGTAGCAAAGCCCAAAGTCTAGATGGACCCCCGTACGCAAATCGACCCTAGTTTATGGTCAAAAGGAACGTGAGGGAGGTATCCTCAATGATTCCGATATTCCATGGCCTTGTTCTTAGCTTTGGTTTTAGTAGACTTTCCCAGGAATATTTGATATATATGGGTTTACCTAAATGAAAATCTTACTACGGTTGTTGGGTAATGAAACAAGTTCTGAGTAGTTTAAGGTGTTTTAAGCTCAGAACTCTAGCCTAAGCTAGTTGGTGTTGTGTATCCCTAAAAAAGAAAATTGTTTCTATTTAATTTTATTAAATATTTTTAGGGTTACTTTTTTACTCAACGTGTAGTGCGTTGTGTGGCGTGGTTGCAACAGAACGTAAAGTGCATGAAATGAAACAACTTTCAACAACAAAAAGACCTTTTATTTTTCGTTTAATATTCTTTCCAAAGTGAAGAGTAAGCAAACCTAAACAAAGCTTTCTTTTTGTTTTCTTTTCAAATTATGAACAAAATAAACTATGCTATTCTGCAAAGATTATAAGCCTCACTATTCTAAGCTGCGAAACTTATTTTTCTTTTTTTGTTATATATGAATCAAAAATAAATTGAAAGCGGAAGCAAGTAAGACCTACAAAAGATGTGAAAGTATGGAAAAATGGTTCTTAAGTTCACTACAATCGAATCAATGATCCGAAAAAGACTTGTACTACAAGTTTTTTCCAAAAGAAAAATCCCTCAAACTTGGAAACAAAGCGGGAAGAAAACAAAGAGGAAGGATGCTTAGAACTGGAAATCAATATTAAAAGAATGCTCCAAAGCATCAAACCCTAACAAGACCACTAAGCCAAGCAATAGGTAGGCAAGCAAACTAAGGATAACCTTACTAACACAAAGACTGAGAGATGAAGCAATCTAAAGCACTTCAAACTCACTTGATACTGGAAAAGACAGCGAGGTCAAGAAATGTTGGGACTCAAAAAGTTTTGGAAGACACCCCAAAGACTCCAAAAATGGATCAAACCCTAAAACCAAGGATGAGATACCTAAAGAGCATACAAGTGTTGCAACAAACAGCAAATGCTAAGCACAAAGGTTTGCAGACCAGCAACACACTATTAGGGTATGGATGAGCAACTGTGTTCACTAAGGAGTAAAGCACAGTCTCCAAAAAGAGTCACAAATGAACCAAACACTTCAAAAGTAAACAAGTGACCAAAAAATGACCTAAAGGACTCAAAAGAGGCTAATGAGACTCAAAGAAGGGTTACAGACCTCAAAGACCAGTCAAAAAGGCCAAAAACAAAGTTAGAAACCCACCCAAACAGGCAAAAAACTCAAGCTTACCTCAAACAGAGAGCTACAGGAATGTGCCCTACTGTGTAGTAGGCAAACTAGCGCACTTGGGGATGTGGGCGCTACTGTACAGAGGAAAACTAGCGCATGGGCGCTACTGTATGTATAGTAGGGTAGCGCACAGGTCTTAAAGGGTCAAAAAATAACCTTGCAAAGGTGTAAAAAGATTGAGTCAAGCAAAGAGAAGCAGGAAGGGACAACCTACAGGTCTTCTCAGAAGATCAAAGGGGTTGAGAAGTACTGGAAAGACAATCAAGAAGGGTTTCCTAGAGTAGAAAAAACAACCTCCCTAGCGGAGTCGCCAGTCTGTTGGTGGGAAATACTACCCTATAATGAGGAAATGGACATTATCAACTTAAAGGGGTGACAGGTAAACATACTGATTGTATTACAGAAGTGTTTGTAAAGGGAAATGGATTAGAGATCTTGAGGACAAACCTTATGAACAAAGTTTGATCCTAGCTTTTGTCCAATCTTGCGCTCGATACTCAACTCAATCTCCTGTCCAATAAACCTGCAACACAAGGACCTTTCTCAGCGTATCTTGGCCAATATAATAATGATGGAATTGAGAAGTAATTCAAACATCAAGCATTAACCAACATTGATTCAAACAAATACATAGTCCATTAAGCATTTGATTTGGGACGAGAAAGATGTTTCAACCTTTTATTGTCAAAAACATATGAATGATACAAAGTATACCTGACTTTGCAGCATGCTCATGCAACCTGATCCTAGGCTCCTGTTCCTCTCTGAATTCAAAGTTCCTCCAGCATAACCACCTTAAATACAAGCTTCTCATATAAGAAGAGTCTCTCTATGGCTCTTATGTCTTAATGTCTAACCCCTCTCCTCAATCCTCCTTGTATTTATAGGACAAGGTAGACAGTTCAAATTGAGAGGTGGTTGAAGGGGAAGTTGGGGAAGTTGGGAAACCAACTGCAACTAATTCCATTCGTCAAATTAATATTTTTTTGATCATATTTTAAGATGTGCACTACTATTTCACAGTGGAGTAGCGCCCAACATGCAACTACAGTGTTTAACAACTTGCTTTTACCACTTTTCAAATGTTGTGCGCTAGTTTACTGAAGTAGAGTATCACATATAATCAAGAGGTGTGCGCTACTATATAGCTTACAGAGTAGGGCATATGCACTGTTTTGCCTAAGAAGAGTAGTGCCCATGCCAAAATATGACATTTTTAGGGTTTTGTTAGCTTGTAGGAAGGTGAGTTAGGTCAAAGTCTCATCTGAGGTCATCTTGCTCTTCAATCCAAGTTGTCCTTTTGTGTGATCGACAGCTCAAGGTGATCACCGACAGAGAAGTGTAGATTTGACCTATAACACATGGGATGAAGTGACCTTACTATGACGAAGAAAGTGACCAGGATACCCCTAAAGCCGAAGGACAGACCCAAAGTTACAACATACCCAAAACCTCGTGCACTACAACAAATTTTGGAGGACAAAACATAAGTTCATCACAGTGTTGTCCAAAGTGTCAGAACAGTGGTAAAAGTAGTGGATCTATAAATAATAGTAGGAGTGCAAGAATGGAATGTGAATACGTAAAAATTCCAACTTTCCAGGGTAATGGAACCGAGGATCCCGAAGAGTATTGGTTTTTGTGTGAAGCGGTGTGGACTTTTAAGTAGGTCCAGGATGAAGATATAAAAAGGGACAGCTAGCGACGACCCTCAGTGGCCGTGTGCTAGATTGGTTTATGAAATTTACAAAGGTACCAGTAGGGAGTCCAGATAAAACACTGTCGTAGATCAACGCAGGAATGATTGATGAATTTAGAAAACAAAAATCTAAGTCACAGTATATCACAGAGTTGAAAGAAATCAAGCAGTTTCCTAATGAATCGGTATGGGAATTCGGCCAACGATATAAAACTCTAATGGAAAAGGTGAGTTTTGGAATGAGAGATATGAAGCATGAAGAGTGGTTCATCATAGGATTAGTGCCACATATTCGTGGACCACTGATGCAGCATAAAATCACATCCCAGGTAGAAGCACTGGAGATTGCAATAAAGATGGAGGCTTCATCAGTTGGCGAAATAGGAATAGGCATGGACCAGATACAAGGACAGTTGTAAAATTTGACGATCTAGCTACAAGATATTAAAAAGGGAAAAGAAGTGCGAGAGGAAATATGGTGCACCCGCTGCAAGTCAGAAGGACATCATAAGGACCAGTGCCCAGAATTCCACGAATATCTACAGTCTGGGGCACTGAATCCACTCAGGCAAAGAGGGATGTCGTGGTGTAGAATCTTCCAAATGAGAGGACATTAGGTGGAATACTGTGTCTATTTACAGAATATGGTGTCAAATCCAGTTAATTTGTATTGCAAATTCTTTCGATCAGTTGGCCATGAAGAAAAATATTGTAGGGATTATGACCTACTCCAAGAAAGGACTGCGGATACATTTTTCATGAAGGGAGAGGAGAAACCACCAGTACAGTAGCAACAACAGTACAATCAGCAACAACCTCACTATAATAAGCAACTGCAGTATTATCAACCATAGTATGGTCTATCGAAATATCAACCACCGCAGTATGGTCAACCGCAATATCAACAAACACAATATAGTCAACCATAGTACTAGCCATATGGTCAACCGCAAGGAGGTTTCAAAGGGGGGTTCCGTGGAGGTCAAGGCGCAAGTGTTGGCCAAGGAGGAGCTTTTGGATGAGCTCGAGGGCCGGTTGTATGCTGCAATTGTGGTCAAGTTGGGCATTATCGGAGAGATTATCAGAGCCCAATTCCGCAGTGTACATATTGCTGCGCACCGGACCAAAGTGTGGAGGACTGTCCTCATCTTATCTTGAAGTGGAAAACTAAGAACATAACCCCACCTCCACTACATCAGAATCAGAACTAGAACATTGCAGTAGTTACCAGGGGAGGAGCTACGATAGGGGAAGACAGACCACATTCAAGTGTCTGATCGACAGTGAGAAAGAAATTCTGATTCGATGTGGAAGTCGAAATGGAGACTTTCTTGGAAGCGTAAGAGACAATGAGAAGGATGAGAAATCCACATACTACTCAGCAAGAATCCACCTATGACATGTCGTCAATATTCGACACAATGATTTCACAGAAAAAGATTAACCCCTTAAGATCCTTTCTAGAGAGCTGCTTGGAGTTGGTAAAATATTGGGATGCATTGGCAGAGATAGCCAGCTTACTACATCGATAGGAGTACAGAAGGAAAATTCAAACAGTAAACCAACTGCATAGGAGGAAGATAGGAAAAGAGATGATGATGAATGCGCAAATTTGCGCATTCGATGTCGACAATATTATTCTTGACTTGGGGTCAAATGTAAACATCTTGACAAAGCAGACATGGAAGATAATGGGGAAACCATAGCTAGAATGGTCCCCCGTACAGCTTCGATTAGCGAACCAGATTAAGGTCACACCGATTGGCCAGTTGTGTCATATCCTAGTTGAGATAGAGGGCCGAAAGACCTATGCAAATTTTGATGTGATAGAGATAGTCGACAACACCATCCCCTACCCATTGCTGCTAGGGATAGACTAGGCAATGGAGAACCAGGCCATCATAAAATTTAACAAAAGGACCATGTCATTTTAGAATCACGACATGAGGGTAGTCGCATCCTTGGATCCAGTAGAAGGACATCGGTATGTCGAACCAAAGCAGGATGAATTCACCGAAGGATGGGACAATGTTTTTAATATCTCAGAATACTACGTCAATCCTACCGCGGACGGAGAGTTGGGATGGAAAAGTGTTAGCTTGGCCTCATCGGATTCTGATGAAGCACTCGAGAACTGGAAGAACTGACTACATGAAGTATCGTTCAGAAGGTGTGCACAGATCACCCAATCCCCGCGACAAGTGGAAACAAAAGTACGTGAACTACCAATATACGAAGGTTTGCTTAACCTGACTGAATTTATCGCCGAGTTCGAAGAAAAGGTAGAAGAACCACAATGACTGCTGGCCTTGGAGGAAGCATTAAAGGCTACACCAGCGCGATGGTGGGCAGTGCATAAGTCGACAATAACAAATTGGCCATTGTGTCAATGACTAATGGAGGCTATATTCGGCGAAGATAAAGGATACTGTATAAGGAAGTACAGTGGACAGAGTGACACAAGGGATCACTTGGAGGAATGTCATAACGCATGGGGACTTAGACTGCAACAAGAGTGGGTCCATGCATTCGTCCACACACTAGATGAGGTACTACAAAACTGGTATGTTGTAGCAGAACTGTGACATGGAACGGCTACATGGGATGAAAAACCATTTGTACAGAGCACTTTGCAGGTGGTAAGGGAGAAGGTGCTTGAAGCAGTCCCAATGGAGAAACCGATGGGAGAACAGTGGACTGCAACACCAGAGATGCTAATGGAATGCTACAACGTGATAGGATAACCCAATGATGAGGATGATCCATAGGCCACTTACATACCAGATTCAGAAGGAAGTCAGAATGTTGCGGCACCTGAGATACCCTTCGACAAATTTCAACAACCGTTGCACATCAAGAAAGTTAATATTGGGTCGGAGGAAAACCCAAAGTTCACTAGCATCAGAGATTATTGGGATGATGTGACCATCGCAAAAGTCACATATCTACTACACTAATTTCAGGATATGTTCCCAACAAAATTTTCAGAAATGAAAGGCATTTCCGGGGAACTAGGCGAGATGAAGATCCCCCTGAATACTGATGTGAAACCAATGAAGCAGTGACCTTACTAGTTGAATATCAAGTATAAGGAATGCGTGAAATCTGAACTAGAGAGGATGTTGGATGCAGGCATCATAGAACCAGTAGAAGAATCTGAATGGATCAGCCCAATGGTGGTCCAAGATAAGAAAACTACTGAATTCATAATTTGTGTCAACTTAAGAAAGCTTAATGATGCATGTTTGCACAATCCATTCTCGACACCTTTTACGGACGAAGTATTAGAATGCATTGGAGGCCAGGAGATATACTCGTTTATAGATGGATTCTCAGGATATCATCAAATAAATATTGTGAAGGAGGACCAACACAAGACAACCTTTGTAACAGAATGGGGTTGCTTCCAATATACAATAATGCCATTCGGTCTTAAAAACCCCCCAATGATCTTTTCATGACTAGTTGTTTCAGCATTTAAAGATTTCATTCACTAATTCCTTACAGTATATATGGATGATTGGACTGTGTATGGAATAGTGAATGACCATGTTGCAAACTTACGGTTGATGCTCGAGAGATGTAGGCAGCATCAAATTTCGTTAAGCTTGAATAAGTGCATCTTCTGTGCTCCATTCGACATTTTGTTAGGACACATTGTATGTAAGGAGGGGATGCTAGTGGACCCAACGAAGATTGCAGTTATCATCGACTTACCACCCTTGATGATAATAAAGTAGTTAAGGGAGACATTGGGGCATACGGGGTATTACAAAAAGTTTATCATAGGTTATGTAGTGATCACAGCACCAATGGAGAAACTATTAAAAAAGGATGCGAAGTTTGAATGGAACAAAGAATGCTAGAAGAGCCTTGACATATTAAAAGCAAAGATGGTCGCAGCACTGATATTATCCTTTCTCAACTAGACAAAGGAATTCCACGTCGATGCGTCATCAGTAGTAGTAGGGGTGGTATTGGCTCAACCAGGAGAAGGGGCGATTGATCACCCAATTGCATTCGCCAGTAGGAAAGTATCCACTGCGGAGAGGGACTACAGAACAACAGAGAGAGAAGGGTTAGCAATGGTCTATGCATTACAAAAATTTGGCCACTACCTACTTGGAGGCCATTTCAAGATGTTCACTGACCACTTGGCATTGAAATATTTGGTCAACAAGCCTGTGTTGGGGGGGGATTTACTGTTGGATGCTTCTATTTCAAGAATTTGACTTTGAGATCATTGTGAAACTGGGACACTTGAATGTCGGACCTGATCACCTATCCTGAATTGAGTCAGGAGAAGAACCCAGAAGAATCGATGAAGGCCTACTAGATGCGCAACTATTTCAGATCGGAATGGTCGATGACCATTACGAGCAAATCATTGAGTTCTTAACTATAGGATGTCCACCAGAAGGATTAAATACCAACCAGTAAAAGCAGTTGGTGGTAAAGGCTGTCGATTTTTAAGTTAATTGCAGGACAACTTTACAAAATGGGGCCAGACGAGATCCTTCACCGATATATTCTTTCGCATGAGCAGGAAAGGATACTAGTGGAAGCTCATGATGGGATCGCAGGAGGACACTATGGAGGACGTGCCATTGATAGGAAGATACTTAGAGATGGATTATGGTGGTCAACAATGCATGGAGATGACGTGGACTACACCAAGAGCTGTGACGTGTTACAAAGAACAAGAAAACCATCTTGAAGGGATGAGATGCCGCTAGTACCTCAGCTAACGCTACAAGTGTTTGACAAATGGGTGGTTGACTTTGTAGGGCCGATCAACCCCCCAGGAAAATGGGTGGGGTCATGATATATAATCACTATGACTGATTATTTGATGCGATGGGATGAAGCTACACTGGTGAAGGATTGCACAGCTGCGATAGCAACAATATTTCAATTTGATAACATGGTCACCGGGTTTGGGTGTCCAAAGATATTGATGAGCGACCAAGGTACTCACTTTTCCAACCAAACTATTGAGGCAATGATAGAAGAGTTCCAAATTGAGCATCGCAAAAGTTCCCCATATCATCCACAGGCGAATGGTGCAATGGAAGCATTTAACAAGGTATTGGAGCATGTGCTAACAAAGGTATGTAATACGAACCGCGATGACTGGGATTTGAAGATTCCAACAATATTGTAGGCCTACAGGACAATTTGTAAACGTTTGACAGGCCAGACACCATTCAAGTTATTTTACAGACATGAAGCAATGATGCCAATGGAATACATTGTCCCCGGTCTCCGCATTGCAGCAGCCACATGAATGAGCAACGCCAGAGCACTCAAAGAACGGTGGGCGCAATTAGTAAAGCTTGACAAGGACAAGTTTATCGCATGATTCTAGCAACATGTAGAAAAGGATCGATAGAAGGCTTGGCACAATCTCCACGTCAAGGCTAAGCACTTCCAGCATGGAGATATGGTGTTTCTATACGACAGTAAGTTTGCGAAGCATCCAGGTAAGCTCCAGATGCATTCGTTGGGCCCTTATATTATAAATTTTATCACTGACGGAGGTGAAGTACAATTACAAAAGCTAGATGGGACTCTAATAACAAATCTAGTGATGGAAGCCGATTGAAGCCCTATCTCCATAACGAGGCGCATGGCGACTGAAACAGGGTTTGCAATAGTTAAAAATATATATATAAGAACAAGACATTGAAGATATGTCAATAGTAGAAAAAGAAAAGAAATAGACATATAGAAGAACAAGACACTGAATATTTGTCTATCGTAGAGGAAAGCATAAGCACTGGGATTTGAAGCTCATAGACAGTTAGCATGTGGCAGTCAAATCATACCATAATTATAGCATTCAAGCATCTATGGAAGGTGGCAACAAAGGATGATGACTCACTTGATGGCAGAATTTAGGAACTCTTAGAAATATTCGATGAATGACTTGGTAATCATTCCTCAAATATTCCATGATGGATAGGAACCAAGCGAGTTAAGTTATAAAGCAGATGGGAAGATAGCATTATGAATATTTATTGAGCGAGATGTGCAACTCTAGGAATTTGCAGAGTCAAGTAGTAAAGATAGAAGGGTCGTGAAGTAAGGAAGTTGCAAGGTATTAGAGGGTTGTTATGGTGCACTTCATTTCTAGTAGAAGCACCCAGGGTGTGCTAAGGGAAAAATCAACAAGTGTTCACGAGTAATTGAGGGATGAAGATGCGCAGACAACCCCAAAGGAAAGAATTGAAGTCTCACCTGAGATGTCTAAGCGAGTTGTAGGAGTTGGAAGAACCATTGTCCCTTTGACCACAGTAACACCAAGAGAAAGGGCACACCGGCCCCAACGAAAGATGATCAAATGTGTCAAACAGATATGCCGGAGCATCCAACCTTTTTCACATTTTGGTGATGTCGATGAAATTTTGTCCAGTCAAAATATAGGGTCGAGAGTAGCAGATGGTCGAGTAGGGACAGATGATGAAGGTTTCAAGAGATTGGAGGACAAGTTCGAGAAGTACATGACAGTGATCAAGAGACTGGAGGATGAGTTAGAGAAGTACATGACAACTCTCAAGAGACTGGAGGATGAGTTCGATAAGTACACAACAATGAACCAGAGCAGTACCAGAGGTGTCTAGCTGAGGTGTCTTGAGGGCGAGCCACAAGTTTGTTTTGGGGGCCTGTTGGCACAGGGTTAGAGCGCATAAAGTGCGGAAGCCGACATCGACAAAGAGGGTATTCACGAAAGAAAGGACCATTTGCGGAGAATAAGGAAGCCAATGAAAGTGCAAGTTATGGTTTAGTTAGGTAGAATGGGTCATTTGGACCATTTTGTAACAACTTAGTTTTCTATAAATAGAACCATGATTGTAATCCTAAGGGCATTATTATTCGGAGAAGTGAGAATCAAATCGATTTTGTATTTTCCTGTTTTCGGCAAGTTCTATTCTGTGTCTATGGATTCGCGATAAGTCGCTTGGAACTATTCTTGCGAAGGTTGTACCGCATATTTTGAGAAGAGTTAATGCATGAGGATGTTTGGTTATGTCTCTATTTTGTGTTTCCGCGTCGTGAATGATGAATGTTATCTTAATGTTGCGATGTGTTTAAGGTTTTATTGCTCTGTCGATTAATCTATAATGCGAATGTTGATTATATGTTGAATATATAATTGACTTGTTAGCATAATGTGAAAGAAATATCTCTGGCTTCTATAGCGATTGAGTCAGGGTTAATGCATGTCTTCTCCCCACTGCAGAAACATGGTTCCTGCAGTGCCCCTTGGACATATCAGGTGAGACCTCACTCACTCTGCGAGTGTTACTGGAAAGGGTTAAACCTTTCTGGGACGATGCCTAAGGGCGTTTGGTTGGTTTTTGTTGACAACAGTATGAAGTGAATTCCTGTCGATAGAAATGTGTCAACAATGTCCTAGTGGGACAAAAAATAGGGTAAATTTTTTCAAAACATCAAAAAACAATTATTGGATTTTTAGGTTTATTGAGTCTAGTGGGGATTTGGGTCCTTCTTATAGTTTCCAAATTCTACCCTTTTATCCTTCAAAATCAGCATTTAGTGCGTGCTTTGATTATCCTCCGAATGATAAAGAAAATTGAATTTTGCATAAAATCATAGTTTGCTTCCGGACCATTTAGGAATCTTTTGGGAAGTTTGATGTTTTGTGGAGTGTTTTTTTAATAAAAGAAAATATTTTATTGTTTTCATTAGCATTATCTCATGAAAATTATAAAGAATTATTTTCTTTGGTTACAGTAATTTCCTTAAAGAGTTGTATCTTGCTTAAATTTTTGAAAGGTTATGCTTGGTTTTTCTTTCTTTTTGAAAGTTGTTTATGTTCAGTAACTATTTCAAAACCTTAAGTGGTATTTTCCATTTGCAAGTAGTATGTTTGATATTTTTTTTCAGTTGATAACATCATCTTTTCACACTTATGAATCCTTCTGAGTAACAACATCCATTAAAAAAAATGCTTAATCTAAAATTTACTAGACTTTTTCGATTTATAGGGTCCACAAACTAGTCTAGGTATAACATCCTTAGACTAGGGTGGAAGCAAACACTCTAAGGCTATTAAAACTATGAAACATTGGTGAATGTCATATCGGATAGGAAAATGCAGCTGTAGTATAGTTGTGGCTGGGAATATCCTCTCAAACAAGAGTCAAGAACGAGGTCATGCGAGGTTAAGTTGAAGAGATTATCCCTTCAATTCTTAACCAAGCATTTGTGGGATTTTACATGTACGGGGGTTTCACTTGTACCACATTAGGCCCTATGTGGTGCTGGTACTTTTCAAGCTTTGGTCTTAATTACCCTTCCCATACATATGATTTTGACCATCGATTGTTCCCACGAGCGATAACTGTGAGTTGGAAACCCTAGTTATTTTTCCTAGGAACCACCCAGGTGACTACAAGGGGATTCCTATCATACCTTAAGCATGCGTTGAACCAAACTACCAATATTGTTGGAGGGTGTCCCATACCATTCTAGGAGACTTGCACCAAGAAGGGTTGTTAGTAGAGGTCTTGGTAACTATATTTTCACACCTTTGTTGTTTGTTGTGGGACTTAATCACCTATACTCATCTCCAAAATGCCCATTGTTTCCTTGTTTGATATCTCTAGGACCTTTTCTAATGGTGTGTTTTTTATGCTTAGTTGTCCTTAGATATTTCTTACTTGTTGAACCGGAATTTATGGCGAAAATTCATGTGGATGCATATTAAGGATTTAAGAGCATTAATAAAAATGAGAGATAAATAATACAAGATAATCCAAGAAACCACATAACAATAGGAACACAATGTTTACGTGGAAAACCCAACACGGGAAAAAACCACCATAATAGGTATATTATCTCCCTTGACCTAAACTAATCAAGCCAGGCCAAGTGAGCTAGTCATCACTCACCTCTAGGACATATTACAATGGAGTATGAAAAGCCCTTTATAGACTTCATTAAATGCAATACGATAGGCCAATACCATGGGTCACCAAATACCATTAGCCACCAAATACCATGGAACACCAAATACCATTGGCCACCATATACCATTGGTCACTAAATACCATGTTCCCCAAAACATGTGCCAATACCTAAACCATTTGAATCGTTCCTGAGTTAAGGTTAACCCTAATAGATGCCAACCAAGGGACCTCTATTCAAGAAGCTATCTATGATTTTCCATTTTTGGGGAGCATTGGTGCTCCCTTGATGGCCACTTTGAATCTTATGGGATTCACCTTATGGTTGTCATTTTGGTTTTTTTCCACTCCGAATGTCCTGGATGGTCCTGGTGCTTCTCAAGATATCACTTTATCTCAAGGGAATCAAAACATTTTTCCTTCTTCTCTAGTAACATCTTGTCCTCCTCCTTCTACCTCATGCGGTGAAAGTTTTGATACTAGTAACCAACAGTCTAAAAGGAATGGGAGGAGGAAGAATAGGAAGAAGATGCAAATACAAGGAGGATATTCCCCATCCTATAGAGGTCATGTCGGGGTTAATTCCTCAACCTCTTTGAGTCATGATAGGGTAAACCCCCCAACCACTAGAGTTCATGTTGGGTGCACTCTCTCGGTCAATGCAAGTCATACTACAAACCTGCAACCAGCCTCTGGAGGTCATGTTGCGGGAAACCACCTAGCCTATGGAAGTCATGCTAGGGGAACTTTTCCAGTCATTGCAAGTCATACTAGAAATCGACACTCATCCTCTGGAGGTCATGTTGGGGGCACTCATCGAGTCACTACTACTCATACTTAAAACCTGCAACCAACCAATGCAAGTCATGCTGGGGGGGATTTTCAATCACTTCAAATCATATTGGAAACATGCAACTAACCCCTCGAATTCATGTTTGGGGGGGAATTTCAGTCACTGCAATTCATACTGAAAGTATGTCATCAACCACTATGATTCATGTTGAGGATATAATGTCATTAATCACCATGAGTCACATTAATGACAAGTCACCCATCACTACAAGTCATACTGTTGACAAGATACCAACCACTACAAGTAATGTTGGGGGCAAGAAATCAGATGCTGCAAGTCATGTTGGGGGAAACAAATTAGCCACTATGATTCATGCTAGACATATTGACACTATTGAAAAATCTAAGTGAATAGGATGCAAGTCTAAGTTCCCTTGTAATATTTACGAGGGAGATCACCTTGCTGATCTATGCCCTACTATTCCATAGGTACATAGAATTTGGTTCATGTCTCAAGGATCTTCTGCTCCTAAACAAACTATAATTTCCTAGTAGTCTATTCAACATTTGATTGATGAAGTGGTTGAACCAATGCAATCTTCAGTCGATCCCACTCTTACTTTGGAGATTGATGTGTCTACTACTCAAGTTTTCTCCATTTCCATTTCAAAACTTTCTGTACAAGGGGGCACTTAGTTTGTTTCAAATTAACCCCCACCAAGCTCTAGGATTGCTTCATTTTATTGGAATAGTCTATCTAGGCTTTGACTTCCTTCTTTTGCACCCTTCCAAATAAGTGTACAATTTAAACACTACACAATTTGTCATTGTAATGTAGATGAAGGTATTGGAAATATTATTAATACTGAGAGGCCGGGGAGTGAATCAGTATTATGTGTAGTTATATACAATTTTCACTATTACCAAATTCAAATTGTATTTATATTATACATTCACCATAAACAATGCCATTCATCCACACGTGCATAAAACACAGAACAAGTTTTTTTGACATGGAAACCCAAATTGGAGAAAACCAAAGAATGCTTTCTTATATAATAAGGATTACATTCATAGGAAGCAAAAAATTCCAAGATTATCCAGCACCGACTGGAAGGAGGATCCAACCCCCTGATTTACAGGCTTCAACCTGAAGGAAGCATCAACTCCCTCATTTAACAGCACCAACTAGAAGGAGGCACCGACCCCCTGGATTCACAGGCTACAACATGAAGGAAGCATCGACTCCCTATGCCTTGCCCCATCCTACCAACTTAATATGACTATATAAATTCTTCTTACTTTTTGTCGATCTACACACACTTCATATTTGTTGCATTACTTTCCTTTCCAGGAACCTACTATATGATCTGTTCTTTGCAACTGTTGTACTGTATCATTAGTTCATATTTTAATTCACGTCATTACCTCAGTATTGTACATTGGTTCTCATACTTCATATACTTATGCAATATGGACGTTGTTCAACATACTGTTCTCGTTAAGCGCATCTGCATAATCATTTTATACTTCACATCATCTACTATATTGTTGTTATCTTCTTGCACATTTGTCTCATATAAACTATACCATCCTATGCACCATCTATTGTACTACTTTTCTTTTCTTGTGTAATTGGCTCATATACTATATCATCTTGCGCATCATCTACAGTGCTGATTTTTGTCCTTGTGCATCTGGATCTCTACTAGATTATGTTTTTTTAGATCAACGAGCCATTGATAGCCCAATAATTCGAAGCTTTCCAAATCAAAATACTACCTCTTGTTCATCTTCAAGCTTACATTTCACTCACCACTTGGATTATTATTTATACTCGACTTGTGTAGACCATGTTTCCACAAGTTGGATGATAATGTCCCTTCGTCTTTTCTTCATGGTCAAGATTATTCATGCATCCGCCACTTGTCTTGATCTACACAACTAAGGTATCATAACTTGTGGTTCTTGCTCACTCTTGGTCCTTAACATAGTGGGACTTGCACACTTTGGGAACCACTACGTGTTGGGACTTACACACTATGGGAAACACTACGTGTTGGGTCTTTCACCCTTGAAGTACCATTGCTTGGTGGGTCTTGCACACTTCCGAGACTTGCATACATGTCCAACCAGCTATTACTTCCTAGACTCTTTCACACTTACGAGACTTGTCCAACCACCTCTTTGACATCACCTTTTAAGTACCATGATTAGATGGATGGGGACTTGCACACATACCTTATGTACTTATTCAAATTATATTTTATGTACTTATTCAAACTGGTAAATGGATACTAAGTCCTCTTTTGACATCAATGACAACCAAGGTTCAACAATCTCCCCCTTTGGCATTGATGTTAACACCTTATGAATTTGTGCTCTTCCTGATCATGAATTCCTCTATTTTTTTTGCACATACCATAGTATTCCCCCTATGTGTACTCCCCTTGTATTCTTTCCAGTTTGAACCTCTTCTTTTCTGTGTAACCTTCGATCAATACCTCTCTGCTATTTTTCAGTTCTGCATAGTTAGTTGTCACTGATACATGCTTCATGGTATTTCTCCCCCTTTGAAATCAATGGAAAAGAGGTGCTTTCCATGCATAATTTCAAGTTCTCTTTTCTTCAGCTTTGCGCTGACCTTCATGCAATTGTCCCTCTAGATTTTTTCTCTATTATGTTTCCTTTTGTTTCTGTTGGTGCGCATCGCTCAGTTTCCCTACAACCTGTACATTCATCGCTGTCTCTGTAGCTGTCTTAGTTAAATATATTCTCCCGGAATCTCCCCTTGTACGGTTTCCAGTCATATTTAACCTCTTGCTCAAAAATTACCTTTTCATGTCTCTTTATTCATATTCATGTCACTTTTATTGCACAATACAGTGCTCCTTCTGCCTTTATTCCCTCTTTTTGAGGCTTTCATCATGTTGTGGACTGGGAACGACACCTAGTTTCTATCTGAGATATTCAAATGTGTTTCTTGGGAGAATTTTTGTAAATATATCTGCAATTTGTTCTTTGGTGTCTACATATTCTAGTCTGACAGTATTTTCAGTGACTTGTTCTCTCATGAAATGATATTTTATAGGAATATGTTTAGTTTTGCAGTGCATGACATGATTTTTTTAAATGCTAACTGCAGTTGTGTTGTCACATAAAATTGGTATGGGATGATCAAGTTTCACTTGGAAGTACTTTAGGGTTTGTTTCATCTACAGAAATTGCACACAACAGGTTGCTTCTACAATATATTCATCTTTTGTTGTAGACAATTCTATCGATGGTTGTTTTTTGCTTATCCAAGATACTAGGCAATTTCCTAGAGAAAATGCATCCTTGTTCGTGCTTCTTCTGTCATCGATACTGCCTACCTAGTCTACGTATGTATATGCTACTAAGTCCAGATCATTAATTCATGGATACCACAAGCCAAAGTTTAAGGTCCCTTTCAAATATCTAAAGATCCTTTCTACTGCTTGGACATGTGTTTTTGTAAGTTTTGCTTGAAATCTTGCAACCAGTCCCACAACTTGCATTATGTATGTTCTTGAGGATATTACATATAATAAGATAACAATCATTGATATGTAGAGTTTTTTATCTACTTCCTTTGATTCATCCTCTTTGCTTAGTTTTCAACCAGTGACCATGGGTGTACATACTGGTTTTCAATCCTCCATATTGAATTTCTTTAGCATTTGTTTTGCATATTTGGTTTGACAAATGAAGATACCATTATCAAGTTGACATATCTGGAGTCCAAGAAAGAAAGACATTTCTCCGAGCATATACATTTCAAACTCCTTTCGCATATCCTTATGTTGGCACAGGATAGATCCGCGGGAAGTGCGGAAGCCGACGGGTGCGAATCAAAGGGTCATTCTGCGGAAAAAGGACCCTTTGCAGCATTCACGGAAGCATAAGAATTGATAGATTAGTTAAGTCGGTCATGTGGACCATTTTGTAATAGAATAGAAGCATATAAATAGAATAGGATTGTAAGCCTAAGGGCATCGAAGTTTTGGATGATCATCCTATATTTTGGGTTCATTTTGTATCCGCGATATGATGTCTTGACAATTTATGCGAGGTTTATTCCACAGGTTTGGTGAATGAATGGGGGTGTTCGGTTATGGTGTAATCTCTATCTTTAATATTATGCAATGATGAATGAGAACTACATTATGTGAATGTTTACATTGGTTGATGTGAATATGTTGTAGAAGTAATGCTAATCTGAATAAGTACGTCGAATATGTTGTTCCGAATGTTTATTGAAATCTGTGAATGATAAGTTAATAGTATGTTGTGAATGTTATAATATCTGGTTAGTGTGAAGATAGTATGTGCATGTACTCTACACAACTACAGAAACTTGGTTCCAGCAACCCCCTTATCCATCTTGGGTGAGACTGCACTTGCTTCGCAAGTGTTGCTGGGAAGGGTTACACATTTTCGGGCCGGTGTGTAAGGGAGTTTGGGTTGATAGTTGTTGGCGACAGTGTGAAGTGAACCCCTTTCGATAAACACTGCATCAACAAATGGTTCCATTGCCGGGACTCTAAAAGAAAAGAGGATGTGTTGTGGCATCCGACAAAACTAGAGATCCAAGAGTGGTTCGACAAGAAGGCAGAAGAATTCTCAGAAAGTGAGAAGCGTGATTCTAAACAGACAGCCACGAGTTGGTTAGAAAGATGCATCTACTCAGACATCCATGAAATATTCTTCTGTGAATTTTCGGTGTTGTTGCATGAGTGGCTAGTACAACTAACATTCCGAAAGAATCACTGCCAGAAGACTGAACCCAATTGTTGGACCCCAGAGTTGGTGCAATAGCTGAAGCAAGTCAATAACAAGGTATCAATATTCTGGGTAGACAGTATCCTTGAAGGGTACGTGACTGAGTTCACAGTAGATATTATCAAGTTGTACATCGACGCTGAAAGCAACTTCTTCATGGGGTCAAGAGGAAGGTTCCTATCATCATTAAAATTGTGGATTAAGATGCTTGTCTGCAAAAAAGGAATATTGAGGATTTCTTATGACGAGTAGAATAATTGGTGTGTGGAGGGAGAAGGTATCGCGTGAATGCAAGTTTGATGAAAAGATGTGGTAGATGGACATGAGCGACGACGAGTGTGGTACCTTGAGGAGTGGAGCAATATTTTGGCATCCTAAGAAGAAGAGGAGGACTGAGAGAGAGTCTCCTGAGAGGACCGGAACAGAGAATTGCGAAACAGGACCACAAGGGAGGAAGCGACCTTATTGCAAAAGAGACGTCGACCAGGCTACCCTAGAGGCAGAAGGAGGTCAGATCGTAAGTTCCCACGTATATTCGACCCCGCACACTACTCCAAATTTTATAGGAAGAAATATGAACTATTCGCAAACTTTCCCTATGTGCAGTGGCAAGAGTAGCGCTTCAGTAAACAACAATAGTAGCAGTGTTAGGATGGCTGAAGAGGAAAAGATGCCTACCTTCGAGGGGAATGGGACCGAGGATCCCAAACAGTATTGGTTTATATGCGAAGTAGTCTGGACCGTGAAGTAGGTTTAGGACGACGCTATAAAGATGGGGCAGCTAGCGACGACCCTTAGGGGTCGGGCATTAGATTGGTACATGAAGTTTGTAAAGGTTCCAGTGGGAAAAACATCTAAAACATTGGAATA
The DNA here is from genome assembly GCA_027924585.1 of Larix kaempferi. NCBI lineage: Eukaryota > Viridiplantae > Streptophyta > Pinopsida > Pinales > Pinaceae > Larix > Larix kaempferi. Next base: position 1,962,890 of record BSBM01000635.1, on the reverse strand, counting down.
GGTCAGAACGGTGATGATTGACGAATTTAAAAAACCAAAATCTGAGTCACAATATGTCACTGAGCTTAAAGAGATTAAGCAATTCCCGAATAAGTCGGTGTGGAATTCGATTAGCGGTACAAGACGTTGATAGAAAAAGTGAGTTTCTCGATAAATGAGCTGCAACACAAAGAATGGTTCATCGCGGGACTAGTACCGCATATCGATGGACCACTGATGCAACAAAAGGTTGCGACACAAGCATAAGCGTTAGAAATTGCGATGAAACTGGAGGCTTCACTAATCGGCAAAGCAGGGATAGGAATGGACAGAGTCCAGGCACAGTTGGCCAACTTAACACTTCAATTGGAGGATTTTAAGAAGGGAAAGGACATACGTGGAGACATATGGTGCACTAGATGCAGAAGTGAAGGGCACCATAAGGACAATTTCCTAGAATTTCATGATTATTTGCAGTCAGGGGCACCAAACCCCCTTTGTCAAGGAGGCATGCAATGGTGTACTGTCTGTTAAACCAGAGGGAATCAACCGGAAGAATGTGTATATCTACAAAAGATGGTATCAAAGCCAGCAAACTTATATTGCAAATTCTGCCGATCGGTTGGCCATGATGAGAAGGACTGCAGGACCTACAACTTGCTACAAGATAGAATAGCTAACACATATCTTATGAAGGGAGAAAAGCTGTCGGTGGTGCAGCAACAATCGCAGTACAGTCAAGCGCAGTTTAATCAACCACAACAATACGACCAGGGGTAATACAGGCAGCCGCAGTATGGACACCCGCAGTATCCACCACCGTCGTATGGACAGCTGCAATATGGGTAACAACAGAATCAACAACCGTAGTATGGGACACCGCAGTATCAACAATATGGACCACCATGCGGAGATTTCAGGGGAGGATTCCACAGAGGCAGAGGTGCCGGTATGGGACGTGGAGGAGTTGTTGGATGGGGAAGAGGTCCAATCATATGTTACAACTGTGGACAGTAGGGGCACTACCAAATAGATTGTCCAAATCTAGCGTCACAATGTACATACTGCAATGATATAGACCATAGTATAGAAGACTACCCTCGGTTTATTGTGAAATGGAAAATGAAGCATCCACCCCAGAACCAGAACCAAAATAATTTGAATACGCCACCTGTTGTACAGATGATTTCAACAAAAGCCAGAGGTAACCGCACAATGGTCAGGATAGTGACACAAGGAGAGGTGGTGACAGGTGGCGATAAGCCACACACCAATGTCATACCAACACAAACACAATGAAAGTAGGTCACCGTTGACACAGAAGTGGGAAAGGACATATTTTTGAAGGCACAGGATGCAATGAGGAATAGGAGACAGGTACCTCTTGAAGAAGAAATCTATGACATGCCATCGACATTCGACTCGACAAAGTCGTGAAGGAAGGAAAACACTCTAAAATATTTCTTGGGGAGTTTCCTGGATTTGGAAAAGGACCCAGATGTATTGAAAGAGATAGATAGTTTACTACAATGATGAGGAGGTGCACGACTAGAACAGAGAGTTAATCACATACATAAAAAAAGACAGTCAGGGAGATGTGGATGTCGGCACAGATCGGGGAATTCAATGTTGACTCCATCATTCTGGATTTGGGTTCGGATGTGAATATCCTAACTAAAAAAACATGGGAGACAATGGGAAAGTTGCGGATGACCTGGTCACCAGTACAACTGCGACTGGCGAACTAGAGCAAGGTCACCCCGCTCGGTCGGGTATGTCAACTCCCGAATGAAATTGAAGGGCTCAGAACGTATGCGGATTTTGATGTCATTGAGATTGTGGATAACACCAGTCCCTATCAGGTACTTCTAGGGATAGACTGGTCTATGGAGAATCAAGCAATTATCAACTTTAAGAAATGGATAATGTCATTCGAGAATCAGGAAATGAGGGTCATCGCACCACTGGACCCTGCAGAAGGGCTCCGCTATATGGAGCTAGCCAGAGATGAGTTTGCGGAAGGATGGGACAATTTGTATAACATCTCTGAGGATTATGTTAATCCCACCATGAATGGAGAATTAGGATGGCGCAGTGACCGCTCATCATCCTCCAATTTATACAAGGCCCTTGTTACAACGTAATTTTCCACCTTGTGAGCCTCAGCACTCTTTGGCCTGCAGGATCCATTTTACTGACTCAGATCCACTTTATATCCTTCAGACACTATTTTTATCCCTGTACGCTAGTTGCATCACTATAGTGTGCATACCCGCGAGTTGCATCACTATAGCCCGCGGGTAGCATGTAAAATGGTAAAAATCACTAGTTTATTACTTTTTACTCCCAAAAAAACGGTCATAGGGTGACCTTTGGCCCTCCATTTGCCCCGAAACACCTCGATGTATCATTTCACTTACCTTTGGGAGGACTATATATTGAGCACATATGGCTTATGGACAGGAGGAGAAAAGAGAGCAAGAGAACTCTAGTGGATTTTTTCCCTATTTTGAGTCTACACTCATTGATCCTTGTAGTTGTGAACCCTTTATGTTCACCTTCCAAACTCCTATCATAGTTTGAGTTTTCCATTCCATGGAGGATTGAAGTGGTGGAGGCACAAGTGGATTAACCTAGATTTTGGTTCAAATTGGTTGTCAGCAAGAGGTCGTATCACATTGTACTTCTTGTTGTGTATTAATAGAAATACTCATATTATTGTCCATTAATGTTGTGAATGTTGTTTATAATACATTGGGTTGCATTTACTTATAATATCATGGACCATTGCTATTGATGATGTTAGTGTCATTTATATATTATATGTGCTTGTTTTATATTGGTTGTCAAGACTAATTTGCAGATTCAAGTGCAGGGATTGAAAGCTCCAACGACGATCTACATCAAACGTTTGGATCGAGGTTGGTTATATTCTTCATTATCTTAGCATTGTCATTTATGTAGCATAGTACTGAGAATTGAGTTAATTTCTAGTAGTCAGTGGTCTGTTGTGGTCTACCCCAAGCCATAGGAAGTTTTCGCCAACACAGAAATGGCGACTCCACTAGGGAAAACATCCATTTTTAGGGATTTTTGTGCATTAGTCCTTACTTATAGTTGTTGTTTGTCGAAGCTCTGTGTCACTGATTGGCCGTTGAGATACACTATAGAAAATTGGTTTTTTTTTAACCATTGGACTCTTTGTTGGCCCATTTGCTTTTCCCTACCCGTGGGTGAGCTTAGCTCTGCCCGCGTACACCCCCCTATGTTTACACTACTGCTCATGGGTACCCGCAGGTATTCCTTCGATAGTAGCGTACAACTCTAGCTTTGGTTGTTTCATGACCTTTGGTTGTTTTTGGGTTGGCTTTGGATGATCCTGAGTCTTTATTGGCCCGATTCTTGACTGATCCATGCCTTGTTTGTGACTAGAACTCTTCTCTTCTCTTGGTTGAGCCTTGTTGGTTTTTTACCCATCCTTGGATTTAGCCTTGTTGGTTTTTTCCGATCGAGCTCATTCCATTGGTTGAGTCTTATTGTTTGGGATCTATTGGGTTGTCTTAGTGATCTCCTCTGCATATCAATGACTAAATAGTAGGATTTTGCTTGCATTTTTCATTTCATTATATTGAAAAATACAAAAAAAATATATAGTTTTGCATTTTCCTTTTGTTTATAAGAGGAAATAAAAAAACAAAATTTACTATGTACTGCATCTTGCATTGAGTGCTTGTTGCTTTCATATAGGTTCTGCTTGTGCATTGAAAATATAAAAGAGTTGCATTTTTATTTTCGAAACCATTGGATTGATTTTGCATGTTAGTGGCATTGTTTTTATTGGATAGATGAGTCTAGGGTTTGGCAATTTTGCATACTATTGAGTCATATACATCACTAGTTTCACAACCATATCCTTTGAGTAACCACAGCCATTAAAATTAACGCTTAATATTAAAATTGATTAGACTGATTTTATTTATAGGGTACACCAACTAGCATACGTTTAGAGTCTTGGAATAGATCATTGTGAGTAAACAATCCAAGACTACTAGACGAAACATTATGTGTCTGACCAGGGAGTGGTGAAATCCATGGTATACATCAGTGTTCTCAGGAAGCTCTACTTAGACCAGAGTTAAGCACGAGGTCACGGGAGGTTGGTTGAGGAGATATCCTTCCAATACAGGCTGAACGTGGGAGATATTTCCAGGGTTTTTTCGTATCTGGGGGTACCAGAGGTTCGTCCTCTTGTGCTTCAGGCTTAGGTACCCTACCCATACGACGGATCCCACCTGCGACTATCCCCCTGAGCATTGGTTATATTGCGGTGACCATAGTTTCCTTACCTAGGTATTGCATAGGGTACTTGCAGTGGTTATTCTATTTGTGTCCTGAGTCAGATAGGGATCGGACAACACAGTTGTCGTTGTATAGGTACTTGACCCTGTGCATGCAATGAAGTCTGGGGGCCATTATAACTGATTCTGTTACCTTCGGCTATAGTTTGGGAGTCTCAAGCCTCTCCTAGGTGAGACAAACCAGCTCTAGTTTCGGAAGCTCATTTATCCACTCTGTTTGTCTGCTCTTGGTTGTAGTTTCTCTAGGTGTGTGCTTTCGATTTACTATTTTTTATAGATAGTTGGCCTTTAGAGCACATTTTGATTTTATAGTCTCTCCAGAGATATCATGGTGCAGAGTCCTGATCTTCGTTGATCTCATCGATTGGTTGGTTTACCAGCTGTCGAGCTTTCACGCCGTGTCAAGAAGGGATGCTTCCAGGCTCCATCTGAATCTTTGGATTCTTACGAGACATACGTTATTAATGGCATGACTGCACATTCTGGCACGGGAGAAATCCCGGCCAGTCCATCGGGTAGAGTTGAGCACACTTCAGACACCCCTTACTCCTTGTGAGGCGTGGGGGTGTGATCCACCTGAGACCCAACCTAGTTTGTTTGGTCCGGATCCACCCGAGACTCGACCTAGTTTGTTTGGTCCAGATCCACCCGAGGGCGACCCGTTCGATCCTTCATATCCACATAATTATTTATATGGGATACCAGAGTTACAGGATGACACAGGTCCTACAATCAACCCTACCACGTTCTCATATGGTATGCCGAATTACACCACAGTTGATCCTTCCACTACTTTTGGTAGTCGTGCTGGTGCCATTCATGGTGTTAGCAACATTGCACCCACTGGGGGCAATGCCCTCATCGGGGGCACCATGTTGTCCACTCAAATACATATTATGGGGACTGTTCATATTCCTCCCAACAATGCTAATGTTGGAAGATGGCCGCCTCATAGGGATACCCAACCTAATAGGAACACTGTTCACAACACGACTCGCCATCCACCACCTGATACACATGCCGCTTCCCGTCAACCTAGGACCACTTTCGCAAATGTTAATGCTCCTCCTGACCACGGCGGTGGACATATACCACATACTTTTGCATCCATTGCCGCTACTAGTAATGCTAATGTAGGAGGTGGGAATATACCTCATCCTCATGGTCATAACACCACCATTCCTGCTACTAATAACACTAATGTTGGGGTTGGGAATACGTCTCATGCTTATGGTCACCACACGACTGCTCACTCTAATCCTAATGCTGGGGGTGGGAACATACCTTACCATTATGGTCATTACAACATGGTTCCCGCTACGAATAGTATGTATATGCCCCATAATTATGGTAGCAACCCTTACTACAATACATTCGGCGCTGGCCACCAGTACAACCCACCTCAATATGGTGCCCAAAACACTTATATACCTGCTTACCCTCACACGGGTCAGATCGGAGGAGGTTATCAACCTTATGGCCATGGTCAAGCTTATGGTCAGTCATGTTCGTATAATTAGCAGTTTAATGCTCATGGTCAAGCATTTGGTCCATCTTATAATTCGGTTTCGTACAACTAACCTTTTATGGGAGCTTATAATCAAGCTTTCCAGCTACAGCTCCTGTTCCTTGCACATCTGAATCTTCTGGATCTTTCAAAGCTCACGAATGACTTGGTGTGTCATGACCCTAATTGGTCTCTGGTCCCTACCAAGCTCCCTTTGGACATTCCTAAGTTTGAGGGGAAAGGTGGTGAGGATCCAGGTGATCATGTCAAAACGTTTCACCTTTGGTGCTCTTCCAACTCATTGAATCACAATTCCATTCGATTACGACTATTTCAACGCACCCTCACAGGGGCAACTGCAAAGTGGTATGTTGAGTTTCCTGGGAACACTTATAAGGGTTTCAATGAGATCGCTTTGGTTTTCTTGGATCATTTCTAGTTGCCAGTTCATTATGATACAGGTATTGAACTTTTGTCTACCTTCCGTCAGAAGAAGGCCACACATATTTCTGACCACGTTCAAGAGTGGCATCGATGGAAGCAATTAGTGAAAGCCAAAATTCCTCTAGAGTTCCTGTTGGAATGGTTCCTCAAGTCTTTACTTGCATATATTGCTAAGGATGTTTCGATGTCCAGCATTGTGACTCAGGAACAAGCCATATTAAAAGTCCAGCAGTTAGATTTACTATACTCTCAGTCTGGGATTTTGTATGACATTATTCCTGACGCACCGCAAACATGACATGAGCCCAAGTCAGTTCCTAGACCATATGCCAATGGCATTGTGGGATCTGCAAGCACTCACCCTATAGATTTGGTGGCTAATCAAATGCAAAATTTGTCACTAAATCAATCTACTCCCAGACAGGTTCACACTTTGTCCACTTCCACCCCGTCGTTTGATGTACACAGTGTGCAATCGCCAACCCATTGGGTAACCAGCAACCTAGTGGTAAGAAAAAGGGGAGTGGGAACAATAATAGCAATCGCAATACCCCTCGTAAAGAGAATGCCAACCCTCCTCGATAAGGTGGAAATGCTGGACCGTAAACCTTGGCATAAGGTGAAATTTTCTTGTAAGCTTTATGGGGAAGATCATCTTACTCAGTTGTGTCCTCGAATCAAAGAAGCATCGAAGCATTTGGAACAGAGCCCAGCTGTGTTGAAGGATCTCCTTCCTCATCATCAAAACTTGGCTTCGCATTCTCCCGCCACTGGTTATGGACCTAATGAGACTGCAATGTCTTCTTCCAATACTAGTGGTTATGGATGCGTGAATATGGTTCAATTTGAGGTTAGTGTTGCTACTCGTCAACGCGATTATGGTGCACCACAACCTAATATGGGGAGTGAGCCTCCCCCTCCACCTTATAATTCCTTGCATATCGAGAAGCCCTCTATTATGCCACGGATACCGAAAGGTGTTCTTAAGCACTCTAAGCATAATCCCAATGCTTGAGCCACCCAGAACTACTCCATTGTAGAAGATTTGGGCCAAACTCTGTGTGCCATGTCAGCTCTTGAAGTTTTACAGGCGTGTCCTTCTCAAAGGCATGCCCTTTTGAGTGCATTAGGAGTTCAGGATGGGAGAAATCTCAACGTTATCAAGTTCGACACTACGGATATTCAACCTCGCTTACCTTACCACCTGGCTTTTCAAATCCATGTGGAGTGCCTTAAGAATTTTGTCAAAAGAACGGTGGTTGATGAAGGTGCTTCCGCATCATTGATGTCGTTAGCTTGTTGGAAAGCTCTTGGCTCTCCTCCTCTACTCACATCTAGAACCATGCTCACTGCATTTGATGGTCGGTCATTTAAGCCGCATGGGATTATCCCTTCCCTTGTTGTCCGCTTGGGGGTAATCCTGTGCCTATTGAAGTCGAAGTGGTTGATGCGCCCATCGACTACGACCTTTTACTGGGTCGAAATTGGATGTATGTTATGAAAGCTATCGCGTCTACTATATTCAGGATTATTTGCTTTCCACATGAAGGCAAGATAGTGACAATCGATCAACTAGATTTCGTTAATCCTCCTCCTGAAGCATCCACGGGATCTGTAGTCCCATAGGTTACAGATTCTCAGCCAGCAACTAGGAACATGGGTGTTGGTATGTACCCTTCATTGATGGGATCTTATGATTTTCCTGCACCCGTGAATTTTATTGGAACCGTTTCCAACAATGCGTCCCCTCCTTCACATAATGTACCGTTTCGGACTTCATATTTTGACGATCTGTGGACTTTTACCGTCTATGAGTTCTACGTTTGGAGGCATTACGCATGTCGGGATGTCTATGCCACTATCTGTAGCTGAGCTTGCTCACCAGGATATTCAACAGGCCATTGCAGAGCTGGATCTCTCTTTGTCTCGGACAGATGAGGAAGATCTCGTTACACTACCAGTTTGGGCAGCTGACTCATCTTGTTCGAATGATTTCCTTGATGGTACTTCACCTTCAGATGAAGCTATTATCGAGGCCATGTGTGGTAGTGAGAGGCCTTGAGAGGATATGCACCATCACTCTTATTTCCTTCCCAACCTTGATCTCGCCAAGCAAGAAGAGTTTAGGACCCTGTGGCTCTTCTGGGTTCACATGATATTTTTGCAGAGGGGAACATGGCTAATATTTCCCTAACTATATGGATCAACATCTCTTGTACTCCCGGGAAGATTGAAAATGTTCACATCAGTGCTGATTGCTCTCCTGAAGAGGTTTCCATCTACACTGAATTGTTTACAGAACTTCGAGAAGCTTTCGCCTGGTCATATGAGGAGATGCCAAGAATAGACCCTAGTATTGTTGAACAAGATATTAGAATGTATCCTCATGCTAAACTGGTTCGACAACGTCTTCAAGCTGTTAACCCTCGAAAGGCAGCTGCTATCAAGGAAGAGGTGGAGAAGCTGCTCAAAGCTGGTTTCATCTACCCCGTTGCCCTTACTGAATGGGTGTTAAATGTCGTTCCTGTGGCTAAGAAGCAGGGAATGATCCATGTATGCATTGATTTTAGAGACCTGAATCGTGCATGTCCGAAAGACAACTTCCCCACGCCATTCATTGATCAGATCTTGGATGCTTGTGGAGGAAGTGAGATTTTTTCGTTCATGGACAGCTTTTCGGGATATAACCAGATTCAGATCAAACCCAAGGACCAACATAATACTGCTTTCATTTTTCCTTGGGATACATTTTCATATCAGAAAATGCCCTTCAGCCTTAAAAACACCAGAGCTACGTTTCAGCGTGCCATGACCTATGCCTTTCACGACCTTAAAAGTATAATGGAGGTTTTCTTGGATGATCTTGCCGGCCATTCTCGCAAGAGAGTGGACCACCCCAAGCACCTCCGTTGGATTCTCGAACAATGTATATGCGACAAGATCCGATTGAATCCCAACAAATGCATCTTTTCGGTGAGGTCAGGTCACCTTCTAGGATTCATATTTTTGAAAGAGGGTATTAGAGTCGATCCTCTTAAAGTTGAGGCAATACTTCGGTTGCCTCCTCCGCACAACTTGTTCAAACTTCAGAGCCTCCAAGGGAGAGCTACTTTTCTACGTCAATTTGTAGTCAATTATGCTAATATTACCAAAGGTTTTGCGCAACTATTGAAGAAAGACACACCATTTATTTGGGATGAGCGAGCCCAACAGTCTTTCGATGCCCTTAAGAAAGCTTTGGTATCATCCCCTGTGCTTAGTCCGCCTGACTTCGCACGAGATTTTATACTTTATTTGGATGCGTCTCAAGAAACGATTGGCATGGTCTTGGTTCAGTTTGATGATGCACTTGTCGAGCATGTCATCTATTACCTCAGTCGAAATCTAGTAGATGCTGAACTGAGATATACTCACGTGGAAAAGCTGGCACTTGTGACTGTCCATGCAATCCAGCGGTTGCGACACTATATTTTGCTTAGAACGACCACAATTGTAGCGCATATCAATCCGTTTCAATTCGTGCTATCATGACGCCTTATAGGGGGGAAGTACAATAAATGGATTGTGATCCTTCAGGAGTTCGATCTCGATTTTGCTTTGGCGAAGTCGGTGAAATCGTTGGTGTTTGCTGAGCTTATGTCGGACCTTCCGAGACTAAATGAGGATTTCATCCACAAGGATTCCTTTGTGGATGAACACTTATTTCTTATCTTGTCAGAGGACCCTTGGTACGGGGATGTCATTGTGTATCTCCAAACTTTTAAGTTTCCTTCGCATTATTCACGGGATGAGTGACGGTGTGTGAAACATCACACTAAAGATTATACTATAATCGATGACACTTTGTATCGCCAAGGAAAGGATTCTATTCTCCATCGTTGCTTGACTCACGAAGAAGCGGAGTGTGTGCTTAATGATTGCCATGTTGGGGCATGTGGTGGTCACTTATCCGGGATTTCTACAGCCCAACGTATTATGCGAGCTGGTTACTTTTGGCCTTCAATCTTTAAAGATTGTATTAACATTGTGAAGATATGTCACCCTTGCTAGGTGTTTTCTCGGAATATACACTCACATCCAGCGCCCCTTCATCCGGTCGTCATCGTCGGTCCCTTCACCAAGTGGGGGGTGGATTTTATGGATTGCAAACCAGCTTCAGTTGGGGGGCATCACCATATCATAGTGGTCGTGGACTACTTTTCCAAATGGGCTAAGGCCATGCCTACCATAAAATCCGATGGTGCTACAACAACCCATTTCATGTTCAATCATATTATTACTCGGTTCGGTATATCGAAAGAGATTTTCACTGACCATGGCAGTCACTTTCAGAACAAAATGATGGAGGATTTGTCACTCAAGCTTGGGTTTCGTCAAGAACACTCATCTTCTTACTATCCCCAAGTGAATGGTCAAGTTGAAGCAGCCAATAAGTCTTTAAAGACCATTCTCCAATGTACCATCGAACAAAGCAAGAACAACTGGCACATTATGTTATATCCTACTTTGTGGGCATATCGAACCACAGTCAAGACTACCACCGAGTTCTCACTGTTTCAGCTAGTACACAGTGTGGATTCAATTTTACCGATCGAATGTGAAATCCCTTCGCTTAAACTGGCCATAGAGCTCCTCCCTGATACGACAGGTATTGAGCAACGTTTAATCCACCTTGAGCAGCTTGAAGAACAACGTCGAGATGCCGATGTGGATATACATGCCAATAAACGTCGTGCCAAGGTTCACTATGATAGGTCTGTCTGTCCTTGACAGTATGTTGAAGGTGACTTGGTCCTCTTATATGACCAAGCTAAAGAACCCATGGGGGTAGGCAAGTTCAAACCCATGTGGCACGGTCCTTACATTGTGAAGCGTGTCCTGGAAAAAGGAGCCTATGAATTAGAGGACTATGAGGGGAATGTCTTGAAGGAGCCTAGGAATGGGCTCTACCTCAAGCGGTATTATGCTTGAACTTCTAGTTCAAGCTAATGCCTTTGTATACTATTATATAGTTATTTCGGTACATAGTTTAGATTTCTTTTGGTCTTCGGGTCTACTGATTCACTTCCGTTTGATTGAGATATGTTAGCGGAATTTCCTACGTTCTTAGGTTTCGTAGATGGTGCTAGCCATCATATGCAGCAACTTGCTTCTGTTGCCTGGGTTATTTATTCACCTGATCATCTAGTTGTGTCTTCAAGAGGTGCTTGTCTCGATCCTACATCTAACAATGTGGCTAAGTATAGTGCCGTGATTGAGCTACTTCGAGATGTTGTTTCACATGGCGTCCAGTCTTTAGAAGTCCTCCTGGATTCACAACTGGTTGTGTCTCAATTGAATGGTTAGTATAGTGTGAGAGATCCTACACTACTACAGAAATTCCTAATGGTAAGGCTCTTGGAATGACATTTTGTTTCAATTACATACATTCATGTCCCAAGAAGTGTTAATCATATATTTGATGCATACGCTAACTATGTATTGGATTGGCATTTATCACATTCACAATGAAGCACACAAATAAAAGAACACATTCATACATTTGTACATACACACATATAGTAGAACCGGAGAATCAAAGTTTTTTATAAATAATATGTCCAAAATGGTAGTGTCATAATACAAAACTGGAGCCCGTAGCCCTCAAAAATCTACATATCGATACAAAAAATGGGATCCTGAGATATCTACTCCCTACAAGGAGGCCTAGTTGTTGCTTCAATAAGATGATTCTCATAGTAGTACTATACTGCATTTGCTATACGTTGTAGTAGTCATACCCAGTTACCCAACACCCCCACTACCTGGCGCTGCATATCCTCTGGTAGCCGTGCCACCTCTATCTGTGGTACCCTGGAAGTCATCCGTGATAGATTTCCTCGCAGAGTCTATAGTGTATACTCTGCTACATCACCCCCTGCCTCATCACCCCTACCCCGACGACGATGTCTCAGGAAGCCCTCAGGTCTCACTGGGCCCTTGTCTGCAAACAAACAGTAAAACATCAATATGTGATACTACCCCAAAAAGATTTTTGCATTTACATCTATAATAAAAAATCCATAAAAATTTAATACACCAAAAAAAACTTAAAAAGAGTACTCACCAATGTCTCCTCATGCGGCATCCTGTGGAAGCGGCATGTCATGATCCTGCCGGAAGTCTATCCCTGCATAGGGGTAGTCCTCTATGGCTATGACCTATCGGTCCCACAAGTGAAAGAACTCCTCTATATATGGTGACGCCTGACGGCCACCACCCTGTCGAGTCAAGACCTCTGCCCACCGGGTCAGGGCTAGGTCGCGGAGACTATGAGGAGGGATTTCAACCCTCGGACTGAGCCTCGAAACTCGCTCAATGAAGAAACTGTACAAGATACTGCCATATCCAAATTTTTTTGCCTCCCCTTGCTTGCACTATATCAGCTAGGTCTTCATGGACCCCAGTAGCATTGTGCACCAGTCGAATATCATGGGATGCATACACTATGACACATAGAACATCACTGGCCTGTATGCCTGGTGAAGAGCTTTCGAACCAGTAATCCGCACTAGGGTTGCCACTATGATCTTCATACTCAAATTAACTATGGCTCTGATGGGCACCTGAATCCCCACTGCCCGAGTATCTGGTGAACAATACCACTCTATATAGTTGGGGATGGTGATCCCACCACCCACAGAATGAGACCGAAGGCTTGCCACCTCACCTCGGTGGGACAAACCAGTAATGAAGTAGATATCTTCCACCTCTAGTGAGAGTATTTGCCCGTCTAAGTTGAAGTTCTGTGCATCGACATCCCAGTAATCTATCAAGCGGCGGAGTAATAGGTTTTGGGACCTTAAACCCCCTATGCTCCAAAATTTGTATAGCCCACATGCTTGCAGCGCTTGTTGTGCACACACATCATTACGGATGACCTCATCCACTTGGTCATGTTCCCTCTCTATCCACTATGGAACCATCCTCGAGGGAGAAAAAACAACAATTTAGTCAATTTCATTTAAAAAATGAGCCTCACGGCCATACCCATGGGAAAGTTTGCTTACAGAGGCAAGTACCTACAGTCAACAGGTGCGTTGACTACGAGTACCTTTCCCTACCCGCAACCCGCATAGTTATAGCCCGCGGGTAGCACCGAAACCATTTAGGGCTTAGCCAAGTTAAAAATCCAAACAGTAAAAATTGAAGTAAAAGCATTGAAGTGTAAGGGATGGATGAGACTACCAACCTGCTCCTAACGGTTCGATGATCGGACGCCCGTAGCTCCCAGAATCAGCAGTTGAACTTTAAGGTGAAAACTATCCACAAAACTCCAAATGGGTGAATAGTAAAAATGAATTGTAAATTGTAATATTTTGTTACTATTTATAATTTTCAAGACCTACTTGTCTATAGTTTTCCCCATTACATGTTGTTTTGGACTAATATAATGTCTTGGGGTAGCATTTTTGACCAGATTTCTTTGGCGAGACTTGTTTTGGACCATTTCGTGCCTACGACAGGTATATTTCACACCTGGCATATAGGTTAGATGTCATTTTCACATGCATTATGCATTTGACCTTTTGACAATTTTCATAAACCCTAGGTGCGACCTCACTTCTTAACCAACACAGAACCTTCACACTATTATAGAAGTGTCGTTATGTGGTGGTAGGGCCCTTCCGAACATGGGTACCCTAGTTAGAACCCCCTGTTGCATTATGGTGCCCATGTCGTTGTGTGTCCTTAGGATTGGGAGTCCTTTGTAGTTACACCATCACTTTGCGATAAAGACTCATACTCTACTTTGTCTTATGTTGGCCATCTCCCATAAGGACTCCCCCCAATTATATCATGTTGTGATTGCATTGCATCGTCTTGCTTGCCGCTTGAGCCTTGTGCTGGCTCCCGCTCACTCAGTTGTTAGCTTGGTGCCTGAGCACTTTTCCCTGTCGAGCCTTGCAGAGATTCCATTTGTCCTTCACAATTTGATGACCTTTTGACCTTGAGGGAACACCCCCTCCCCGAGTGTCCACATCCTACACATGCTTCCTTGCATCGATCATAGGTATGTTCCACTGCTTGGAACTAGTCTTCTCGCTATTTGACACTCGTTCCCTCACTTGTTGTACTATAAGCAATTTTATTATTTTTCAAGCTTTCTCCAAATATGAAAAAGACCAAAAAAATCAAATTTTCCAAAAAGCCGGACGGGATTATGGTTACTACTTCTATTTGGCAGTTGTTGTGTCACCTTTGAACAGAGCATTCATACCACTCCATACATAATGAGTCGGGACTATAGTTGGATCTTAGGAGTTGTACTTGTTTCTTAGTTTACTCCATCGATTGGTTAAGCTTCCAGTCATTATGGTTCCCTTTGTGATGCTTCCTGCATCACACAGTCCATATTGAGTCCATGCTACCTAAGTCTATCTATCTGCTCATGCTCTTGTTCAAAGGAAGTCCTGAAACTAGTGTTGGCCACTCCTCAGATTTCTTGACTATTGCATGTCGACCATCCTTATTGAGTCAGTCCGTTTCACCTGAGATCTTCCAAATCTTTCAACGTAGCTAGTAACTCGTGCTGGTTGATGGGGGATTCCTTAATGCCCTCCTTCCAGTGAGTCTCGTTCCATCGACTTCAACCCATTTATTCTGGGACTTGAGGCTTAGAGTTCAGTTGAGTACCTTGAGGCTTGCAGTCATTATTGGCAGGTTCTCTTTCCATCGATAGTTTTGGGAATACATCAATGGATCCATCCTAGTGTTTGACTTAAACACATCTATTCACACTCCGATGATTGTACTCTGTGCTTTGATTCCCATTTTCATTATTGGTGGGTTATCTCGCATTTGTTAATGGTATACATCATTGACCGGTAATCAGACGATGTCACATCAAGTTCGACCTCAACTCCTTTATTCACTTGATGGGACTTGCACCATCGAAGACTTGTGTAGAAGACCCCAGGAAATAGTGGAATTCAGTATGCTACTTATGATTATGACTTTACATCTGAGATATCACCTCTCAGATATCAGTAGTTTGTATCTCCAGTTTGCACCAATTGTTTCCTTTTCAGGAGGAGACCATATCTTACTGTAGAGGGATCATGGCTATGATCACTTATGACATGCATTCATTATGTACTGCCTATTCATGGCCATTGTATCAGATTGTTGTACGATACCGACATGTATTCAGGAATACTATTGTATTATGACGAGTGAGCTGCTCCTTCCACTTATGTCTCCATCACTCCACTTCTGAGATTTATAATGTATTTTGGCCATCGTACCATCAGTCTATGAACTCACACATTAGGGGGCATCTGTTACAGCGTAATTTTCCACCTTGTGAGGATCAACACTCTTTGGCCTGCAGGATCCATTTTACTGACTCAGATCCACTTTATATCCTTCAGACACTATTTTTCCCTATTTTTATCCCTGTACGCTAGCTGCATCACTACAGTGGGTGTACCCGCGAGTTGCATCACTATAGCCCACAGGTAGCATGTAAAATGGTAAAAATCACTAGTTTATTACTTTTTACTCCCAAAAAGCGGTCATAGGGTGACCTTTGGCCCTCCATTTGCCCCGAAACGCCTCGATGTGTCCTTTCACTTACCTTTGGGAGGACTATATATTGAGCACATATGGCTTATGGACGGAAAGAGAAAAGAGAGAAAGAGAACTCTAGTGGATTTTTTCCCTATCTTGAGTCTACACTCATTGATCCTTGTAGTTGTGAACCCTTTATGTTCACCTTCCAAACTCCTATCATAGTTTGAGTTTTCCATTCCATGGAGGATTGAAGTGGTGGAGACACAAGTGGATTGACCCAGATCTTGGTTGAGATTGGTTACCGGCAAGAGGTCGTATCACATTGTACTTCTTTTTGTTTATTAATAGAAATACTCATATTCTCGTCCATTAATGTTGTGAATGTTGTTTATAATAAATTGGGTTGCATTTACTTATAATATCATGGACCATTGCTATTGATGATGTTAGTGTCATTTATATATTATATGCACTTGTTGTATATTGGCTGTCAAAACTAATTTGCAGATTCAAGTGCACAGATTGAAAGCTCCAACAGGGATCTACATCAAATGTTTGGATCGAGGTTGGTTATATTCTTCATTATCTTAGCATTGTCATTTATGTAGCATAGTACTTAGAATTGAGTTAATTTCTGGTAGTCAACAATCTGTTGTGGTCTACCCCAAGCCATAGGAAGTTTTCTCCAACACAGCCCTGGAGAATTGGCAGAATCGATTGCATGAAGTGTCCTTTCGAATATGAGCACGGATAATACAGTCCCTGCGAAGGGTAGCCACGGAGGAGTATTTGTTACCTACCTATGAGGGATTTCCCAACTTGGGTATGTTTCTGTTGATGTATATGTAAATTCAGAATGTATTTCATCTATGTATTTCATATATATTTATTGTGCCCTTATTAGAGATGTGTTATTCCTCTATAAGGAAGTGTCGTCATGTTGATTGACAAGTGTCGCAAGTGTGTGTACTTGCCGATGGGTTATTAGACCACCATGTGTGGGGTCAGCCCTAAAATATATATTATATTGTGGATGTATCTAGATAGACAAGTCGGCCCCATAGTGTAATTGGGCAAACAGGTTAAGTATAAATAGAGATCGGGAGATCTCTATTTGGATCATTCGGAAAGTCACACTTCTCTCACTTAGAAAGTGGCGCACTAGTGAGGAGGAGGATCATCTGCTCTAGGAGACTATATCAAGTGTATTTTGGTTGTACTTTGGTTGAGCCATTGCTCTCTCTATCTCTGAGGAAGTTGTGGGATTTTTCACCTTAGGGTTTTTCCCATGGAAACTCGATGTCTCTTGTCTCTCATGCTTTTGATTCTTGTGATGCTTGTCATGCTTATTGTGATTGTTATGCATTGATATACTGTATATGTTATTCTCTCAGCAAAGATCCAAGAGTATTGTGAATTAATGCTCAAAATTTAACATGGTATCAGAGCTAACCTGAGAAGAAGACATTTTGCAGTGATGGAAACTTGAGTTTCTTGTTTATTGGGTTTCGCTCCACAGATTTTGGGAAAGCAGTATAGTAGATTGACTCTACGCATCAAGGAGAATCTATCTATCCAATCAGAATTCAATTCTGAGCATTTTCAGATTTGGCCCTAAAAATTAGGGTTTCCACAAAAAATAGGAATTCCTAGAATCTGAAGACATAGCTAGAAGCTCCTTGCAAAAGTTGAAGTTTAGAGCTTTGGATCGAGTGGCTAGGTAGATCTCTGGGAAACTCAAACCCTAATTTAGGGCTCTCCCCACTAAACCCGGGAGGACAAAAAAGGCAAATCTGAAGGGTAAAGCTTTTCTGATATCAAATTCT
Source organism: Larix kaempferi (assembly GCA_027924585.1). Classification (NCBI taxonomy): domain Eukaryota; kingdom Viridiplantae; phylum Streptophyta; class Pinopsida; order Pinales; family Pinaceae; genus Larix; species Larix kaempferi. Next base: position 1,945,221 of record BSBM01000635.1, on the reverse strand, counting down.
GAATACACCAGGCTGATCAGCTCATCAAGGCGCATCTTTCTATCGTTTCAGAAAGTTGAAATTCACATTTTGAATTTTTAGGGTTTTTCCGACAAACCCTAATCTGGGACCAGATCCAATTTTCAGCAATTCAAGTGGTAAGACCTAAATCTTTTCTATTTCCATTTGAAGTACTCAATAAGATGTCTCACCACACCAAGCTTAAGGATAAGCTTGAAGGGGCTGATAACTTCCGAGCTTGGAAGTATAAAATTGGGTTAATCCTAGAAGAGAATGAGTCGGACTCATATATATAAGAAGACATCCCTGTCCCAGAGGATGAAGAGGTTAAAGTATTGCATAAGAAGAACTTGGTCAAGGAAAAGAGAATCATTGCTAATTCTATCAAATACCATCTCATACCCCATGTGTCTTCTCTAAAGACACCCAAGGAGATGTTTGACTCTTTGACCAAGCTATTTGAAGGGAAGAACATAAAGCAGAAGATGACCCTGCAGAACCAATTGAAAGGAGTAAAGTTTCAGAATGGAGAAACCATTCAATCTTATTTTTCTAGGGTCTCCCAAATTAAGGAACAACTGGAAGTGGTAGATGAAATGGTGGATAATGGTGAATTTGTCATGACCACTATGAATGGCCTACCCAGGTCATGGGATTCCTTTATTCAAGGAATTTGTGCAAGGAAGAAGTTGATCTCCTACAACAGATTACGGGAAGAATGTTCTCAAGAAGAAGCTAGGCTTGTAGCTCATGAGGAAAAGATGGGAGGTGAAGATCAAGCTCTCGCAGCTCACACCAAAAGAAGCAAGCCCGAGAAGGAGCACTCTCGCTACAAGAGATCCTATCAAAAGAATAAGAAGGATCTAAGTTGCTTCACATGCAATGAGAAGGGTCACTTTGTCTCAGATTGTCCCAAGAACAAAAGGGATAATAACAACAAATCCAGCAAGAAGAAGAAGGGCAACAAGAGAAAGTTCCATGCTCATGCTGGCGAGGATGATGAACCTCCAAAGAAGAAGGATAGGGCAGAAAGTGATGATACTGATGATGACTCATCAAGTGAAGAAGAGTATGTTCTAATATCTACTCTCACAGGTACTATCTCCCATGGTTTTAATGATTGGTTGATTGATAGTGGGGCTTCCAAACACATGACTGGGTTTAAGGAATCTTTTGTGAATCTATCTGAACATGAATCACCCCATAAGGTGAAACTTGGGGATGATTATCAATACCCAATCAAAAGAAGTGGTGAAGCCTCCTACAACCTAGATTCTGGAAAATATTTGAAGATGAAAGAAGTCCTTTATGTACCTGGGCTCAAGAAGAACTTACTCTCCATCTCTGCATTGGATGCAAAAGGCATAAGGGTTGCATTTGTAGATGGCCAAGTCCTAATGTGGCCAAAGGGTAAAAAAATCGATGATGTAGTAGTGATTAGAGAGCAAGAGGGAGGATTGTATAAATTGAAGGGTCAACCTGAACATGCCATGGTACACGACTCCATGGAGCCAAGTGAACTTTGGCATAGAAGACTTGCTCATATGCATTATAGGGCACTTCCAATTGCAAGCAAGGCTGTAGTGGGTCTTCCTGAAATTAAGACTAAACATGAAGGTGTTTGCAAAGGATGTGCAAAAGATAAGAACATTAAGAAGGATTTCCCAAGCAATGAAAGCAAGGCAAAAGATATCCTGGAAATTATCCACTCAGATGTATGTGGTCCTATGTCATCCAGTTCTCTGAGTGGGTATGTTTACTATGTCTCGTTTATTGATGACTTCTCCAGGAAGACTTGGGTATACTTCTTGAAGAACAAAGATGAGGTGTTTGATAAGTTCAAAGAATTCAAAACCTTGATGGAGAATCAAACTGACAAGAAGATCAAAACATTCAGATATGACAATGGTGGAGAATTCACCTCAGGTGACTTCAAGAAGCTTTGCAGTGATTCAGGGATTAAGAGGGAGTTGACTACTCCTTATAATCCTCAACAAAATTGAGTTGCAGAAAGGAAGAAAAAAACAATCATGGAAGCAACAAGGGCAATGCTGCATGACTAGGATCTACCTATGCATCTATGGGCAGAAGCAGCTAGAACAGCTATATATGTGCAGAACAGAACACCCCACAAGATATTGGACAACAAGACACCAGAAGAGGTCTTTTCTGGTAAGAAACCTAAAGTCAGCCATCTCAGAATATTTGGTTGTCCAGTATACACTCATGTCCCAAAGGAAAAGAGGACCAAACTAGATCCTTCAGGAAAGAAGGGTATCTTTGTGGTTTACAGTGAAAGCTCAAAGGCTTACAGAATATACTTTCCAGGGTTCAAGAAGATTGATGTCAGCAGGGATGTACCATTTGATGAAAACTCAGCATTCATCAAATCAAGGAAGGCACCTATCGAAGTTTATGAAGAACCTAAGGAAACTAGATTTCAAGACACTACCATGATTGAAGCAGTTCCAGAAGTTGTTCGTGAGTTTGAAGATCCACAAGAACCTGTAGATCCACCCCGTGAGGATAACTCTCACAAGAGGAAACCTGCATGGGCTAGAGAGCTCATTCAAGATGAAGAAATATTTGGCATTCTAGAAGAAGAACACAGAGAAAAAAAGAGAACCAGATCACATACCAACTATGTTGCTTTGCTCTGTGACATTATGAATAAAGAACCTTCTAGTTATGAAGAAGCAACGGAAAAGAAAGAATGGAAGGATGCCATGGTTGAGGAATACCAATTAATAATGAAGAATGATGTTTGGGATGTTGACCCAAGACCTAAAGATAAGTCTGTTGTGACTTCCAAATGGATCTACAAAATCAAGCTTGCTACAGATGGCAGTGTAGAGAAATACAAGGAAAGATTTGTAGCTCGTGGCTTCTCTTAGAAAGAGGGAATAGATTATGAAGAAACTTTTGCACCTATAGCCAGGTATACTTCCATCAGAACAGTACTTGCCCTGGCTACAACGATGAAATGGAAAATACACCAGATGGATGTCAAGACTGCTTTCTTGAATGGTGTAGTTGAAGAGGAAGTATATGTGGAGCAGCCACTCGGTTTCGAAATACATGACAGGGAGTCATATGTGTGCAGATTGAAGAAAGCCTTGTATGGCTTGAAACAAGCTCCCAAAACTTGGTATGGTAGGATGGACAGTTTCCTATCTAGTTTGGGTTTTACCAAGAGTAAAGCGGATTCCAACCTTTACTACAAGGTTGAGGAAGGGAATCCTGTGATTCTACTCCTATATGTGGATGACTTATTTGTAACAGGAGATGACAGATTGATTGCAGATACTAAGAGAAAGCTTGCTGCCGAGTTCGATATGAAAGATTTGGGAATGATGCATTACTTCCTAGGTATCGAGGTGTGGCAGAGTGCAGGTGGGATCTTCCTTGGTCAAGGGAAGTACACAGTAGATATCCTGAAGAGATTCGGGATGATGGATTGCAAGGCCATGGCCACACCTATGGCATCAAATCTGAAGCTTCTATGTGATGCTTCATCTGAGCCGGTTGATGTCTCTATGTATCGTCAGATGATTAGGTCCTTGATGTACCTGACGAACATGAGACCAGATATTTGCTTTGTTGTGAACACACTGAGCCAGTTCCTGACAAATCCGAGGAGTGTTCACCTAGTTGCTCTAAAGCATGTTCTGAGGTGCCTGAAGGGTACAGTGGATTATGGGCTCAAGTATGAAGCAAATCAAAAGTTTAACCTGTAGGGTTATGTTGATTCAGATTGGGTTGGCAGTGCTGTAGATAGGAAGAGCACATCTGGGTGCTGCTTCAGTATGGGATCAGGTGTGATCTCTTGGTTTAGCAAGAAGCAGTCCTGTGTAGAATTGAGTACAGCTGAGGCAGAGTATGTTGCAGCTTGTTCAGCTAGTTGTGAGGCAGTATGGCTACGCAAGCTACTGTCTGAGTTATTTGATCTCCCGTTGGATGCTACTAGTATCTTCTATGATAACCAGAGTTGTGTGAAGCTGTCCGAGAACCCAGTGTTTCATGATAGCTCGAAACTCATAGAGATCAAATATCACTATATCAAGGATATGGTGCAGAGAGGAGCTGTGAAGCTCCTATATGTTGCGACGGATGAGCAGATTGCAGATGTGCTGACGAAGCCACTAGCCAGGGTGAAGTTCGAGTACTTCAGGGAGAGGCTTGGAATTCTTCGGATTAATGACACTTCGAGGAAGAAGTGATGGACACATTTGCTGAAGCCATTCAAAGCATGTTGGAAGGAGGATCCTTCACATGGATGTGGATGTAAGCGCTGGATGATGAGCATCAGGATGATGTTCTGGTTTCTGCTTTGTATGATCAGTTGGATCATTTATATGTATGTACGCATCATGTTGGATGCTGGATATGATCAGTTGGATCATTTATATGTATATGTATGTATGCATCATGTTGGATGTTGGGTATGATCAGTTGGATCATTTATATGTATATGTATGTACGCATCATGTTGGATGCTGGATATGATCAGTTGGATCATTTATATGTATGTACGCATCATGTTGGATGCTGGATATGATCAGTAGGATCATTTGTATGTATTTTGTATATTCATCATGTTGGATGCTTGGACCATGTATCTGTATATGTATCAGGTGGATACATTGTATGATCAGGTGGATCATGTATGGTGATATGTATCATGTATTTGTATTTGTATCAGGTGGATACATTGTATGATCAAGTGGATCATGTATGATGATATGTATCAGGTAGATACTTGGTATGCATCAGGTAGATGCATTGTATGATCAGGATGATCATGGATGACGAGCTTCAGGATGCTGCTCTAGATGACATGCAGCAGGATGTTGTAGTGATGATGATCAGGATGATCATGTGTACATCAGGATGATGTATGGTGAGTATCAGGTTGATACTCTATGGCCATGGATCAGGTTGTGCAGATGAGCATATAATTTGGCCCTGGGAGATTTGTAGATAGTCTTTCGAGGTTTTGCCTATGGCATATAATTTGGCCCTGGGATATCTGGCAAATGCTCTTTCAAGGTTTTTCTCTAGGAGGACATATAATTTGGCCCTGGGAGATCTACATATAGTCTTTCGAGGTTTTTCCTATGGCATATAATCTGGCCCTGGGATATCTGGCAGATGCTCTTTTGAGGTTTTGTCCTATGGCATATAATATGTCCCTACGAGATCTGATAGGTTGGGCTGTGTGCCCATAATAAGTCTTGAGATGCTCTTGCGAGGTTTTTCCATGACCACATATAATCTGTCCCTGGGAGATCTTATAGGTAGAGCTGTGTGCTCGTAACAGCCTGGGATGCTCTTGCGAGGTTTTGTGGTGACCACATATAATCTATCCCTGGGAGATCCTATAGGTAGAGCTATGTGCTCGTAACAGCCTGGGATTCTCTTGCGAGGTTTTGTGGTGAGGTCACATATAATATGGCCCTGGGAGATCCTATAGGTAGAGCCATGTGCTCGTAACAGCCTGGGATGCTCTTTTGAGGTTTTGTGATGCACGTGATAAGTCCTGAGGATTCCACAGTATGGCCAGTGATGACGAAGACCTGTAGGTGGTGGGACTACATCCAGTATGAAAAAGGATTGGCTCTATAGAACTTCCTATGACGAGTAGAGTCAGAGATTGGTTGAGATAGCAGCAGTAGTGATGATGATGATGACGATGGTCCCGAGAAGAAGACTTTTCTAGTAGATCTATGTGAGAAATACCTTCCTAGTTAAGAGGGAGTGTTGATGTATATGTAACTTCGAAATGTATTTCATCTATGTATTTCATATATATTTATTTTACCCTTATTAGAGATGTGTTATTCCTCTATAAGGAAGTGTCGTCACATGGATTGACAAGTGTCGCAAGTGTGTGTACTTGCCGATGGGTTATTAGACCACCATGTGTGGGGTCGGCCCTGAAATATATATTATATTGTGGATGTATCTAGATAGACAAGTTGGCCCCATAGTGTAACTGGGCAAACAGGTTAAGTATAAATAGAGATCGGGAGATCTCTATTTGGATCATTCAGAAAGTCACACTTCTCTCACTCAGAAAGTGGTGCACTAGTGAGGAGGATCATCTACTCTAGGAGACTATCTCAAGTGTATTTTGGTTGTACTTTGGTTGAGCCATTTCTCTCTCTATCTCTAAGGAAGTTGTGGGGTTTTTCACCTTAGGGTTTTCCCCATGGAAACTCGGTGTCTCTTGTCTCTCACGCTTTTGATTCTTGTGATGCTTGCCATGCTTATTGTGATTGTTATGCATTGATATACTGTATATGTTATTCTCTCAGTAAAGATCCAAGAGTATTGTGAATTAATGCTCAAAATTTAACAGTTTCTCACAAAATTTGAGGAAATAGTGGCAGAACCACAACATCTCCTAGCCCTGGAGGAATCCCTGAAGGCTACTCCTACACGATGGTGGGCAGTGCATAAATCAAACATCACATATTGGCCACTATGTCGATGCCTCATGGAGGTTTGTTTCGGCGAAGCTATGGAAGACAACCATATGCGATATGACGGATGTGGAGACCCGAAGGCACATTTGAATGCCTGTCAACATTAATGGGGATTGAGAGCAGGAAAGGAGTGGGTACATGCATTCGTACATATCTTGGACGAGGTACCACGAAGATGGTATGTCGCCACATAACTGCGACATGGGACGACTTCTTGGGAACAACTTACCATTGGCTTCAACCAATTGTTCTCGTTCGTAGATGAGAATCCCTTGATCTACACCATGCTACAGGCGATCCGAGGCAAGATATTTGAGGCAGTACCAACTAGACAACCGATGGCACTCCAATGGTCTACGACACCAAAAATGTTTTTGGAGTGTTATAATGTCACTGGAGAGCCCAAAGATGACGATGACCCTAGAGCTACGTATGTACCAGAATCGAAGGGTAATCGCAATGTTGTGGCACCAGATATACCGTCGGACAAATTTTAGCAACCATTAAATATCAAGAAGGTGAACATTGGATCGAAGGAAAACCCCAAGTTCGCAAGCATTGGTGACTCCTGGGATGAGTCGACCATTGTGAAGATGACTGACTTACTACATGAGTGTCAGGATTTGTTTCCAATGAAATTCTCATAGATGAAGGGAATTTTCGGAGACTTAGGGGAAATGAGGATCCCCCTGAAACCTGATGAGAATTTGATTAACCAGCAGTCATATCGATTGAACCCGAGATACAAGGAACGAGTGCAAGCCAAAATTGAAAGAATGTTGGAGGCAGGCATTATAAAACTAGTGGATGAATCAGAATGGATCAGTCCAATGGTTGTCCAGGACAAGAAAACCGGTGAAGTTCGAATATGCATCGAACTAAGAAAACTAAATGATGCCTGCCTACATGATCCATTCCCGACCCCATTTACAGACAAAGTGCTTGAAGGAGTAGGAGGTTGGGAGATATATTCCTTTACAGATGGATTTTCGGGCTAACACCAAATCAAGATTGTGAAAGAAGACCGACACAAGACTAAATTTGTCACAAAGTGGGGATGCTTTTAGTACATGGTGATGCCATTTGGATTAAAGAATGCTCCTGCAATCTTATCCAGAATAGTGGTAGCAGCCTTCAAAGATTATATTCATAAGTTAATCGTGGTCTACATGGATGATTGGACGGTATATGGGTTAGTCAAGGATCATGTCACGAACTTAAGACTCGTGCTAGAACGCTGTCGATGACACCAAATTTCCCTTAACCTCAAGAAGTGTATCTTTTGTGCTCCGTTTGGGATTCTGTTAGGACACATTGTCTGTAGAGAAGGAATTTTGGTACATCCAACAAATATTGTCATCATTGTCGACCTCCCACCACCAATGACGGCCTAACAACTACGAGTGACATTGGGACACACACGTTACCACAGAAAATTCATTCGAGGGTATGCAGCTATCACAGCACCCATGGAGAAGTTACTAAAGAAAGATGCTAAGTTTGAATGGACCAAGGAATGACAGAAAAGCTTGGACATATTGAAAGAGAAGATGGTCGCAGTGCCAATCCTTGCATTTCCGGATTGGACAAAGGAATTTCACATACATGTTGATGCATCATCAATCACACTTGGCATCATCTTGTCCCAACTAGGAACCGGCGACATTGACCACCCGATAGCATTCGCAAGTAGAAAACTGTCTACTGCGGAGAGAAACTATATGACCACCGAGCGAGACGGGCTGGCGACGGTCTATGCTTTACATAAATTTCGGCATTACCTCTTAGGGGACCACTTCAAGATGTTCACAGATAATTCCGCGCTGAAATACTTGGTGAAAAATCCTGTGTTGGGGGGGAAGATCTGCCGCTGGATATTGTTGTTTCAAGAGTTTGATTTTGAGATTATCGTGAAGCCGGGACGATTGAACGCGGGACTTGAGCATCTCTCATGAATAGAGTCAGGAGAAGAACCAAGGAATATTGATGAAGGATTATCGGATGCTCAGTTTTTTAGGATTGGCATGGTCGACAACCACTATGAAAAAATTATTCAATTTTTAGCGACAAGGGAGGCACCAGCTGAATTAACTACCAGTTAAAAGAAGAAGCTAGTTGTCTAAGTTGCAGATTTTCAGCTAATTGCAGGAGAATTATATAAAATGGGCCCAGATGAGATTCTGTGATGCTGCGTCCTTCCGCATGAACAAGAATAAATTCTGTCGGAATCCCATGACGGAATTGCTGGGGGACATTATGGTGGATGAGCAACTTCTAGGAAGATCCTTCGAGCAAGGCTGTGGTGGCCAACCTTGCATGGAGATGCCGCGGACTATGCCAAGAGATGTGATGTATGCCAACGAACCGGGAATCCCTCACGTCGAGACGAAATTCCACTAGTACCACAGGTAACGCTGCAGGCCTTCGAAAAATGGGCAATTGATTTTGTGGTACCCATCAACCCACTTGGAAAGAGAACAGGGTCACGTTACATCATCACTGCAACATACTACTTGGCGCGTTGGGAGGAAGCTGCACCAGTGAAAGATTGTTCTGTTTCAACTGCAACATGATTCCTGTTTGGCAATGTGGTCACTAGGTTTGGTTTCCCAAAAGTATTATTAAGCGACCAAGGAACGCACTTTGTTAACCAAACAATTATCGCAATGAAAAAAGAGTTTAAAATCCAACACAAGAAGAGAACGCCTTACCACCCTCAGGAAAATGGGACACTTGAGGCATTCAATAAGATATTGGAGCATACCCTCACCAAGGTGTGCAATGTAAACCACGATGACTAGGACCTAAAAATCCCCGCGGTCCTTTGGGCATATCACACCACATGCAAGCGATTGACTGGCCAGACCCAATTTAAGCTCGTTTACGGCCAGGAAGCAGTTATGCCGATGGAATACATCGTACCGAGCTTGCGCATCACAGCAGCAACAGGGATGAGTGACGATGGTGCGCTGGAGGAACGGTTGACACAACTAATACAGCTTGATGAAGATCGATTCATCACAGGGTTCCATCAGAAGGTAGAAAAGGACCGCCAGAAGGCGTGGCACGACCTCCATGTCAAGATGAAGCACTTTCAGAATGGGGATACAGTTCCATTGTATGATAGTAAGTTTGTGAAACACCCTGGTAAGTTGAAAATGCACTAGTTAGGACCGTACGTTATCACTTTTGTCACCAACGGAGGCGCAATGTAGCTACAAAGTCTAGATGGAATATTTTTACCTAAATTTGTCAATGGGAATAGGTTGAAGCCCTATCACCATGATACGACGTAGAGCGGATGAGGACTGATGGAAAAAAAAAAAATGGTAGGATGCTAGGTGGCAGGATGACACACCAGCAGGAAGAGAGTATGCAAGTGAGAGTGGTTGTATCGTAGTTAGGGTTGCGACAGCTGCAGGGTCGCGATCCTATCCAATCAGCAATCATTCCCGACTGTCAGCAGACGAGACTTTTTCAGATGATCAGTCTTTTTTACAGCACCATACACGTTTGGCACATGGCAACACATAGTGGCAGCATGGCCGGTGGCACCACGGGTAATGGTTCGCATGATTTTGCAATGAAGGGAAGTATTGTCACTAATCATGCACATAGGAAGTCTGGTCTCAACACACAGGAAACAAATGATGACAGAATCAGCACATCAGGTGAATGGATTTGCGAATGATTTCTGAAGCAGGCGTCCTGAAAGACGAAATGCATCAATACAGACACCAGAGGCTAAGTAGAGCTAAGTGGAATTTACTAGACAAGAGAAATACATGCTGCAAGTAGATCAGGTAATTGGATAAGATAGGAATTCCAAGGAGGCTGTGGAAATGATCCATTTCATTTCGTGCGGTAGCACACCAAAGTGCGTTGTGGGCCCGAACAACAAGTGTGCATGAGCGCCTTGAGCAGGACGAGGCGTGGGCACACTGGTGTCACAGAGCCAAAGTTTCATCCAAGATTTCTAGGTATGTGGTAATAGTTTGTAGCTTCGTGGTCCTGGTTACCACTATAATCACAGGGGCGGTAGCCCCCTGACCCCAGTAGGAAGCACTACAAGGTGTGAAACAGATGTGACAGAGCAGTTGCCTTGTTTCCCACCTTGGTGACGTTGATGACTTTCTCCCTAGTCTGGAACGAACATGGAGTGAACCAACAGACTCTGAAGAGGTAGATGATCAAGGTTTCCAGAGATTGGAGGATGAGTTTAAGAAGTACATGACAGCGAACCAACAATCGACAAATGCAGATGAGAAGTACACAATAGTGAGCTCTAGTTGGAAAGAACAGCTTTGGAAATAGAACACAATGAAGCATGGGTACAAACCAGCAGTGTCCAGCTAAGGTGGCTTGGGACGAGCCACAAGTTTGTGTTGGGGGCCTGTTGGCACGGGATAGATCCATAGGAAGTGTGGAAGCCGACAGGTGCGGAAGGGTCATTCCGCGGAAAAAGGACCCTTAATGGAATTCGCGAAAGCATAAGAATTGATAGATTAGTTAAGTCGATCATGTGGACCATTTTGTAATAGAATAGAAGCATATAAATAGAATAGGATTGTAATCCTAAGGGCATCGAAGTTTTGGATGATCATCCTATATTTTGGGTTCATTTTGTCTCCATAATATGATGTCTTGACAGTTTCTACGAGGTTTATTCTGTAGGTTTGGTGAATGAATGGAGATGTTTGGTTATGGTGTAATCTTTGTCTTTAATCTTATGCAATGATGAATGAGAAGTACGTTATGTGAATGTTTACATTGGTTGATGCAAATATGTTGTAGAATTAATGCTAATCTAAATAAGTACGTCGAATATGTTGTTCTGAATGTTTATTGAAATCTGTGAATGATAAGTTAATAGTATGTTGTGAATGTTATAATCTCTGGTTAGTGCAAATATAGTATGTGCATTTCCTCTACACAATTGCGGAAACTTGGTTCCAGTAGCCCCCTTATCCATATCGGGTAAGACTGCACTTACTCTGCAAGTGTTGTTGGGAAGCGTTAGACCTTTCCGGGCCGGTGTATAAGGGAGTTTGGGTTGATAGTTGTTGGTGGTAGTATGAAGTGAACCCATGTCGATAGACACTGCGTCAACACCTTAGAAAATTGTTAACTCAAACTGTCAATATCACTTCCAAAAATGATATCATCTACATATACTTCAACAACAATCATATTTCCATGCTCAATTTTTATGTATAGGTTATTGTCTACGTTACCCCTTTTGTTGCATATATTTGTCTTATCTTGAATACCGAGCTATGGGTGCTTGATTGAGACCATACAAAGCTTCTTCAATTTGCAAACATAGTCCCTTCTATCTAAAAGAGAAAATCCTTCTGGATGTTCTATGTACACTTCTTCTTCCAGTTCTCAATTTAAAAATGTTGACTTTACATCCATTTGATATAAAATGATGTTCTTAGAACAAGTATAGGCCAAGAGAAACCTAATTTCTTCCATTCGTGCTATGAGAACGAAGGTTTCTTCAAAATATATTCCTTCAATCTACGCATATCCCTTGCATACCATCCTTGCCTTATTTCTAACTACTTGTCCTTCCTCATTAAATTTGTCCTGAATACCCATTTAGTGCCAATAATATTTTTATTCTTGGGTCTTGGAACAAGTTCCTAGGTCGGATTCTTTTCAATATGGTTTAATTCTTCTTCCATAGATTTGACCTAGTGCACATCAGTTTTGGCTTCTTCAAAACAATATGGTTCTATTTTGGACAACAAGGAAAGATGAACCTCTTTAGTTGTATTCTTTAGGTACCTCCTTCTGGTTCCTACACCCACATTCTTATCTCTAATAATAAAATCCACAGAATGATTCTTTTGAACATATCTATAAGGGCCCTTTGTGTCCAGACTCCCTTCTTTTGATTCACCTTGATATATCATGTCTTGTGATTCTCTCGTTTCTCCATTTTCAGGTAGGTCCTCAAATAATTGTTCAAATAATGACCGATCATCAACATCCTCTATCCTCTTGTGCATGAACACTTCATCTACCTTTACATTTGGAATTTCTACCATCTTCCTTAGTCGTAAATTGTAGCACTTGTATGCTTTGCTTATGGTGGCATATCCAAGAAAGATTCCTTCATCGTTTCTCGAGTCAAATTTTCCCAAGTTCTCATCGTTTCTCTTGATATAGCACTTGCTTCCAACACCCTAAAATTCTTGATAGTGGTTGGACTTCCTTTCCATATTTCATAAGGAGTCATGTTACTGTTTTTCCATATTTGACATCTATTAAGAATGCGTATAGTTGTATGAATAGCACAAGTCCAAAAAAAACTGATAATTTTGAATCATTCAACATTGTTCTAGCCATTTCCTAGACAGTGATATTCTTCCTTTTTGCTACTCCATTTTGTTACGGAGTTCTAGAAATTGAAAAATGTATTCTGATTCCATGTTTTTCACAGAAATATTTGAATTTATTTGAAGTGTATTCACCTCCATTGTTTGATCTTAAACACTTAATCCTTAGTTCAGTTTCATTCTCAAATACTTCTTTAAAAAACTTGAAGCATTAAAACGTCTCTAAATTTTCTTTAAGGAAGAAAACCCCTTTCATTCTAGTGTAATCATTGATGAACAAGTGAAAATATGACTCACCATTTAGTGGCCATTTGGTTCTCATTGGGTCGTAGATATCAGTGTGCATTAGCTCCAACAATTTTGTTGTAGAGTATTATTTTGTCTTAAAACTTACTCTTGTTTGCTTTCCGTGTAAGCAGTGCTTGCAAACATAATTCAAGGGTTTCGTGATTTTTGGAATATCTCTTACAACTTGTTTATTACTGATTCTGAACAAATTTTCAAAATTGATATGCCCCAATATTCTGTGCCAAATCCAACTTTCATCTATTTGTACCATGCAACATTTTTCTTCCTTTCCTTTGTCCAGAATGTATACATTATTAGAGGTTCTAGATGCCATTGCAACTAGTCTGCCTATATCTTTGTCTCTTATTTTGCATTTTTTTGAATCAAATGTAAGAGTATGTCCTTGATCACACATTTGGATTATGTTGAGAATATTGTGCCTCATGTTTTCAACCAATAAGACATTCTCTGCTTTGGTTATCTTATTCCCCGGTCTTACTAATCCTTTTCCTAGAATTTTGGCAAAACCATTATATCCAAAGTAGACATTGCCACCTTTTTCTTACTTATATTTCAGGAAACTATCTTTGTTCCCTGTCATGTGTTTAGAACATTTGCTCTCAATGTACCATTTCCCCTTTTTCTTTTGTGCATGTAAAGCTAGAATGCACCCTTATTAATGAAATTGGTCTTCTTGGAGTTCTACAGAATCTATCTTAGTGGGGATGTTCTTCATTTGCGCAGATGACAACTGATATTTGCAGTTTGGACTATTATGACCATGGTTGTGACATTTAGAGAATTCATCATCTAAGTTCAGGGGGGTGAATGAATTGAGATTTTCCTTTTATTTTTCAGCTGATATTACAAATTTTATCCCTGTTAATATTTGCATTTTTTCATGCTCTGCAATTGACTGACTTGTGACCAAAATTATTACAAAACTAGCAGTTTCCTAGAAAAAGAGTTTAATTCCTTACTAGATGAGTTCTTCCAAATTGCCCGAATCCATTTTTGTTGTGAAGTGTCCCCTTGTCCTTTTCTTCAAACTGTTGGTATTTATTTGGAATGAAACTCTTGATCACATCAACAAAACTTCCAGCTTTTGTTTCACAGGTTGAGTTTGATCCTTCGTAGCTTAGTTCTGATGGATTTTTGGTGTTGTTTCTAAATTTGTGTCTGAATTCTAACTAGATGTTGGCCTTTTGTAATTCTCCTTTTAGGGAGGTGACCTTAGCCTCTAGCTTCTCACATTTCTCTTCTCTTTGTTTCAACTTCCTTGTTGTGTACGCTTCTAATTTGAATAGTAGTTCCTATAGATATTTTTTCTTCTTTCTTGATTTCTTCAGTTTTTCCAAGGCACTAATTAGATATCCTTAAAAATATACTTCATCCATTCCTTCATCTTCTGAGTCCACATTTTTTAGGTATTCTTCGTCAGTCATGAGTATCTTTTCCTATATATTCATTTATGCGCAAAGATCTATCTTCCAGTTATTAAACTATTACTTAAGGCACTCACTCTAATACCAATTGTTGGAAATCTTATTAATACTGAGAGGGGGCGTGAATCATTATTATGTGCAGTTATATACAATTTTCAGTTTTACCAAATTCAAAATGTATTTATACTATGCGTTCACCATTAACAATGCCATTCATCAACACATGCATAAAACACAAAACACGAAGATTTGACATGGAAACTTAAATGGGAGAAAACCACGGAATGCTTTCTTATATAATAAAGATTATATTCATAGGAAGAACCAACTTCCAAGATTCTCCAGCACCGAATGGAAGGAGGCTCCAACCCCCTAATTTATAGGATTCAACCAAAAGGAAGCACCAAATTCCTCATTTACCAACACCAATTGGAAGGAGGCACCAACCCCCTAGATTTACAGGCCACAATCTAAAAGAAGCACTGACTCCCTTTTCCTTGCCCCGTACTTCCACCCTAATATGACTGTAGAAATTCTTCTTAGATTCTACTGATCTACACACACTTCATATTTACAGCGTTACTTTCCTTTGCGCACACCTACTATATGGTCTGTTCTTCACAACTGTTGTAAGGTATCATCAGTTCATCTCTTACTTCACGTCACTACATCAATATTGCACACTGGTTCTCATACTTATATACTTCTACAATCTGTGTGTTGTTCAGCATACTGTTCTAGTTTTGTGCATCTACATAATCATATGATATTACACATCATCTATTGTACTATTGTTCTATTCTTGCGCATCAGTCTCATATAAGATATACCATCTTGCGCACCATCTGTTTTACTTCTTTTCTGTTCATTCGAACTCGGCTCATATACTATATCATCTTGAGCATCATTTGTTGTGTTGATGTTTGTCCTTACGCATCTGGATCTCTACTATATTATGTTGTTCCAAATCAACGATCCACTGATACCCCAATAATTTGAAGCTTTCCAAATCAAAATACTACCTCTTTTTCATCTTCAAGCTTACATTTCACTCACCACTTGGCTTCTTATTTATACTTTACTTGTGCAGACCATGTGTCCACAAGTTGGATGATAACATCCCTTCTTCCTTTCTTCATGGTCAAGCTTATTCATGCATTTTCCACTTGTCTTAATTTGCGCAATTGAGGTATCATAAATTGTGAGTCTTGCACACTCTTGGTCCTTATCATAGTGGGACTTTTACACTTTGGGAACCACTACGTGTTGGGTCTTGCACCCTTGAAGTACCATTGCTTGGTGGGTCTTGCGCATTCTGAGACTTTCTTACATGTCCAACCACCTCTTACTTTCGAGACCCTTGCACACTTCTGATACTTTCCCAACCACCTCTTTGACATCACCTTTGAAGTACCATGAATAAAGGGATGGGGACTTGTGAACATACCTTATGTACTTCTTCAAACTGGCACATGGATACTAAGTCCTCTTTTGACATCAATGACAACCAAGGTTCAATAGAAGGATCCTCCGTTAGTATTTTATCTGCATATGTTAGGAGAGGTGTGGGATCTTCCATCCTTTTGTCGATTGGTAATCAACCACTGGATTTTGATAGAAGACCTAGTGAAATTTTGGGATTTATTCCTCAATATCCTATTACATTAGGTGGAAAGACTATCTTAGTCAATTTTATGGTTATGGAAGGCCCTTTGAACTTTAATATGCTCCTTGGGAATGATTATGTATATGCTATAAATGTTGTGGTGTCTACTCTCTTTCATCTAATGCATTTTCCTCACAACGGAAGCAATGTCAATATTAATTAGCTTTCATTTGTTGATCCTTCTCATTACCCTTTAGGTCAAGTATACCCTTTGTTTGTTCCTAGTGTTTCAGTAGACACTACCCAGCCACAGTTGAATTATGTGGCCTTATATCCCTTATGTCCAATTTATACTGAGAAGAATACTCTATGTTCATGCTTACCTTCATGTGATTTGATGTTGGTAGTTGACTAGGTGATTCATTCAATGGGGTAATTCGAGCCTACTCTCCACCCTATTGCTCCAAGTGAAAGTTTTAACATGTGTTCTCTTTGGGATGATATACTTCCTTCAGATGAATCTTTCCTATAGGCTATGATAGAGTCTAACACTCCTTTGGATATTTGCGTCCTTTCCAAATATTATCTCCCTAGATTGGACCCAATTGTAATTAAGTCCAGCCCCAATTTTCCTTTTGATTATGATCTTACTATTTATAGATCCTCAAGCATTAGCATTCTTGAGTACTTTGACTCTTCCATTGTGTTGTAAGTCGGTGTTCCTAACAAGTTTGATTTCGTTTGTATATTTTTTGATTACTGCAATGTTGAGTCTATTCCTGTAGACTCCATTTTTTCTTTCAACTTTGATCTTCCTAATGAGTTTGATCCTATTGATTGTGGGTCCTCAAGCCTTAGCAATATTGAGTTTTCACTAGTAAACTTTGCCTTGATAATAAATATTGTTGAAGATACTAAAGTTGGGAATACTTCTACCAAAGTGACCTATATCAGATATTTCTTCTTATATCTTTGATATATGATCATGGTATTGTTGTTTCTTGGAGATGAGAATTTTAGATGGATTCATGGCTTCTTAGGGATCATTTTCTGCATGTTGCTCAATCCGATCAGATATTTTCAGAAACTTGCATATAGGTTTAGGAATCCTCTCTATTGTGATGCATTTGAACCTTTTTCTACCCAAATTTTCCATATGGTTGAACCTTTTGGATATTGGTCCATCATCCATCTCTAGTTGCATTTTGCACCAGGCTGATAGAAGATCCCACCTAACATGGGACACCATATTCAGCACCCCATTTTCATTTTAGTGCACATGTTGATATTTTATCATAGGCTCAAGAGCCTTTATAGTTTTACCATGACTTTGAGAATAAACCACATGCCTCTCTTTCTCATATATTTTTATCCATTGCCTATAAGGCTCCCATTTTTTGTTTAATTTGTAAATGCATTTGCATCTTTCCTGCTTGTGCTTTTTATCCTTATGCTAGATTTCAACTTATTTCTCTTTATAATCCCTCATTTAATATCTCATTATCATTAAGCCTTCCATCATATTTCCTTTTCAACTTGACACCCGGTTACCAGGAGGAAACACACCTTGAGTGCCTTTATCTTGCTCATGATCCTTGCATTATGCATTGGTTTGTTCCTTGTGCTTGGAACTAGTTCACTTGTCCCTGACACTTGTTTCCTCCTATGTATTATATCGTGCTTTTATTCCTTTTTAGGATTTATATAATATGAAAAATACAATCAAATATTCCAAAAAGATGGATGGGGAATACTCAGTTCTTATTTATGTTTGGTAGCAAGTTGTTTTTCCCTTGAACAAAGCACATTGTCTTGAATATTTATCTTTGCAATGTGGGTTGTAGTATGGATTTGAATTTGAACTCATTTATGCATCATATCCCTCGACTAGTTACTCTTTCATTCATTACGGATAATTCTATTGATGTCTCATATGTCACAGACTTATGTCTTGTTCAGTATTTAGTCTATGCTTCCCCAGTCACTTATTGTGTTGTGCTTATGTTCAAGAGGATTTTTAACCTGTGTCAGCCACTCCTTAAAACTCTTGAATTTAGTATGTGGACATTCCCAATATGTCAAGTACGTTTAAGAATCAATAAATTTGTTCCACCAAATGTTTGGCCTTCTTCTACTACCTCTTGTTGGATGATGGGGGATTCCTTAATTCCCTCCTTCTAGCGGATCACTTACCATCAAATTCAAATGATTTGTTATGGGATATCAACCTAGAGTCTTTTTAGTACCTTGAACTTGTAGTCATCAGTGGTAGGTTTCCTCACTACCGATAGTGGGAATACATCAATGTCTCTTGATAGTTAGAGTCTACAGGTGTTCGACGTCAAAACATCTATTCACACTTGTTAGATTGTACTAGGTACATTGCCTCTCATTATCATTATCGGTGAGTTGGATCGCATTTCTTAATGGTATACATAAATGATCAATAATCAAACAGTGTCTTACTATGTTCGACTTCAAGACATCTATTCACATGGTTTATACTTGTATTTGTATTGGTTGGTTTGAAGAACTCGAGTCCATTATATAGAATTACATATTTTTTCTATGACTTGAGTTGCGTTGGATTGTCATTTTCTCATTTTATGACACTAATTTTTATGGTGTTCAATATGTCTAGTACTTATTTACAAATATATTGATTTGATTGTAATATATAGATCCATTGTGTATTGCTTCGTGGCTATGATCTATTTTGACATGGATCCACAATCAATTCATTTTTCATGGCCATGATCATTTCTTATATATCACATGGATATGCAGTGTACTTGATTTCGTGGCCATTCTCCTTATTACTCCTAAGCATGGCTATTCCCACCTCGGGAAGATAATTCTAACTTGTTCTATCGTAGGTTCACTACCTGTGGTTGGGTTTTGACTACTTCTTCTAGGCCCACCATGCACACACTCTAAATATTTATAATGTATTTTGTACATTATTTTGTCCTTTTAATATCACACATTATGGGTCATCTGTTATAGCATATTGTTCCACATCACTGCAAAATGTTTATTTTTTTATGATATTCACCCTTACTTCCTTGTCCATATGTGGTTCAATCCACCTATCCTTTCTTAGTCAAATCCTTAAAAAAACCCTTATTTCCTGTACATATGTGCCATTACAGTGGTTAGCACACATATATGTGCCCTACCATTGCACAACATGCATGTTCCCTATTTTGAAGGTAAAAAATAATAAAATCTCTAGAAATGTGAAAGAAATTTCACTAGTTTCGACCTTCTTTTTCACGTAGCTAACTACCTAAACTTCATTAAGCTCCTCCCCAAAAGTATAAAAGAGGAAAAGGAAAGCATGAGAAGAGGGATAGAAAATTATAGCATCCTTGTGCTAATCTTGTGCATATTGAATCCATAAACCCTATTCCCAAGTCTATAAACTAATCCCCCGAATATGGAAATCTACATTTCCAAAGTGTCCATTCATTATCTTGCCAAGAAAATACATCTATGTTTATTTTGGATTTCTTTTGGAGCACAGAGGAGTTGTGTATGTGTGTGTCTTGAGCAGAGGAACTCAAATTCTAGTTCATAATAGTTCCATTACTGAGGACAGGTGATATCTATCTTGTATTCTGGATATTTATTTTATATAAAGAATTATCTTCCATGTCCTATAATGTGTAAAAGATTATCTCGATAGTTTTGAACATTCAATTTGTGGTTTATCTATTATATTTGTAGTTTGTTTTCCATGTTCTTGTTTATACTTGTTGATTGTAGGTTTTCAAGGAGATTTGTGGATTAAAGATTGAAAGTGGGGATCTTCTTCAACCGTTGGAATTCAAGTAGGAATTCAACCTCTTAGTTTTAAACAATTTAAAAACTGTAAATCTGTTTAAATTGCATCTTTGGAAAGAATTGTTTGATTTTTTTATGGGCACCACTCTGTGATGGCTCTAACCCATAGCCATTAGGATATTTTCCCTGAAACACTTTGGTCATCTTATACCATTTAGTCCAACTTCTAGCCACTTCATAATTACATACATACTTACATTTTGGGGTCAAAATGAGGTGTTAAAGGGTATCTGAGGTTGTGAATGATGAGAGGTTAGATAGGTCATTCGAACACTAGGTGGGGGAAAATAGGTTTCAAATTATATCATTTGGGTGCTAGGAGGGGGGAAACTAGGGATATGAATGATGGAGGATTGAATGAAATATTTGAGCACCACAAAGAGGAAGGTTGGGTTGAAAATGAAGAGGAATTTAAAGGAGGTGAATTAATGCTTTGTGGATTTAAACTGTATTGACAATGTTGTGGTTGTACATTCATTCTGCAGTACGAGGATTTAGTCTAGATCATTTTAGTGCATTTGTTTTGGGGTAATAGGAATTTAGACAAGGTTTGTCGATATTGCATTAAGATTGTACCCAAACCTTTTCTAGAAGCATCACATTTAAATACAAAGGTCTTATTAAAATCAGTCATGATTAAGACTAAAGTGGTGCACATGACATGCTTTAAAACTACAAAGTATTTTGTGTTGCTTCATTCCATGTGAAGGAACAAAAATAAGGACACATGCACCCATTCCCTTCTTGCTTTAAAACCGTGATTATTGGGGATGAATATGGGATAGCGTTGGGATGAATGACTCCCACCTCTAGTAGCTCCTGAGTGATCCTTCCAATTTTATTATTTTGTGTAAATGGGTGCCTATACAATTGTACATTTGATGGTTGGTTACCCGGAATCAAGGGTATATCATAATTATGCTGACCTCTATATGGGGGGTAAACCCTTTGGCGTTGCAAATACATGATGATGTTTTCGCAAAACATTTTGTAAGGATGGATTTCTAGTGTGGTGTTGTCCGGAGCCTCTATGGCATGGAAGTGAGCACTAATTCGAGAGTGCAATTTCTTCAATGTTTTTTCCATCTGATGAGAACTTATGATTTTAGAGGATCTTTCCTAGATCCCTTTGAGGAAGTGAGTATGAGAGTCCTAATTAAAGATCAATAATCATTCCTTGAACTCCATGGTAATTGGGCCCAATGTGTGTAGCCATTTTTTCCCTAAAACTATATCACAATCACCCATATCTATGGCTAACATATGAGTTTTGAGATGATAATCACTGAGCCTCACATTTTCACTATGCCCCCCACATTTCATCCTCCCACCATTGGCTATCATAATTTGAAATTTGGGAATAGGGTGTCATAAAAATGGATTTATTCATCCACTCATCGATGAATAAATTTGTGTGTGCTACCACTATCAACCAATACTACCATTTTACATTGCTTGATGTAAACCAAAAGTTTCAAGTTTTCCGAGGTTGAAATACCAGACAAATAATAAAGAGATATGAGTGGTTATTCTTAATTTGATTTAGTTTCCACTTCTTCTTGCATGGGATAAGTTTGGTCAACAGTCTCCAACTTAGGGGTATCTTCCATAATCATCCCTTTGTAATGGGTAGGAGTAGTCACATCAATTTGAAATAACTTCTATTCTTTCTATTTGTCACCTAGAGCATACTTTGATCACAATTATAGTAGAGTCCCCATCTTTGTCGATCTCCCATTTCTGATGGAGACAACCTCTATACTTTCAAGGGAGGAGCAGGAATTGACCTATGTAGGGAATGAGAAAGGCATGAAAGAGGGTTCTTCGGTTTGTCCATTTATCAACATATCTGCTTCTATATCCCTATGTGATGCCTCCAACCAAGTAGCAGGATGTTGCATTTGAAAGTGTGCTTTAATTTCCTCCTTGAGGAAAGTAATGAAACATTCTTTATAGAAATAATATGTTAAGTTCACTGTATGAATGGCTAATTGATCAAAGGTTGAGATAAAGTCTGTGACTAAGCCTATTTGGCATAACTTGGTAAGCCACCCCAAATAGTGAGTATCTTGCTCATAATAGGCATGAAAGATTTGACAAAAAGACTCCAAGTGATGAATTTCCCACAAGCTTTTTCATGCCACTTCCACCATTGCCATCATTCTAGATCTAGATACAAGACCCCCACCTTAAGTTTGTTCATGTCATTAGTAATTCCATGAAGAGAAAAGTAATGTTCCATTTAGTTGATCCATCCCGATGGATTAGAACCATCAAAGTTTTTCAATTCCAATTTAGGAAAATGATTCCAAGTTATATTATCCATGGAGGGTGGTTTATGACTGTGAGAATTTTGAGGATTTTTATGATCACTAAATATTCTTGGGTGAGATGTTTCTTCCAAGTGAGGCTCACTCTATTTTGTATTCCAAGGGATTTCTTCATGAGGTGACATCCAAGCTAGTATTTCAAATACACCTCCCAGCTTCCAATCCAAATTCTTATCCAAATTTTGGTCTAGGTTGCTTACTTCCTCTTGAATTTTTTGAATCCCCAAGATACTTACTTCCTCCTGAATTTTTTGAATCCCTAGGATTCTTACTTCATCCCTAATTTTTTTAATTTCTCGCATATGTTGGTCATCGTTTTATTGGATTTTGGCCTAAATATTCATGTATTGTTCATATGGTACATCACACTTCATGATATTAGAGTGAGTATCCATGTTTTCTAGGATCTTGCAAGGTGCTTTTTGAGGAGGACCATCCTCTATGGGATGATTGTGGTAGCATAAGGTTTAATAGGGTCCTAAAGATGAGGTAATCTCAGGTGATATATCTCTCTAATATATGTGCAGGGTCCAATAGTAGTACTCAGCCCAATATCTCAGTGTGCTAACTAAGGAGGATAGACCATTCCCTTAGTCGTACTACTCAATGACCCAGGTATTAGAGAGTGATCTCCCTATGTGATGTTATTGGTTGTTGGTTGTGGAGCCAGATCTTCCAGTCTCATAGATGATGATTCAGCCGTGTCTGTAACCCAGGTTTGGTTATGATCCGGGCTCAACGCTCAGGGGGTCCGGCGGGGGGGTCGACCCCTCCCACCCCCCCCCCGACTGGGGGGTAGTGCCCTCAAAAAAGGGTGTTTAGGGGCAATGCCCTAGAGAAAATGGGGGTTCAGGGGCGTAGCCCCCAAGAAAAATTTTGGGGGCTATTTTCGCCACCAATTTTTGGGCCCATGGTTTTGGGTAACCCGTGGTATTTTCCATTGTATTTCCCTTATAAAAGAAAGACATTGTAACATGGCTAGGGTTAATGATGTATTTGGTTTTATGCATTGTAAAGATCTCTGAGATCTATGAAGAGAGACTGTGAGACAATGAAGAGGAAGTGCAGCGGTTGTGCTGCAGGTTGTATCCCTTCAATTTGCTGGACGGAATAATAATAAGGACTCGCAACTTTAGTGTGGACGTAGCCCAAGCTGGGGTGAACCACGATATATCTATGTCTCTCTTGTAATGTGTGTGTGATTGTATTTTCATTTCTGTTTATTGTTATTGCTCTGCGATCCTGTTTTTCTAACAATTGGTGTACTATAGAAACAAGATGATCAATTATTTTATCTAAGGTTGGTTCTAGGTACACGTATGGGGATTTTGATATAGCTGAGGGTACATGAAATTGAAAATCTATATATAGGTGATGTCTTATGTGATACTACTCGAAGGGGTTCCAATAGAGATTACAAGGGTGCACGACAATGTGGCTTAAGTACATTTGTAATTCCTATGTGTATGATTCCCCAACCACAAGTTTACCTATTGAACGATAGATCTATGTGTTATTTAAATACGGTGGAACACTTCTCTAAAAAAAATGAGCTCTCTAACCACATAAAGAAATATACAATTATTATAAAATAACTTACTTTTCAAGGTAGGGTTTGGGACCAAACTTTAGAAATAATCCAAGTTCCTTGTAAACCCTGATTTGGAGATAGTCTGGAGAATTTTGTAACTATGAAATTTTGACACCTATGAATCTAATTTGTTCTACAATAGTATGATATGTTTTCTCTACAATAACAAAGGTTTTACTAAATTCTAATGTGCCAAGAAAAAAATAGGGTAATTTTCCCTAAACTTATCGATTTTGGCCTTCTTAGAAGGGAAACATTATATAAACTACCACACATCCAATTTTTCAGATCCAAATATGAATTTTTACCAGAACTATCGTGGTTTTTCTTCTTTCCAATAAAACTAGTGGCACTCAATTTGGATTTTTAAAACTTTAGATATAATAGTTTTACCTAGAACACTTGATTACGGCTAGTTTTGGGCCAGTCAAAATGCCCAACTTACAAAGAGTGTATCTACAAAAGTGTAGCAAAATAGAAGATTACATTTCGACACATGTTACTTACATGCATCTTCTTTGTAACCTAAAAGTTTCATAACTTGAAACTTCTTAGGAAAAAAATGGAGAAAAAATTCCAAGATGGGTCATTTGAAGGAGCCAAACCTTCTAGATT
Source organism: Larix kaempferi (assembly GCA_027924585.1). Classification (NCBI taxonomy): domain Eukaryota; kingdom Viridiplantae; phylum Streptophyta; class Pinopsida; order Pinales; family Pinaceae; genus Larix; species Larix kaempferi. The sequence continues at coordinate 1,920,665 of BSBM01000635.1, read as the reverse complement.
AGTGACAAACGTGAACTTAAAAAGAGTGTATTTCTGAAATCACAGTGACCTAGATGCTGAAATTTTGAAACAAGTTACTTTAGTATGCCCTTTTTGTTCCCTGAAAACATTAGACCCCAAAACTTCACAAAAAAAAATTGGATCTAAAATGCCAAGATGACTCATTTGAAATAGCCAAACCCTAGTTATAAACATTCTTCTTTGTTGGCCCAAGAAAGAGCTCTAATGCCATGTGTAATACAATTAAACTTAGAAATTCAGAGAAAAGATAGAGAAACACAAGAGATAATAGATAAAATAGATATATATTTTCACTCGCCTCTTCAAGGGGGCAACCTACAAGAGCAAAGCTCCAAATACAATGACAATTATTGACTTACATTACATAACTTATTACTCTATATATAGTGCTTCAATAGCCAAAGGCCTAACTACTTGTGGTCCCACTCTTAATGAGGGTCAACCACCTAGGGTCCTTTATTCAATAAGGAAATGCCTTTTACATTATGACACTATCCACTAACTAAATAATGGTTGTTATGGCCTTGTACATTGATAAAGTAGGGGGGTTAGGGTAGGAACCTAAATGAAATATTTGTTAAATATTACTTTATAAGCAAAAGTTCCTTTTAGTCTTGAAATTATAAATGTAGTTCTCGCCAACAAAAAAAAATCCAAATTAAAAAAAAGAAAGAAAAAGAGCTTAATCTTATCACAACTTTGCTAAATGGTATTCAACTCCTATGGTGTATGGGAAGAGGGATCTAAAGTTGGTGAATAAAGTGAAGGAACAAACAAATGCAATATAGTTCTCATTTCCATGATGTAAGTGTGTTTCCCAAGGTTATTGGGTAAATTTTTTAATGATTATTATGTTAAGGCCCATGGAGCCAATATTTTGTGCCCCGTCAATAGAAAGTGCTTCTAATTGGACAATCATAGAATATGAACATAACATTTTCCATTTTTCAAATTTCCCCTCACTTAAAAAAATAGGTTTGAACAAGGTCGAAGAGAAACAACAAACAATATCTATGTAATTTCTCATGATAGATTTTTTGTATGCATATTAAGAATAATACAACTCAAACCAAGGGCATAAACCTTTTCCAATGATGTTGAAAAACAACAACACATTGAAGTAGAAATTCTAGTTTGCAACTCCACTATTATAGGCATCTCTTCCAAAGGCATTTGAAAATTGTCATCTCAAAGATGTTAAACAAAACTCAAGGTTCACTTAGCAATTCCATTGGAAAATAAAAGGTCGTGATGGTAGGTAAGGTGGGCCAAGCCTCATTTAACAATGATAATTTCACATAATTGGTCTAAGCCAAAATCATATCCAAAATCGTGAGATTTCTATTTATTTGTATAAATCCAATATATCTTTTTGAATTTATCTCATTATATAAAAAGTGTAATACTCCAGTTTTGACCACAAAATGTAAATTTGTAAATATTGATGTAAAAGGATAGAAACTAGAAACAAATAGTACAGGGTGACTAAGACACTGTAAACATGTACATTTTTATATTAATATAAAATATCTTATGACTTCAAAGGAAGAAGGACAAAGATGAGATCGGATGCTATGCTTCCACATGTGGGGAAGTGATAGTGGGATTTAGATTATCTCCCTAGCCTTAACCTTTACCTAAAGTTCCTAAACCACGACTAAGGGTAATTCTTTAATTAAAGCATTATTTAATTATCTTAGGAGGGGATTAAAAGGGAAAAAATGGTCACATGTGGAGAAGCCACATGGAAATCTAATCCATGCATATAAAAAGTGAGAGCTTAGTAGGAGAGCAGTTCATTCCTAATTGATTCCCAACCATTCCAATTCCATTATTCATCATATTTTCCATCACCTTGGAATACCAATCAGCTTGGTACCAGTGACAAAGGACCGAAATGTCATTGTTGCATATTAACTTTCCATGCCATTGGCCCTATTAGACTAGTGAGTCATATGAACCCAACTTGCATCCCGTGCCTTGGAGTCCCAATTTGAAGACATCTTGTCCAGCCTGTACTGGAGCACTAGAAGGGAACCGGAGGCTACCTGAGGGACTGTTATCTTAGAGAATGTGGCTCGTTCCTTGAATTATGTAGGTTGATGGAGAAGGATAATTGAGGATAGGGACAATTGTGGAGGGGTTTTATGCATCAGTGGGTTAAGTTGTGTAGAGTGTTATTGGGGAGAACTTTTCCCTTCTGGATTGATATCCCCATCTCGAGGGTGGCCTATTAAAAAAATATATGGCTAGATAGTGCCTATGGCTGGGAGGAACGTCCTTCACCTACAGCCAGTTGGAGAACAATTTATTAAGATAAGTGTCTATCTAAATATGAATGTCATGGAGTTAAATATGTGTTTACATTTTGTTTAATTAATTTTTTGTGAATGAATTTTTAATTAATTGGTGCATTTTGAAGTTGAACTTTAGGATCAAAATATCGATACATGAGAGAAAAAAATGTGCTCTAAGTTTTGCAGTTGAGTTCGGCAGCAATGGTTTTGTATGGCTTCTTTTGGAGGGGGCGGATCCCCCTCCGTCGCGCAACACAGTCACAAGGGGGTTGGGGAATCAGCAAATAACCACCTGGATTTGGGTCACGATGGTATCAAGGGAGGAAAGAAAATGGATTTGGAGCGATGAAGGAGGAAAGGGATTTGTCTACTGAGATCTGCAGAGAACCCTTCTCTGCAGATTACTTCTGAAAAATTAAGGGAACAAGTGGAGAAATGGAAGGAGAAAGACCTAATTGGGAAGTTCATTGCTATATGGCCAAAGGAGAAGGATCTGCTGAAGTGGATCAAGGAAACCTGGAACCCCTGGGGCCATTATAATCTACACATGGGAGCCAATGGTTTCTTCACTATCATCTTCTTCAACCAAGAAGATAGAGATAGGATACTCCTAGGAGGGCCATATTTCTTCTTTTCTGCTAGGCCATTCCTACGCCCATGGAAGGATCTTTTCAACCCGGACAATGAAGATATGAGTATAGCTACAGTTTGGATCATACTGTACTCCTTACCTTGTGAATACTGGGAACAAAATATACTTGAAGCCATCGAAAATACCCTAGGAAAATTTGTGAAGGATTTTGAATAGACAAAACAACAACGGTACACATCCTTTAAGAGGATCTTTGTTTATATGGAATTGTTGCATGAACTAATTGAAGAAATCAATCTTACTTGGGAGGTTGAAGAGTGGGTGCATCTCATTGATTAGGAGCAGCTTCGATTCAGGTGCAGACAATGCCACGAACATGGTCATTTGGGAAGAGACTTCCCCTAAAGTGAACAAACCCAAATCAGATCTAGGAGATCAAGGAAAAAGAGACGGATGGGGAAGGGCTTACTTAGGTATAGAATAAAAGGAGATATGGAAGAAGAACCATTAATCAACCAAAAATCAAGCAAAGTATAGAGAAGAAGAAACATAACGAAAATCGTTTTGAAACCCTCAACCAAGTTGAGGAAGATATGGATGACCTCAATAAGGATAAAGCTCAATATCCTAACCCGGATGGGATGGAAACATCATCCAATCCGAAGAAAGTATAGATTTATTTGGAAGAACAAACTGAATTTAGGGAGGAGGATCTGTTGGAGGAAGCAGAGGATATGGACCTGGGTGAGCTAGATATGGAATAAATCGAGAAGCAATGCAAAAAAAAAGGAAAGGGTATGTATCAAGAAGACAAATAGAACTCCTGCATCAAGCCATCCTCAAAACAAATGCCTCCCCCTAGTTGGGCATAGAAAAATATCCATCGAAGGGGAGCAAGCGGAAACAACCTGAGGAAGGTGAGAAACACTGGAGAAAGACAAATTGTCAGAGAATAGAAGAGGTTGGGACCCAACTAGTGGGATCAGGCCAATATCCTACGGTAAAAGCGATCTTCTCCGAAGTTAACAAGGTTTCCCAATGAAGATCATAACTTGGAATATATGGAGGGTGAATCACCCACGGAAAATAAAGACACTTAGAAGTAAGTTGAGGATGTAAAATCCAGCTGTGGTTTTTTTACAAGAAACAAAATGCAGTTCTGAAAGCATACAGCAGATAGGGAGAAAGGCTTGTAGAAGTAGTAATATGATAGTTATTGACGCAAGGGGCACTGCAGGAGGATTGGCTATTCTCTGGAAACCAGAGGAGATCTATCTAATAAATGTATGTGCTACTACGTATTCTTTATCAGTAGATTTTCAAATATGCAATACTATGGTGAAAGGGATCCTTACCAATGTCTACAGGACAAGCTTGGTGGATCAAAAAATGTCCTTTCTATATTTCTTGAAAACGGGAGCGACAGATATTGGTAACCAACTCTGGTTGGTGGGTGGGGACTTCAATATGATCACTTCTCTAGAATTAAAAAAGGGTGGAAGGCAGATGTTGGAATCAACCAATGAAGCTTTCAAGGAATTCATAAATGAAAACTGATTGGTGGATGTGGGGACCCGAAACGTATGGTTCACTTGGAACAACCGTCAAGGGGGGGAACACCATGTGGCATCCATATTATGAATATTTTTACTTTCTGAAGAAATGGTCAGTGGAGATGGGGATGTGACAGCTATGGTCCTTCCTTCTACTGGATCTTATCATTGGCCTATGGGCCTTGTATGGGAAGGGCGCGCCCCTCCAATCAAGAGAACGTTTTGGTTTGAACCATTCTGGATGGAACACAAAGACTTCAAATCATTAGTCCAGCATTGGTGGGAGGAGTTGGAACCCCCAGGGGGAACATTGATGTATCAATTTCAGCACAAATTAAAGATGCTAAAATCTCAAATCTATACTTGGAACAAAGAGGAATTTGGGGACATATTCCAAAACAAGAAGATTCTTAGTGCACAATTGGAAGAGATCCAATGGGAAGGAATGAACTTGGGGTACAATGAGGAACTGAAGCATAGGGAATGGGAAACCTTGGATCAACTTAGTGCCCACGAACGACAGGAAGAGATTTATTAGAAGCAAAAATCTAGAAACCAGTGGCTTCAACAAGGGGAGAGAAATACCAAATTCTTCCACCACTTTATGATTCAGAATTGACAGAAGGCCAAAATCATGAGATTGAAAAAAGAGGATGGTCAGTATGTGGAAACAAGAGAGGAAATGGAGACTGAGATGGTAAATTACTTTGAAACAATTATGAAGGAAGATAGACGAGATAGATCTAAGCACATAAGGAAAATCACCAAACACATATCCAAACTAGTCTCAACATTCCAGAATGACATCTTGATGAAACCTGTTGAGCTGTGGGAAGTGGAGGAAGTCGTGCATCAAATGGAAGATGGAAAAGCGCCCGACCCTGATGGTTTCACAACCAATTTATTCCACCACTTTTGGGACCTCATTAAGATGAATTTGTGGATAATCGTGGAAGACTCCCGAGTGGACAAAGGAGTGTTGAGGGACTTCAACTCAACTTTCCTCACCCTCATCCCTAAATATGAAGGGGTTGAGTCTCCAGGTAAATTCATACCCATAGCTTTATGCAATGTTATCTATAATATTATTACCAAAGTCATAGCAAAAAGGTTGAAACCCATCCTCCCTAATATGGTCGCTCTGAAACAATCAGTTTTTGTGGAAGGGTGCCAAATTTTGGATGGATTCATTATTTTCCACGAGGTTATTCATTCCCTGAAAGTCACTGAAAATTTAGGTATCATGCTTAAACTGGACATCTCAAAAGCTTATGATAAACTAAGCTGGAAATTTATGAGAGATATTCTAAAGGCCTATGGTTTTCATTGGGATTGGACAAACTAGATAATGAACATGACATTCATGGCCTTCTTTCCAATCCTTCTAAATGGTTCCCCTACAATACATTTTAGTCCTTCTCGAGGTATTAGACAAGGTGGTCCTCTGTCTCCATTCCTGTTCATTCGTATGGCTAAAGGGATGAGTAGAGTGATAAAATCCATGGTGGATACTGAAGATATTAGGGGCTTGAACCTTCATACTGGAGTAGATAAATTCACTCATCAACAGTTCGTAGATGACACAGTGTTGATTGGTTATCCTTTTGTCTAGGAAGCTAGGGCTCTTAAGAAAGGTTTGACGTTGTTTTCAAATGCTTCGGGTCTGAAAGTGAATAATGAGAATTCTCAAGTATTTTCTTTAACACCCCTTGGATTTCCCAAAGAAATATTCTACGCATTCTAGGGTTCCAAGGGAACTCCCTTCGGTCAAAATACTTAGGCACCCCTTTAGTTGAAGGAGTAGTCAGGAAAATATCATGGGAAGATATTTTGGATAGGATGAGGAAGAAACTAGATAATTGGTCTTATAGACCTCTTAACATGGCTAGCAGAGTTGTGTTAGTTAAATTTGTGCTTCAAGCAATTACCATATATTTATTCTCAACCATGGTGGATCCAAAAGTTGTCTTGAAGCAAATAAAGACCATCCAACACCAATTCTCGTGGGGTTGTAACCAAGACAAACACAAATGGGATTTGGTGGGGTGGGAGAATATCCGCAAACCAAAATATCAGGGCGGTCTAGGCTTCGGGACCCAGAAAACAATAGCGAAGTTCTAGGAGCAAAAATTTGGTGGCACTAGTTTTCACACAAAGAGGAGCCTTGGGAAAAATTATGGCACATCAAGTATGCTAGCAATAAGAAAAAACAGAAACTTATTCGGTTTAACGAGGACATACAAGGTTCTCATATATGGAGGTCTCCTTTAGAAAAGAGAAATATAATTCAGGACCATATTTTTTGGGAAATATGGGATGGGGAAGATGAAAACTTCTAGAATGACTCATGGAAATAGATGCCTAAGATCTTGATTCATTCAAATTTATAACTGTGTCAAAATTGGGTAAGGGATATGGGTTTGATAAAGGTTAATCAGTTTTGGAGTGAGGAGCCATCTAACGCAGATTTCAATGAGTGGTATCCCCAAGAGTGGTGGAGCCATAGATTCCCAGTGGAAGATATCCCCAAGATTCAAGAGATCCTCCAGGAGAGACGCATTAGAATTCAAAGGGGGGCAGATAAACTTCAGTGGGGATACAAACCGAAAGGACACTTCAATACCATCGAGGCTTATGATCTCTATTTCAACCATGATGGAACCCATTCCAATGAGAATTGGTAGGACATATGGAACTTCAACCCATGTCCAAAGGTGGCAACCTTTATGTGGTTGGTCTCTTACAAATGAATTCTAATAGGAGAAATATTGATGAAGCGAGGTGTCAATGGGTCATTCCAATGCTTCCTATGTGGTAGTGATGAGGAGACCATGAGTCATCTACTGGATTCATGCCCCTTCTCTTCAACTTTATGGGATTGTGGAGCTGAGATATTTCAACGAACAAATCGAGTGAGGGGGAAGCTATATCAAACCTTCAAAAACTAGGATAGGAATGCTTTTTAGAACCTCATCATTCTCAATATTTGGATCATGTTTCCAGGTCTCCTTATGTGGGAGATCTGGAAGGAAAGGAACAGTAGAATATTCGAAGGTAGGATGCGATTGCATCAACAGATGTGTAGCAGAGTGAGCAACCATGTCCAAGAAACAATAAAGTTTACTCACTGGCATGAAAAATATTGGGAAATAGACAATTGCGAGAACAGAATTTTGGCAAGTTGGGGCTTAAACATTTCAACCCAAGGATGGATACAGTTTAATCCAAAACAAGATTCCCTCAGTAGCCCATCAGTCTGGTTTCCCCCCCACAGGGACACTTCAAGTTGAATTTTGACGGGGCCTCAAAAGGAAACCCTGAATCTACTAGCTTCGAGGGGGTAATTAGAAATTAGGTGGGGGACATTCTTTGGGTCTATCATGGTTATCTGGGCCATGAAATCGAAAATGATACGGAACTAGAGGGCCTCCTTCATGACCATAGACTGACTGCTAATAGGGGATGGGATCCAATAGTAGTGGAGGGGAAATCGAAGATTATAGTTAAGATTGCAAATAGGCTCCAAAATGGACAAACGATTTCAAAGGTGGCGGAAAGCTAGTGCTTGGCATATAGGGTGGAAAAGTTCATGGCGTGATTAATGGAACAACATGCATGGGTCTTTACCCATGTCAAACATGAGGGAAATAAGGTGGTCGATCTCCTACCCAATGTGGGGGAAAGGCACAAAAAAGGAATCGTGGAGGGTCAGCTGACCGACTTTCATGATGATGATTAGGCTAATCAATGTGCACATCTGGAATCCTAGGACCTACGACACACGCATGACGCTACAGAGGACATGAGGCTTGGGGATAATAACTTGGATAGGTCCCACGTAGTGGTTTCATCAATCACTTGGAACCATCATGTCCCTCATGCACCAGCCGACATTGGTACAACCCAATTTAAATCTCCCCCAAGAGAGAAATCAAACCCCCCATCTACTAATAATGAGGAGTGGTTATGGCAAGGTCCTCAAATGGAGGACACATTACGATGATCTAATGAGGAAAGAGCGAGGATCTGCAGAAAGTATCCTGCGATAAAAAATGCAGTACATTTCATTCATTACGGTGAACCAGATGTGGATTGCATGACGTGCTTTAAATTCAGAGGAAAACCCTCGACCCATTGGCAAATAGCTATTACAAACTCCTCGTTATGCGCTTGTGCAAGCCTTTTCTCTGTGTGTGAAAGGTAGTTTTTCTCTATGGATAGAATTTATGGTGCCAAGTAGAAAAACTATGAGGGGTAGGAAGAATGGGGAAAAATTTTCTATGAGGGTTACTCGAGAGCTCAAAAAAGTTGGGCATGTCGCCCAGTTCTTTAAGGAAAGAATCCTCTCCATGATCAAAGAGGAGATTAATCAGGTCGAGTAAGACTTATGGGACCAGATAAAAACCATTAAAATTGAGAAATTAAAGGAGGAAGTCATGGAATGGGTCATTGATCCGCACTCAACTGCGGGACAACTCTATGCCTATGACCACATGGTCACGAATAACTGGGCCACGAAAGGTTTGTTGGCTCACGTCCTGATGGAGAGGGATAATAAGGCGGTGGGGGACACTGAACCAGTTAAGGCTTGGAAGGATCATTACTCTGACAATAGGTTCATGCACAAAAAATTCGACCTTATTGCCATGAAAATAGGCATTACGCTCTACCATCTCAAGAACGACAACTCAAAGGTGGGGCCTTTTGCTCTGCAGGATCATGGAAATAGTTCTATCCCTGGACTAGGATGCCCTTTAGGTGAAGTGGATTCTGCTGATTTCTGTTACCTATGCTCAGGTCCTCCTCCTCATCAAGCTCCTCCCCCAGGAGTCGCCATGATAAAATTAATTAATGTATGTTTCTATGGGTTCATCTTTTATCCTTTTATTTACTGGTCATAGTCTACAATTATGTCCATAGTCTATAGTTTACCTTTTATTACACTGACTATTATTAGTTTCTGGAACAATTGGGGTTTTCTGAAGACAATGCTATGTAATGGGTATGGGAAGGAAAATTTTTGTAATAGACTGGGGAAGAAAATATTTTGTTTATGTTGCAATGAGGAATGGGGATTACAGAAATTTGAGAAGGTTTATCTGGAATCCGTGCAGACTGTAATATGGTAGGGCCATTAGTTTTGATTTCCATGTACTAATTGTTTCTATAGTAATATAAAATTTATTTCTTACAAAAAAAATTTAATGTTTTGTGAATGTTTAAGTGCAGGAATTGCTTGGCATTGCATGTGTGTTTTAGGTTTGATATTTCATGTAATGTTTAATGAACACATATGCTATTTGGGTAACCATACACATTTATTTTTCCATTGTTAAATTAACTGAAATATGAAAAAAAAAAATTGGGTGCCGTAGTTGAATTCATATATGTAATTTGAGTACCCCATGGTCTCAATGGATGAAAGAGGCAACTGGGTACGTTATAGAGTGGTATCAAAGCCATTGGTTTTCAGCGCGAGGACAGAATGGGATGAAATTTGATTTTACAAGAATCGGAGGCTATGCAGGAAGTGTTTGACATAATGTGTCAGTGGAAACTATAGATTCGGAGGTTGCCCACAAAGTGTTTGAATAAATGTGTATAAGGAAATTTTTGAGAAAAAAAGGTATGGAATCCTCCCAATGGTTTAATTCAAAGCATTAATATGCATATAAATTATTGAATTATGGATTGGGATGCATGTGGAGAGAAGCCACAATAAAAATTTTAATTTTTAAGTTGGTTGCGTGTAAATTGGGAAACATTTACAGTTTGCATGTTAATTGTTTGATGGAATGTCCCTATGAATTCATGGTTTTAATTCCCAAATGATATTAGCATATTCAAGAGGGGAGTTAATGCTAAGAAAATCCATAAGGATCAGTCCATATTTGAGGAGGAATTTAAAAATTCGGGTCGTGCCAAGGTTATAATCTCTGTTTTCGGACAGAAAATTTATAGTCATGATTATCGACTGAAAGATTTCCGTCAAGAGGAAAAGCCAGTTGTAATTTTCTATTCTCCAAGTGTGATTTTCTAGTGAACATATGTTGACATGAGAATGCCAAATGAAACTTGCTTAAAAAATATATACAAATACATGAATAAATTTCCACATTTAAGTGTTATATAAATTTTGAAATTTTTTATGTGAGACCCACATTGGCCACGTGGATAGGTATGACGTGGATCATCCACGTGTAACAGGTGTGATGTCCAGACTAGTCACGTGGAAATGGGTGGACAGGTGGAAACATGGAATGGGTCATGAGCCTAGGTGACATGGATGAATGCCCAGTAGGAACCAATGAAGATGTGTGGAATCTATTTGGCGGCATAGAAATGACCCTAGCGCCAACAATCCAGATTGCATCATGCATTTCCAATCAGATGATCGTGATCGTCTATGTAGAATGGAGGTGATCCCACTGTATGGTAAGGGGTATCTCACAGATGAATCAAATTAGATTGTGCTTGATGGAACTTTTAATTTGATCCATTCGCGCAAAAGAAACATGTCTTATGTTTAATCTAGGGGTCATGCCTCCAACGGCCAAGATCGAGCAGGCATGTTCCTCTATGGAAAATATGACCTTTTGCACAAGGAAAGGTGCATGAGAAGTAATGAAGGTATCCATGTTGATGGTGGATATTTTATAGAGTAATTTTTCGCACGAGATCTACACCATTTGTGCAAGTCAAGGTGCACGGGAGGTAATGAGGGTGCCCTTGCCGCCAATGGCTAGGATTAAATTGTGCATGTTTCAAATTTTAATCCTAACAATCAACACAAGGGAAGATGATCGTGTCTTATCCGAGGGGCAATCAATCCAATGAAAAATATTTAATTTGGGCCCACGATGAAAATAGATTGTGACCATTCACGCAGGGCGTGTTTCCACATGTGTAAAGGTTTCAAGAAAGAGGAATCCAGTGACGAAAAATTGTTGATCGGTGATAAGAACCACTTATTTTTTATCATAAAACCATTCACTCGTGATCGAAAAATGGAAGTGGTTTCAACAGTTGTTTTCAAGTTCTTGAAATTGAAAAATATAGTGTGTCTTATGCAACATATTTTGTGAAACCAAAGGATTTATAAAAACAAATTAAAATTAAAAAAAATGAGGTTGCTTCCCTTGACCCACCTTGAAATGACGAAGGGAATCCACAAGGGGGGGAATACCCCTTGACCCCCATTATCTTTGTTATAAATCTACAAAGTTAGTTTCTGAGTTTGAGTGCAGCTACAAGAACATTATACAATTCATTAAAATTGTGGATTGTAAATAGTTGTAATTTTTATCTCCAATATCGGCCATAGTCATTGGAAATTTTAATAGAAGGAGAATAAAAATAAACAATTTGCATAATAAATCATTACATATCATTTCCAGGAATGAGCAGAAAGGGACCTATAGGTCCAATTTGAAAAAAAATGTGTCAAATGGTGTTTTCCAAAATTTAAAAATATATAGATATATATGGATTTTTTTTGTTAGACAACATTAAATTTTGTCTAACAAATGTAAGAACATGAACACATTGTTGATACAATTTGGAATTAAATGCAGTCACAGGAGAAGTTTCCATAAAAAGACAAAATAGTAAAATGGAAGAAGGGGAGCTACCATATAACCATGAAGATGTCAGAGGTCAAGATATCAGTGTGGGAAATGTAAAAGTAGAGTTATAGGTCATACAATGAGAGGATTTTGAGGGCCCAAAAACAACAAAATGAATTAAACATTCAATTGATGCAGAGTCTATATATGTTATAGAATCAAATGAAAATGGGATCAGCTTCAATTCAATAGAAAGAAGGAAGAGAAGGCTCAAGGAAGAGATCATCTGGGCACTCTAAAAGTGCTACCAAGAGTCACAGGAAGCGCTACTCACCACACTATGCATTCAGAAACATATATATGAGAGTTCTAGAAGTATCCTAAAAATGTCTCCAGTTAGGCATCATAAAAGAATATATGTGGAGTAAGAGCTGCAAGGAGAGCTTAGAAATATTAAGCCACCCACATTTGATGGTGAGAACAAGAAGGGAGATGATGCTAAATATATGTTGTTGGGGATGAGAAAATATATTCAACTACATAATTACTCCTCTAACATGGAATCTAGGATTTCCATTTACAAATTACAGTGCAAGGATTCCATTTGGTTGGACCAATTGGTTCAAGTGAAGCATATCAACGAAAAGAGTATTTAATGGAGTCAATTCAAGAAGTACTTATCAGAACATTATTATGATAAGAAGATGGAAGAGTTCATTGAACTCAAGCTTGTAAATATGAGCATGGATGAGTATGAAAATAAGTTTTTAGAACTGCTAAGATATGTTGGGCTTATCAAGAAGGAGAAGGTATATATACAAATATTTTAAGTGGTTTTCCTTCATTTTATAGGGATAAGATTTAGTATGATGAACCCAATACCCTTGAAGAAACAATTTGAAAGGACAAGCACGTGTATGAACAGAACAAAGGAAGGGAAAATTTTCAGAAGTATTGGAGAGATAAGAGGAAATATTAGCAGGATGAAAGGAAGAAATGATTCAAACCATCTTTCTTCAAGAACCAAAAAATTCATATCATGAAAGCATTCCAACTCAAAATGGGCCCAGGATGATAGAATCCACTGGAAAAGTAACCAGGCAACAACTAAAATGTTGGGGATGTGAAGGACAACATTTGTATAAAGATTGTCCTCAAAGGGGAGATAGAATGAGAAATGTAGACAATTTACAGGAAGCAAGTACTTTGGAGGATGCAGACAAGAACATTCCCATAATATATCCCTCCTTGGACAATAGAAAAGAAAATCATTAATCCAACGTAATTGAGGTTGGAGGTAAAATTTCCAACCAACCTATTGCTATTATCATTAATTTAGGAGCAATTCATAGTTATATTGCTCCTAATTTAGTTGAAATATTTTAGCTAAAGAAAAGTGAGCATGATAGATCATGGATGGTTCAATTAGCTACTGGAACAAAAAGGAAGATTAATGAATTAGTAAAGGGTTTTTCATTGGATATGAATGGAATGAACACTTCTGCGGATTTGAACATGATACCACTTGGTTCATATGATGTACTTAATGGGAGGGAGTGGTTAAATGCACACCATGTGATATTAGATTGTCATAACAAGTTACTTACTTGTCTTGGTGAATAAGGGAAACAAAAGATAGTGAAAGGAATTCCAAAGCCTATTTCAATAAGAGAAATTTCATCATTGCAAGATGCTTCAAAAAAGAATTCCAATTGTATGTAGCTCATGTGCAAGAACTAGAGAAATGTAAAATCCCAAGTTTAGAAAACTTTCCAGTATTACAAGGTTTTGTAGGTGTGTTTGAAGAAATACCAGGATTGCCACCAAAAATATATATTGATTTCTCTATTGATCTGATGCCTGGAGCTACCCCAATTTCCAAAGTTCCATACAGAATAAGTACACCTGAGTTAAAAGAGTTACAGATGCAGCTAGAATAATTGTTGAAGAAAGGGTATATACACCCAAGTGTGTCTCCTTGGGGAGAACCAGTACTACTTGTAAAGAAAAAAGATGCAACTCTAATGTTGTGTATTAACTTCAGGAAATTGAACAAGGTTACTATGAGGAATGAATATCCACTTCCTAGAATTGATCATTTGTTTGATCAACTCGAGGGAGCAAAGCTTTTCCGCAAAGATAGGTTTAAGATTTGGTTGCCATTAGGTGAGGATAAAAGATGAAGACATTATCAAGATATCCTTTAGGACTAGATACAATCATTATGATTTTGTGGTGGTTCCATTTGGGTTAACCAATGCACCATCTACATTTATGTGCTTGATGAATGGAATATTCAAGAAGTATTTAGATAATTTTGTCATTTTATTTCTGGATGATATTATTATTTATTCAAAGTCAGAAGAGGAGCATGAGTAACATATGAGATTGGTACTACAAGTATTAAGAGAACATCATCTTTATGCTAAGCTAATTAAATGTTCTTTCTATTAGAGGCAAATTCATTACTTGGGACACATCATATATGAAGAAGGTTTTGTAAATATTGTTGTCATTGTTGTCAAATATTTGTTGATACTACACATGTCCAAGATGAAGATGAAATATCACCTTAACAGGAAGCCCCAATAAATATAAAAGATGATCTTGACATGATTCCCAAATGAATATATTGATGTGCCCCCACAGGTAATGATGATTCCAAATTGAATATATTAATTTTCTCTCACTTCAAATATACATAATGATGATTCCCAAGTAAAGATATTGATTTACAACTTGTTGGCGGGAAAAACTACCCTATAGTAAGGAAACTGATACTATCAACTGAAAGGGGATGACAGGTAAGCGTATTAACTGCGTTACAGAGATGTTCATGAAAGGAAATAGGTTATATGCCTTGAGAACATACCTTTCGAATGACGTTCGATCCTATCTCTTATTCGATCTTGCGCTCGATCCTCAAGTCCACCTTTCATTCACTAAACCTGCAATACAAATACCTTTCTCAGCATATCTTGGATAATATATAATGATGGAAAAATACAAAGCAATGTAAACATCCAATATTAACCAAAACAGATCCAAACTAGTATGTAACTTCAATGAACACTTAATTTGGGACAAGAAAGATGCTTCAACCTTTTATTGTCAAATGCAAATTGATGTTACAAAATATACCTGACTTTGTGACATGCTCCTGCAACTTGATCCTGGGGTCTTGCTCTTCTCTGGCTTGGATATCTTCCAGCATAAACTCCTCCAATGCAAGCTTCTCTTTAAAAGTCTCTTAATAACATTCATGTCTCTAACCCCTCTATTTATTCTTCCCTGTATTTATAGGACAAGAGAAGCAGTTCAGGTCGAGAAATGGTTATGGAGGAAGTTGGGGAAGTTGGGAAACCAACTGCAACTAATCCTCTTCGTGAAATTAATTATTTTTTAATCATATTTTGAGATGTACGCTACTATTGTTCAGTGAAGTAGCGTTCAGGGCGCTACTATAGTGCTTGTAAACTAGTGCTCATCACTTTTTGAATGTTGAGTGCTAATCTGCTGAAGAGGAGTAGCGCTCATGAGGCTTGAGCGCTACTATTACACACTGGAGTAGGGTACAGGCGCTAGTCTATTGAAGTAGAGTAGCGCTCATATCTCAGAATGACATTTTTAGGGTTTTTCAGTCTTGTCAGGAGGTGGAGTAAGTCAAAGTTTTATCTAGGGTCAACATGCTCCTCCATCCAAGTTGTCCTTTTGTGTGATCAACAGCTTAAGGTGATCACGGACGGAGAGGTGCAGGTTTGACCTATAACAGATGCCCCCTAATGTGTGAGGTTAGAGAGAAACGATTGCCGAAATACATTATAATCCAAAGCCATAGGAGGAGCAAAGAACCACAGAAACAAGTGACAAGAACACCTGAAACAAAGATCAAGGTCAGTAAGCAATTACATCTTTGACATCATATAGATGTGCAGTGTGATACAACACGGCCTCTGATACATAACAAGGAGATGTATATATAGCATGGCCACTTGGAATACAAGCGTGGATCCATGTCAAACTGAGAGATCATAGCCATAACAACAAACTGGATCTATGTCTCATGGAGAGCCGAATATAAGTGAGGCTCAGTCTTGCGCAACTTGGGTGATAACAGAATGAGGTAATGTCATCCAAAACAAATCTAGGTACAAACCCTAACCATGTGAATAGATGAGCTGGCAGTCGAACATGGGGGATATCATTTGATTACCAGTCATTGATGTATACCGTTAACAAATGCGAGGACTTCCACCGATAATGATGATGGGGCCCAAGGTACCAAGTACGGTTCACCAAGTGTGAATAGATGGACTTGGAGTCGAACACTTGGGGATCCTGTCAAATAAGAGACATTGATGTATTCTCGGCATTCAACAGCGAGGAAAATTGCCACTGGTGACTACAATTTCCAAGGTACTAACCGAAACTCTAAACTTCATTCCCAGAGTAAAATGAGTTCATGTCGATGGGAAGAAGTTCATTGAAAGGGAGGCCTTAAGGAATCCTCCATCATCCAACTCAAGGAACACTCAACTAGTATGAGCTGATATGGAATAATATGTAACAAGACTGACACTAGGATGGCCGACACATGAGGTCAAGGTAAACTGCAAAATGGCCGACACAAGGTATATCCTTGAACAATGAGCATGACACAAAGTGACTCAGGAAGTTTCCGACATAATGGGGTAAATGATAAGCCTGAAATGTAAGAGACATTATCAGACCCTCCATATGGTTGGAAGAATAACCAACCAGGGGAGTAAACAACTCGGAGATCAGGTTCACCCTAAGGTCAAAAACTAAACCCAACCGACAAGATAGACTCAAGTAGGTGCTGTGTTCAAAGATAGAACTGACTGAACTGCCTTTGACATTGAAGATATGACACATCTTTCCCATCCCTTATTCTTTTTAGATAAAAGAATACCTTTCTTGTTGTTTTAATGAGTCCAAGAAAGAATGAAAAACTCAATAGATCCAACCATGTAAAAATTTTAACGAGCCCATGGGAGGAAGACTCAGGACCTTCTTCATTATTTATAGAGTTCGAAGAAGAGATAGAAGATTACTCTATATTACTGATCTCTGGATTTTAATATCGAGCCGAGATCTATTCTTGCTCATCGGTGTTTTCAATTTTAAGGAGTCTGAAAAAATTAAACAATAACTCCATATATATGCTCGTGGATTTTAGTATCGAGCCCAAGCAGATTAATGCTCGCCGGTGTTTTCCTGTTTATAGAGTCTGAAAAACTTAAACAATCCTATTTTCACCTATCCGTGGATTTTATATCGAGCCCGGATTGGTCTGTGCTCGGCGGTGTTTTCTTGTTTATAGAGTTGAAAAACTTAAACAATCCTCTATTCACCCTCTCGTGGATTTCACATCGATCCCGAGTAGGTGAATGCTCTCTTGGTATTTTCATGTTTAGAGAGCCTGAAAACCCTAAAGAAAGGTTCCAAAAGGTCCTTTTTCATGCAGTTAGTCTCCTCCCCCGAAAAAGTATAAAACAAAGGGAAAATAACTCTTCTAGCACATACAGAAGTATACCTAGAGTATACCTTTTCCGTAATTAATCCACCTAGGCCCGGAAAAGGGATAATTCTATACCTGAGTGAATGAGCCTTCGATTACTTTAACGAGCTCGAAGAGGACAAGTTTGCTCAGCAATCTTGTTTAGGTTTAAATAGTCCAAACAAGAGCTTAAAATGACTTAAAGGTCAGCTTCTGGGATCATAGCTTCATAATCTTCCAAAACTAAGTCTTCAACAAAATATTAGTTAATGCGACAAAAAATCTCGAATGATATATGAATTTGAGCTATCAACTAGTTGACAAGGTCTAACATCGAGAATTTTTAAACTTAAGAGATCAATCCTACAAAAACTTAAGGAAAAATGCGAGCTGGATTAGTATTACACCATATGTATGTTTCAATTGATTAATTAGGTGATTTTGATAAAAAAATTGAAACTATAGAAAAATAAACAATGGTGAGTAAAAATTAAAATCCAATTCATATATATAATTTCATTTTAAAAATCAATTTCCAATTTTTTTTTTGTAGGGCAAAGATTTGGGGCAACCTTGGCATTTTCAAATCTCCGTGGCGATCAAATCAAGCATCCAAACACCGTTCTTCTTCCACCAAGTGAGTTAGAATCCTCCCCACTTGCATTTTTATGGTTTAGTTTTCATTTTTTGAGCCAAAAATTGCTTGCCATGCAATGCTCACAACTCTTACTGCGTGGGCGCTACTGTGTAACAATAGCAGTAGCATGTAAAGGAGGTGAGCGCTACTGTGCTCAAACAGAGTAGCGCCCATACGTTACTGTGTAGTATACACAGTAGCGCTCAAGCCTGAAAACCTAAAAGCAAGCGCCGAGACTAAAAAAAGTCACTGTTTGTGTAGGATGGTTCTTCAATGGAGGGAGAGAGAACATGAGGACATGGATAGGCTAGCCATGCAAGACCCGGCCACTTTCCATGCTCTCCGAAGATGTGGTTTATTGAAGTTTTACCGAACCGTAAACATGAGATCCCTAAACAAATTATTTTGAAGACTTATTCAGTACTGGGATGTGGATACCAATACTTTTGTCATCCATGGGAAAAATTTCGAGCTTACAATTGATGACATATATTTCATTACTGGTCTCTCACGGAGGGAAGATGTAATAAATCTGAAAGGGTCTTCTCGTGTGGGCATAAGGTCTGTGCAAGAGTACGTGAATTCATATTGTGTGGCTGGAGTTGAGAAATCAGGAAGCCAAATCTTGATTTCTACCATTGAAGGCCTCCCCTTGAAGGTGATAATGAGTATGATCAACCGAGTGGCAGGTAGTGCATCACTACACCTAGCTTCTAGGCACTCTATGCATGTTGGTGTACAATGCTTACACGGTCATGTATATGATTGGTGTACTAGTTTACTGGCGAGCATGAAATCTCAATTGACAAGTTGTAAATCTGGCACAATGAAGAATTTTGGGTACGATAGCATTTTGTGTACTTTCTTCTTTGAGAGGATGCCTGCTATCAGTTTGGGGATGCCTCTACCTCAAGTTAACCCCCGTGAGCCCAGACTAGGCCGTTGGGGTGACATATTCCTCCACCAGGGTGGTGGGGAAAGTCACTACTGTTATCATACTAATGATTTCTGGGGGTGGTGGGAGATGCAAGTGCCCGCTTTCGAGTAGTTTCCATATGCTGGATTGGATTTCCGTCATGATCCAGAATTGGTGCTTCCTCCAGGTGCAGCCTAGGGAGATATTGGTATGTTTAATTTTTTGAGAATTATTTAATTTTTTCAAACTTTTCAAGTATTTGATTTTTATAAATGAATTTTGAAGTGATAAACAAGTGTCATATGCAGATCTTGGGCCTGTCCGTCCCGAGGGACATCCTACCATCTTTGTGAGGCCAGCTGATATTACTGCAGCAGATGCTATGTTGGGGACCATAGAGAGAAAAGTGAGTCGGTTGACTCATGAAGTTCCTGCATGCCGTATGGATTAGATACCTATTGATATGCAAGAAGATGTAGTTGGGGTGCCCCCAGCATGGCTTAGGGTGTTGCGGAAGATAGCTAGGCTAGTCATATGCTATCGCAATGCAGTAGATGATGATGAGGTCCCTCCTTCTCCATATGAGAGGGATACATTCTATGTATATAGTTTTGAGGCTACTATGCCCAGTTTTGTACTTTTATGACATGACTTGATAGACTTGTGATCCAAAACTCATATATTTTTTGATACAGTATCGGTTATTTACATATGTATGTGTTTGAATTTTATGTGTGCAATGTTGTTTATGAAAGTGTATGATACAAATTCCAGTCTAACACATAGTTTGTTAATGAATCAGCTAATGCATTTAAATTTCTTGGAATGTGTTCATATATAATAGAATCAAACTGTCTTTCCAATAGTCTAAATCGTAGAAACTGACGTAGCAATCCAGGATCTTTAATCTGGTAGACACCTGTTAACTGAAATACAATTAATTGTGAGTCAAGTCTTACCTCCAAATGTGAAATGCCATGACTGAGAGCATCTCGGAGAAGTTCTATAACTGCACTGTATTCAGCCACATTATTCGTGGTAGGACCCAAACAAACCCCCCCCCAAAGAGACAAGTTGGCCAGCGGGTGAGTAAATGACCCAAGCTGCTACAGCCAACTAATAGGTGTGGCGACTGGTGCCATCAGCAAATCCTAAGAAATGTTCGGTTGACATCTGGTACATGAAATGAAAAACACACATAAGATTAACTAACAAGCATAACAAAAACTAGCTTTACAAAAATATACAACTATGTTACAAGAAAAAGTACGTCAGCCTAAGCGTAGTACATCTTCAGGTAGAGCCCATTTCTAGGCTCAGCCAGCTTATTACCTTCGTAATCTATCAGTTTGTAGGCACCTTTCTTCAATACTTTGGAAATTATAAAAGGTCCGAGCCACTTGGATTTGAATTTGCCAGGTCCTAGGGGTTCTTTGTCTTGATCTCAAAATAGGACCAAGTCTCCTTCAATGAAAACCTTAGGTTTGACAGATTTGTCATACTGTCCTTTGACTCGTTTTTTGTGGACCTCGTTTGTTGTGAGCGCGTTGCGGCGCTGTTCATCTAGATGTTCTAAGTGTAACAAACGTTCTTCTAGTATTGAAGTATTTGGTAGTAACTGAACTGCTAGTTTTAGCGAAGGAATCTCGCATTCAATCGGTACGACTACTTCTATCCCATGCATAAGTTGGAAGGGAGAGAATCCTGTAGCAGTCTTAATGTTGGATCGGTAAGCCCAAAGAGCCGGGTACAGCATGATGTGTCAGTTATTTCGACTGGCATTAACAGTTCTCTACAGTATAACCTTTAAAGTTTTGTTCACTGCTTCGACTTGTCCATTCGCCTATGGATAGTATGAAGACGAATGTTCTTGTCGAAAACCAAGCATTGTATACAACTCGGTCATCATGCTATTTTGGAAATGACTGCCATGATTAGTCACTATCTCTTTAGGTATGCCAAACCGTGCAATAATCTGATTAAACACGAAACAAGTGGCAGCTTCTCCATCTGCCTTAACAGTAGGCATTGCCTCCGCCCACTTAGTAAAGTATTCAACGGCAACGATGATGTAATGATGTCCTCCAGCTGAAACTAGATTGCAAGTCATGTAATCAACCCCCCATTTTGTGAAGGCACCTACTGTAATCACAGGATGAAGAGGAGCTGGGTGTGCCCTCATTTTCTTAGTGAAAAACTGACACGGATGATAGCGTTTCACCGCTTCTGCACAATCTTTAAAGATCATGGGCCAAAAATATCTGGCATGCAGTATCTTCTGAGTTATTGCCGACCTGGAAAGATGTCCCCCACAAGCTCCACTGTGGGCATCATTTAATACTGCTTCGGCTTCTTCTCGAGTTAAGAAATGTCGTAAAATGGAATCTACCCCACGTCGATATAAAGTATCTGAGATGATAAGGTAGTTCTTCGCATGGCTTTTGAGCTTGCATCGCTCTTCTCGAGAAAAAGTAGTAGGACACCTCAAAGTCTGGAGATATACTAAGATATCCCTGTACCATGGGTCAGAGGAAGCAATGAGGAAGATATGTTCATCTGGGAATGATGATTCTTCCTCAACATATTCTAGGTCACTTGGAAACTCTGAGATTAACTTAGCGAACACTAGTGATTTCTTCGACTTGGCCGATTGGAAGACCAAATCGAACTCCTGTAGGATTACAATCCATTTATTATATTTCCCACCGATGATTCGTCGGGTGAGAATGTACTAGAAAGGATTGACTTCTGCTATCACATTAGTAGTTCGTAAAAGTATATAGTGACGAAGCCTCTGTACCGCATAGACCACGGCAAGTGCTAACTTCTCAACGTGTGAATATTTAACCTCATGGGCTATCAATGCATGAGAAAGATAGTAGACAACATGCTCTTGGAGCGTATCGTCTTCCTGAACCAAAACTATACCAATTGTATTAAGAGACGCTGCCAAATATAAAAGAAAATCTTTTGCATAGTCTGGTGGGCTCAACAAGGGTGCTGAAAGAAGTGCCTTTTTTAAGGCTTCAAAGGATGCTTGAGCAGCCTCGTCCCACACAAAGTAGGAGTCTTGTTTGAGTAGCCTCATAAAACCTTTAGTAATTTTAGCATAGTTAATGATGAATCGTCGTAAGAAATTAGACATGCCTTGCAGACTTTGGAGTTGTCGCAAGGTGCGAGGAGGAGGTAGATTTACAATCGCCTCTACTTTCAGCGGGTCGACCATTATGCCACGACTGGAGACAATGAATCCCAATAGACATCCCGATTCGACACAGAACACACACTTATTAGGATTCAAAACAAATCTTATATTGTCTGCATCTTTCAAACACCTGTCTAAGATGAGCTGGATGATCCTGTCTCTTTCGAGATCGCGCCGGGAGATCATCCAAGTAAGGTTCTACTATGTGTTTGATATCATGAAAAGCGAAATTCATCGCACGCTGGAAGGTAGCTCCAGCATTATTCAAGCCAAATGGAATCTTCCGGTAAGCAAAGGTCCCCCACGGGCAAATGAAAGTTTTTTTATGCTAGTCCTCAGGTTTGCTGGTCCTCGGGTTTGATTTCTATTTGATTGTATCCCAAAAAATTGTCCATGAAAGAGAACATCTCATGTCCCACACAAGCATCTATGATTTGATCGATAAACGGTGTAGGATAGTTATCTTTCGGACAAGCTTTGTTCAAGTCTCGGAAGTCAGTATAGACTCTAATGTTACCTTGCTTCTTATCAACCGGAACGGGGTTTGAAACCCATTCCATCATGTCAATCGAATAGATGAAATTGGCTTTAAGCAACTTTTCAACCTCCGCCTTGATGGCGGTCGCTTTTCTAGGGTTCACGGGGTGGAGCTTTTGTCTCACAGGTTTTGCGTTAGGGTATGTCGTGATGACATGCTCCACGATGGCTGGGTCTATACCTGGCATCTCCTCATATGACCAGGCAAAAACGTCGCGGAATTCTTTAAAAAGTTTTGTATACAGAGCAATCTCTTCTGGAGAACAGTCTACACCAATAAAAATGTTTTCCACGACCCTGGGTTTGGTGGAAATGTTGATCGAAATTGTTCTCGATATAGTAGCCATATTTCCCTCAGCATAAACAGCTCTCAAAGCAGAAGGAAAAGATGACAAATCAACCAATCCACTGGGTCTCACAGGGAATTCCCCTCTCTCAATCCTGTCTAGATCTGGAAGCATGTAGGACCTGTGATGCATATGTTCCCGTGGTTGGTCCAGGCCCATCATGACTTCTAAGATGGCTTCATCAGATGGCAAAACCGTATCTAAACAATCGAACGAGTGAGTGGAATCCAGTGACCATGCCGGAGCATAGTCCATATCTGACTCAGCAGAGACTGGCAGATTCATGATATGTTCCATTGCAGTATGTTGTGTTTCCATATAGGCCACTTCTGCAATGGATGGAGGCACAAAAGGTTCTGACGTATTAGGAAGGATCCAAGGATCAGTTCTTAAACCAACCGTGAATGTTTCAATAGCAGTACCCACATCAAAACGCATAAAAAGAACAGGGGAGGGGAGGTCGAAAGTGCCTATTAACGACCCGTATATTCCTGCTCCTAAACTATCATTAACCGGGGTGGTTTGATCAACTAAGGGAATTGTGGTCTCTGAAGAAGTCTGGTTGTTTCTCTGAGTGAAAGAAAGTTGATCGACTATAACGACCTTACCTTCAAATGGGAACATAACAACTAGAAAAACTGTCGATGCAATGGCTCGCATGGCATATGTCTAGCTCCTGCCTAATAACATATTGTAATCAAGCGGAGCGTCCAGAACTTCTACTTCTACAGCAACTATCTTACCGGCCAATGTGACATCAAATGATGGAAAAAACCCATGTGGACGGAAAGTCCTGCCATCAAATGCAGTAAGTAGTGTGTTAGAAGGGTCTAACTCGGGGGAACCCAAAGCTTTCCAACAGGAAATTGACATTACGCAGGTTGACGCACCCTCATCTACTACAGCTCGTCTGATGGTCATTGGGCCATGGACGACTTCAATCTGAATAGCAACGTGGTAGGGAAACCGGTATTTGATATCAGTCATATCAAATCGCGCAGACATGTTAGAGGATTCCATACTTCCAATAGTTGCCAGAAGTGCATTCCGTTGTAAAGGACAACTTTGCAAGAATTCTAAGGTAAACATGGCACAAGGGGTCTGGACTAAATCTTCAACCACGTTGTAGTTGGAGGCGGCCCAAGTGTTGGGATTGTGCGATGCCCATTTCAAGACACCTTTTTGGATCTTGGGAATTGGGTCCACAGGTATGTGGAGTGGAGTGGAGGATTCTGGAATCTCTTTATCCTTTTTCTGTGCGTCCGGGGTATAATTCCTGGCTCTCATTTGTAAGAGTGCATCCGAATTAACCATGTTAATAAAAGTTTGATCAACCGTAGCATGTGTAGTGCCCCCAATGTTGGAGGTGCCAAAATCTGAGCTCTGCCCCTTAGGGAATGGATCTTTCAGTACGACAGGCTTCTTTTCTCTTAATAGATTATGGGATTCTTCAAGCAGAGGGCATTGGTAAGTAAGGTGGTCCTGCTTGCAAAGTTTACAAGGGAACTTAACCTTCTTTTTCTCTTTGTTACCCTCTTCGGCATTCTCTTTTTTGGGCTTCTGATGGTTCCCCTCTCCTTTCTTGCCCTTATTTTTGTTATTGGGCTGCCGAGGGCCCTTTTGATTGTTCTGAACCTGGTTGACAGGTTCAGAAGTAGAAGGAGAGGTTGTGACGGAAGAAACTTCTGCAGTTGATTGTTTGACAGATAAGGCATGAACCTGTTTGGTCAATGCTTCGAAAGCTGCAGAGTCAACTGAACCCACTATGCCGTCAGCATGTGGTCCAGGTTTAGGTCTACTCAGATCGGTATTCGATCATGGTGCATTAGGTATGATCTCATACAGTAACCCGGATTGTGCATAAACGAGATCTAACTGTTGGGTCCGTAGGATGGCTTCTTCCTCGTTAGACACTCCAGACGTAGCTACTTCCTTAGAAATGTAAGGAAGGAGTGATTTCAAATACCACTCAAGAAGGAATTCTAGAGGTATGTTGGCCTTAATGAGCCTCTTCCATCTTCACCACTCCTGAATGTGATCAGATAAATGAGTGGCTTTATTTTGCCTAAATGTAGACAAAAGGTCTGTTTTGGCATCATACCGAATAGGAAGCTGGAAGTGATTCAAAAAGACAGTCGCAAGATCCCCAAAATTAAAGAATGTAGCTGCAGGTAATTCAATGTACCATTTGGCTACAGCACCGGTTAAAGTCCTTTGGAATAGTCTCAACCTAATGGAATCTTCATTTAATGAGTTTGAGGAACACCATAAATGGAAAGTAGTGACATGGTCACCAGGGTCTTCACCTGTTTTGCCTTCGAACTTTGGAATGTCCAAAGGTAACTTGGTAGGAACTGGTGGCCATGTAGCGTTATGATACACTGGATCATTGGTCAGTTTGGAAAGATCTGGCAAATTTAAAGTTGCCAGAAATGGTAAACGACGCCCGTAAGACGGTACTTGATAAGCTGGGGTCGAAAAAGGGGAACCACCCATAGTTTGACCCATGAACTATTGGTAGGGGTTGCCCCCATCCGTCTGCTGGTAGGGGTTTCCCCCAACCATCTGTTGGTAAGGGTTGCCCCCGGCCATCTGCTGAGAGGGGTTTCCACCTACCATCTGTTGATACGGGTTGCCCCCAGCTACTTGTTGGTAGGGGTTTCCCCCTGCCATCTGTTGTTGCATGAAAGTATTATTGAAATTTCCCCACCCATATGAAAGTGGGTTAGTGCTCTGTGGGTTCCTCCACTGTGGCTGGGTGTTAGCCCCGCCATATTGTTGGTTAAAAATATTACCCCGTCCCCCTGAAAATAAGGAAAAAGGGACATTACCTGCAGGCATATTACATTGATTTATGTTGGGACCTGCAAAGGTATTGAAACCAGTGGTAGTTGATGTAGACGGTGCGGTTATGGTACTCATGATAGGCACAGTTGCAGAAGCACTTGGCCCTATAGCGGGTGTGGAAATCCAAGTACTGGGTATATGATATAATGGTTGAAATGCAGGAGGTTGCACTAAATTGGCTGTACTGCTAGGTCCAACAGTAGGTGTAGAGGTAGATGCCATAGTTGTTGAACTCGGCATACCTAATGTACTAGTATTGAAACTGAAAGACAGAGTGGACATAGAGGTTTTATGTGCCGAACTTGGTGTAGCAGTAAAAGGAGGATTTACAGTGTTAGTTTTCATACCTATGGTGGGATTTTGTGGAACTCCCTGTTCACCTCCTAGAGTAGACATCAAATGTCCAGGCAAGAAATTATATGCACTGTAATCGGGCTGCTGGAAACCAACGGGTAACAGAAGCGAATTTCTAGGATTGGTCAGAGGAGGATTGAAGGGAGTGCTAGACTCCGCAGAAGTAAGATCTTCAATCTCAACTGAACTAAAATGTCACTGATCTGGAGTACCTGGTTGTGGTTCCTCAGGAACCTCTATTTCAGGGTTTTCTATTGTTGTTTGTTGTTCTTTAGGAAACTCAACTTCAAGTGGTAGTTCCTCAGGAATTCCTATTTCAATATTTTCCGTTGTAAAAATTTCCTCAGGAAGTTCTGTTTCAGGAATGGTTTCTGAAGAAACACTGGGGTTTACCCGCTGTCGTCTAGCTGGCGGTAAAGGTTCTGTTCTAAGTGGGAGAAGGTTTTGAAGCCTTATCGATCTATGTAGTTCTTGGTTCTCCGTGATTATATATATAAATAAAAACTAGAAAACCTAGTGGCCACTAAGACTAGGGGGAAAACAGCACACCAACTAAAAAGTCCTAAGTATGCAAACCAAGCAAACGAGATGCCTTCCAGAGAAGATTCTGGGATGATGAGGGCCCAGAACAGATCAACCAAGGATGAAGAACAGTTACCTGGGGTCCACAATACAATGACTAAGGGTGCAAGCACTGGAATCACCCAACCGCCCTCCCAAAGACCTGCAAGGGATTTCCTCCCACGTATGTCCTAGGTACAGCAGATATACCCTCCGCTGTCACCTATGTATGAACCTATGGTCAGATACTAAGGATACCACAACACCGAAAACTCCTAGGGGAACAGTCTCTGGTCGAATCAGAAGGCGTGGGCAGGGTAACTGAGCCCGAAACTCAAAAGAGTCCCCAAACGCGATCCAATCCTGGTATATGATCGAAACAGAAAGTAGGAGGAGTATTCCCAACAATATGATCTCACAAGACCTACTGCATAAATCCCAGGCAAGCTTTGAGTAAAATGGATTTACCTATGATAGTCGAACTATGATTTTTGTGTAATGTGTGATCTTGAGTGGTTTAAGGTGATTTAAACTCAAGATCCTAACCAAGACTAGTTGGTGTAGTGTATCCCTAAAAAAGAAAAATTGTTTCTATTCAATTTTATTAAAGATTTTTAGGGCTGTTATTACTCAAAAGGTAGTGCGTTTGTGTGGCGTGGTTGCAACAGAAAAGCAAAAGTGCATAAATTCTAACTTTCGACAACAAAACTCTTTTTTTATTTTTTCATTTAAAATTCTTTTCCAAACTAAAAAACTGAGCAAATCTACTTAAATTTCTTTTTTGTTTTCTTTTGAAATTGTACACAAAATAATCTATGCTATCTTGTAACAAATATAAGCCTTATTAATCTTAAGCTACCAATTTTTTTGCTTTTTCTGTTATTATAAACGAAAAAGAACCATAAACATGGAAAGCAAATAAGACTTGTGTGCAATGTGTAAGTATGGCTAAAAATGGTTCCTAAGCTTAAAGCTATCAAGGCACTAGCTCAACAAAGACTTGTCCTACAGGTTTTTTGCAAAAGAAAAAGCCTCTATACTCAGAAACAAAGTGGGGAGAAAACAATAGGAGAAAGATACTTAAAACTGGGAATCCAACACAAGAGGACTGACCCAAAGCATCAAACCCTAACAAGACCACTACGCCAAGCAAAAAGTAGGCAAGCAAGCTACCAACCACCCTACTAATACAAGGACTGAGAAATGAATCAGCCTAAAGCACTTTAAACACACTTGAAACCAGAAAAGACAACTAGTCACAGAAGGTTGGAAATCAACAAGTTCGGAAGACACCCTAAAGGCTCCAAAACAGACCAAACCCTAAAACAAAGGATAAGATAGGTAAAGAGAAAACAAATGTTGCTACAAACAGCGAATGCAAAAGCATACAGGTTTGTCAATCAGCAACATAAAGTCAGGGCTAGAATAAGTGGAAGTGTTCACCAAAGAACAAAACCTAGTCTTCCAAAAGAGTTATAAACAGTCCAAACATTCCACAGGTAAGCAAGCGATCTAAAGATGGTAAAAAGACTCAAAGAAAGGTTCTACGACTTAAATAAAATTTTAAAACCTCAAATACCAGTCAAGGAGATCTAAAAACAAAGTCAGAAGACCACCAAAAAGGCTAAAAACTCAAACAGATCACTAACAGAAGGCTACAGGAAATATACCCTACTATGCAGTAGGGAAACTAGCGCTCCTGAAGAGATGGGCGCTACTGTATGTATAGCACAGTAGCGTATGGGCGCTAATGTATGTATAAAAAAGTAGTGCTCAGGTCTTAAAAGTTTAAAAATTGACTTTGAAAAGATGCAAAAAGACTGATTGAAGCAGAGAAAAACAAGCAGGGGGGTACCTACAGGGTTTCTCAGCACATAAAAGGAGTTGAAATAATTCTGGGAAGACAAACAAAAAAAGGTTTACTAGAGCAAAAACACAACTATCCCCAGTGGAGTCGTCAGTCTGTTGGCGGGAAAAACTACCCTATAGTAAGGAAACTAATACTATCAACTGAAAGGGGATGACAGGTAAGCGTATTAACTGCGTTACAAAGATGTTCATGAAAGTAAATAGGTTATATGCCTTGAGAACATACCTTTCGAATGATGTTCGATCCTAGCTCTTATTCGATCTTGCGCTCGATCCTCAAGTCCACCTTCCGTTCACTAAACCTGCAATACAAATACCTTTCTCAGCATATCTTGGATAATATATAATGATGGAAAAATACAAAGCAATGTAAACATCCAATATTAACCAAAACAGATCCAAACTAGTATATAACTTCAATGAACACTTAATTTGGGACAAGAAAAGCGCTTCAACCTTTTATTGTCAAATGCAAATTGATGTTACAAAATATACCTGACTTTGTGACATGCTCCTGCAACCTTATCCTGGCGTCTTGCTCTTCTCTGGCTTGGATATCTTCCAGCATAAACTCCTCCAATGCAAGCTTCTCTTTAAAAGTCTCTTAATAACATTCATGTCTCTAACCCCTCTCTTTATTCTTCCCTATATTTATAGGACAAGAGAAGCAGTTCAGGTCGAGAGATGGTTATGGAGGAAGTTGGGGAAGTTGGGAAACCAACTGAAACTAATCCTCTTCGTGAAATTAATTATTTTTTAATCATCTTTTGAGATGTACGCTACTATTGTTCAGTGAAGTAGCATTCAGGGTGCTACTATAGTGCTTGTAAACTAGCGCTCATCACTTTTTGAATGTTGAGCACTACTCTGTTGAAGAGGAGTAGCACTCATGAGGCTTGAGCGCTACTATTACACACTGGAGTAGGGTACAGGCGCTAGTCTATTGAATTAGAGTAGCGCTCATATCTCAGAATGACATTTTTAGGTTTTTTTCGGTATTGTCAGGAGGTGGAGTAAGTCAAATTTTTATCTAGGGTCAACATGCTCCTCCATCCAAGTTGTCATTTTGTGTGATCAACAGCTTAAGGTGATCACAGATGGAGAGGTGCAGGTTTGACCTATAACACAACTCACTTTCCCATTTGTGGAGGCAAGAAAACCAAAGGAATATGAAGATTGTTGGAAATGTTGTCATTGATGCCCGCTTTAAATATCTTATATTTGAAGGAATTTTTACTCTATAAACCTATCTCAAATTGGAGTATAGGTTACATGATTGGAAATATTATTCCGAGACCTTTCCAAAGGTATATGGAACTCCCTCTAACTCCATAGGAATGAGGATATATGAAAGGATTTGTAAAGCTATCCCAGCAAGAATTTTAGGTCGTCCCTACGAGGATATTGAACAATGTTAGGTCAGCCAAGAAAATTATTTAAGAAAACTATAAATAAGTGGAGAACTCTCCTCATTTGTTCATTTTTTCATCTAATCATGGAGCTTTGAAAAAGGTGTTTTCGAAGAGGAAGGTCTTCTAGAGTTTGAATATGTTTTATGGATTTTGAAGATATTCTCCATGATATTCTCTTGAATATTTTTCTTAGGGTTTCTAAGGTTCTCTAAGGAAGAAAAGGTGCACTTTGTTAAGAGGAGGGGATGTTTTCTTGTAGGTTTTTTTTTGGATGAGGTTAATATAGAAGGTGATTATGCCATATTTTGGAGCTGACTTGAAGGTGATCATATGACATAATTAGGGCTAATTATGGTGCAGATTGAAGGAAAATTTTGAAGCATATTATGGTGCATCTATAGAAAGATGTGTTTTCTATTAGAAGAGTGCATATTGGCATAGGGTAATATTACATAAGGAAGTACAAGCATAATCATAAGCAACAATAGTAGCAGCAACAGGAGATTGGTGTCTCCAATAGGTCTATGCCTACATATAACTGAGTTGGTGCTCAATTGAGGAGATTGGTGTCTCCAATATGTTGATTCCTACACGTTGTTGAGTTGGTGCTCATTTGAGGGGATTGGTATCTCTAGTAGGTTGGTGCCTACAAAATTTGTAACAGTAGGTTGGTGCCTACATGAATTTATAAAGATAATTTTTTGTGGTTTTCTTCCGAAAGGGTTGTGGTTTTCTCCTGAAAGAGTTTCCACATTATATATTGTGTACTATGATTTAATGAATGATTGATGAACGCTTATGTAAAGGAATAAAAAGTATTATATTGATTCACCCCCCCCCCCCCCCGGCCACCTCTCGGTATAACCATAAGTTCAACAATTGGTATCAAATTAGGTTCCTTTAAAATAGCTTAACCAATGGAACGAAGATATCAAGCACATATGGCTTGTGAGGAATTTGGTTTCAACACGGGTAGAGCCCCTTTGTTCAATGGAACAAATTATCTATTCGAGAGCATAAAAATGAAGACATGTTTGATGGTACTTGGATTTGATATCTAGGAATCAGTCACAACAAGTTATATAGAAGCTACAAAGGAGTCACGAGAAAGAAATACAAAAGAAATGGATGCCATATTGAGTGGCTTACGATATTTTGTAATTGACAAGGTAAAGAGGTGCACATCATACAAACAAATTTGGGACAAGCTACTTATGAAGAGAGATCCAGTCATTGTTGCAGCTATGAATCTGAGACTGAAGAAGCACAATCTGTGCAAAAGATAAAAGGAGAATACAAAGGTAAGTTATCCTCCAAATGCTTTAATTATGGTGGAATAGGAAATTTTGTTGTTAAGTGTCTGTATGCAAGGAAATACATTGATGATAAAGAAGAATATGAAGATAATCAAAAGGAAAAGTCAATTCCAAAAGATGAAGAAAATTATGAAACAAATAAGGGAGTTGATCTTGAAGAAGAACTTGTTTGTGATCTATATGAAATCACGAAGCTCGGAAGAGAGAACCTGTTATTAAAGGGGCAACTTTCACAAATCCTTGAAGAAAAGGAAAGAATAGTTGTTATTCAACTTGAAGAAGCATAACAAATAGATGAATTGATGAAAATATGACTAGAAGAAATAAAAGAATAATTGTTAGTCTAAAAAATCAATTAGAAAAGCTTAAAATAATTGAAGAAGAAGTGAGATTTCAGCTCAAGGAAAAGAAAAAAAATATGTGAAAAGCTAGAATCTAAGTTGTCTCATTAAGAGAGGAATTGGAAAAGTCAAATGCACAATTACATAGAAGTTTGAATAGCACTGAAACTTTGAACGAGATCCTTAGTTTCCAAAGGTCACCACTCATCAAGACAAGTTTTGGCTATGATGAGAATCAGAAGACCCCTGAAGAAGATGCAATCAAGGAAGATGAAGAAATCCAAAATCTATGTAATTGTTCTCAAAGGTTCCATCAACAATGAAAGCAATAGGAAAGGAAATGATGACCAAAATAAAATTATTGAGTTCAGAAGAGAATTTCCACCAAGAAGGTATTTCACACCCAGGTACCAAAATGTCTTTTTTGGATATTATTTCTCTTTCCGCATAATTCTGGTCATAAAGCAATGCATTGTAGAGCATATGCAAGAAGTGATAATGTGAGAAGCAAAAATATAGATCATTATCAAACTTCAAAGGATGATTATGTGAGCAACAGAACTAGAAGTACGTATGGGTTTGCTGACAGAAGTTACAATTCATTTGCTCCCCTAGTTGATTTTGAATGCTATAATTATGGACATATAGGAAGGTTCTGTAGAAGCATATTCAAAAGAAATGAGAAAGAGAATACCCATGTCAAACATAATGAGAAATGCACGAATGTATGGAGGAGGAAATTAGAAGAGAAAAAGAAGGAATATTGTGGACCAACAATAGATGTTGATAGTGGATGTTCAAGACACATGGTAGGAAACTAGACCAAGTATTTCATTTTGAAGGACAACAAAAATAGTGTAATGTTCGAAAGAAAGGGCTCTCTTACAAATGATGATGAAACAGAAAAAGTCTTGTATGTTAAGGATTTGGAAGATAATCCTCCCAGTCTTAACAATTTACTCTCAAATATGCAAAATGAAGAATACCTCATAGCAAATGAGGTGGAGTTTGGGGAAGAAGGAATAAAAAAGTCAGAAGATTCAATGTCGACAATTTACCCAAATGGATTAGGTACTACTGATATTAATTTAGCTAAGATTATATACAGGGAGATCAATATAAATACCATGTGGTTGTTTTACAAATCTAATTCAGATGAAGAAAGCCTAGAAATGTGTGTTATCATGAAGGTACTTGTCCAAAAAATTTAAGCAAAGATCCCTCCATAATTAGCAATTAATACAAGAATTGCAGGTTGTTGGCTCAAAATAGAGAAAAAAAGACAATGAAAGTAACATTAAAACAAATTGCAAGATGCAGAAGAGGATAAAAATGAAGGAGCATGAAAATAGGGGGAGTTACAAGAAAAGCTACTACAAATAAAAGAGAGCACACTCTCAAAAGGAGCAGTCCTAAGGTGAAGCGTAAGTCCAGGGGGAGCGGCCCCTTGCCAATGGTGAGGTGTTGTAGGAAGAAAGAGAAATGTAGATAGGAAACTTGGTGCAGACACAAGGATAAGAATAAGCTCAGGGTGAACATCCCTTTTCCATTGATGTCAAAGGGGGAGAAATTGGAGACAAGGGGAGTATCTATAGGTTTGATGCAGAATTGTCTAAAGGTTGTCATCAATGACAAGGGGGGAGATTATTGGAAATATTGCTGGCATTGATGTCAAAGGAAAGGAATATTGTTTTCATTGAAGTCAAATATTTCTTGATACTACATATGTCCAACATGAATATGCAAGATGACCCTAACAAGAATCCCCAATAAAGATAAAAGATGATCCTGGCATGATGCCCAAGTGAAGATATTGATGTGCCCCCACAAGTAATGATGATGCACAAGTGAATATAGTAATGCTACCCCCATTTAAAATATAGGCAATGATGATTCCCAAGTGAATATATTGATTTACACATCACTTCCCACTTGTGGAGGCAAGAAAACCAAAGGAATAGGAAGATTGTTGGAAATATTGTGTCATTGATACCCACTTTCAATACACTATCTTTGAAGGAATTTTTACTCTAGATACCTATCTCAAATTGGAGTATAGGTTACATGGTTGGAAATAGTATTTTGATACCTTTCCAACAGTATATGGAAATCCCTCTAACTCCATCGAAATGGGGAGATATGAAAAGATTTATAAAGTCATCCCATCTATAATTTTAGGCCGTCCATGTTAGGATATTGAACAATGTTAGGTTGACTCAGAAAGTGATTTAAGAAAACTATAAATAAGTGGAGTGCTCTCCTCATTTTTTCATTCATTCATCCACTCATGGAGCTCTGAAAAAGCTGCACACTTTTGGAAGAGGAAGGTCTTCTAGGGTTTGAAGATGGATTTGAAGATAATCTTGTCGATATTGTCTTGAAGGTTTTTCTTATGGTTTCTAAGGTTCTCTAAGGAAGAGAAGGAGCACCTTATGAAGAGGAGGGGATTTTTTCTTGCAGGTTATTCTTTGGATGAGGTTAAGATAGAAGGTTATTATGCCATATTTTGGATTTAACTTGAAGGTGATAATATGAGGACTAATTATGGTACAAATCGAAGGAAAATTTTGAAGCAAATTATGGTGCATATGTAGAAAGACGTGTTGTCTATTGGAAGAGTGCAGAATGGCATAGTGTCAAAAAATAGAAGGAAGTACAAGTAGAAGCAGAAGCAACAGTAGGAGATTGGTGTCTCTAGTAGGTCGATTCCTACATATTAATGAGTTGGTGCTCATATGAGGAGATTGGTGTCTCTACTAGGTTGGTGCCTACATATTATTGAGTTAGTGCTCATTTGAGGGGATTGGTGTCTCTAGTAGGGTGGTGCATGTTAGTTTTTCAGAATTTCAATCTAATCTAGGATCTTAACTGAGAGAATAACATGTACAGCATATCAATCATGGACACAATAATGCAAACACACAAGAGACACAAAGTTTCACCAGGGAAAACCAAGAAGGTGAAAAACCCCACAACTTCCTCAGAGATAGATAGAGAAATGATACAACCCAAGTACAAGAGATAGTCCTCCTAGCAGTAGCTTCTCCTCCTCCACTAGTGCGCCACTCTCTAATGAGTGTGAGAGTGAGAAAGTGAATGATCAAATAGAGTGCCTCCCGCACTCTATTTATACTTGACTTGACTTGCCTAATAACCTTTACTAGGTCGGCCTTAACTTAACCACATAACATAATGCTGACAGGGCTGACCCCAACAAGGTGGTCTAATAACCCATCAAGTATAAGTTACAACACTTACAATATAAATGACGACACTTCCATATAGAGGAATAATAACATCTCTATAGGAATACAAACACTTCCGTATAGAGGAATAATAACATCTCTATAGGAATACAATATACATATATGAAATACATTCCGAAGTTACAAATACATCAACACTCCCTCTTAACTAGGAAGGTATTTCTCGACACAGATCTGCTAGCACAAGTCTTCTTCTCTGGATCATCATCATCAAATCATAGTCACTACTGTTGCTATCTCAATTAATCTCCAATCTACTCATCATAGGAAGTTCTACAGAGCTATTCCTTTTTCATACTAGATGTAGTCCCACCACCTATAGGTCTTCATCATCAAGGACCATACTGTGGAACCTAGGACTAATTACGTGCGTCAACAAAACCTAGCACATACTATAGGCTCTTTTACATGTTGAACTTCACAAAACCTACTCAGATCATCCCAAGATGTTACAAGCACACCGTTCTACCTGTTTGGATCTCGATAGAGCATCCCAGGCTGTTACGAGCACACCACTCTACCTGTCTGGATTTTAAAGGATATTTTCTATGTGAACTTTCGCAAAACCTACTCAGAGCATCCCAAGATGTTATGAGCATACCACTCTACCTATCCGGATCTCGATAGAGCATCCCAGGCTGTTACAAGCACACCACTCTACCTGTCCGGATTTTAAAGGATCTTTTCTATGCGAAACTGTAGCAAAACCTACTCAAAGCATCCCGGGATGTTACGAGCACACCGCTCTACCTGTCTGGATCTCGATAGAGCATCCCAGGATGTTACAAGCACACTACTCTACCTGTCCAGATTTTAAAGGACCTTTTCTATGCTACCTACACAACCTATCCACGGCCACAGAGTATCAACCTAATACTCAACATACATCATCCTAATGTATACATGATCAACCCGATCATCATCATTGCATCGTCCTGATGCATGTCATCTGGAGCAACATCCTAAAGCTCATCATCTATGATCATCTTGATCATCATCATAGCATCATCCTTATGCATGTCATCTGGAGCAACATCCTAAAGCTCGTCATTTGTGATAATCCTGATCATCATCATAGCATCATCCTTATGCATTTCATATGGAGCAACATCCTGAAGCTCGTCATCTGTGATCATCCTGATCATCATCATAGCATCATCCTGATGCATATCATACAGAGCATCGTCCCGATACTCATCATCCATGATCAACTTGATCATACCATGCATCCACCTGATGCATAAAATGTATCTTCCTAATACATATCATCATACATGATCCACCTGATCATGCAATGTATCCACCTGATACATATAATCATACATGATCCACCTGATCATATAATGTATCTACTTGATACATACACAAATACATGTTCCACCTGATCATACAATGTATCCACCTGATACATATCATCATACATGATCTACCTGATCATACAAGTATCCACCTGATACATACATAAGTACATGATCTACATGATCATACAATGCATCCACCTGATACATATATAAGTACATGATCTACCTTATCATACAATGCATCCACCTGATACATACATAAATACACAATCCACTTGATCATATCAAGCATCCAACATGATGCATATACAAATGCATGATCCACCTGATCATATCGAGCATCTAACATGATGCATATACAAATACATGATCCAACTAATCATAACAAGCATCCAACATGATGCATACAGATATACATGATCCAACTGATCATAACAAGCATCCAACATGATGCATACAGAGCAGTAACTGGAGCATCATCCTAATACTCATCACACAACGCTTATATCCACAGCCATGGGAAGGATCCTCCTCTCACCATGCTTGGAATGGCTCCTGCAAATGTGTCCATCACTTCTTCCTCGAAGTGTCGTCAATCTGAAGAACACCAAGCCTCTCTCTGAAGTACTCAAACTTCATTCTGGCTAGTGGTTTCATCAGCACATCTGCAACCTGCTCATCCGTCACAACATATGGGAGCTTCACTGCTCCTCTCTGCACCATATCCTTGATATAGTGATATTTGATCTCAATGTGCTTCGACCTGTCATGGAACACTAGGTTCTCAGAAAAATTCACACAACTCTGGTTGTCACAAAAGATACCAGTAGCATCCAACGTGAGATCAAATAACTCTGACAATAGCTTCCTCAGCCATACTGCCTCACAACTAGCTGAACAAGCTGCAACATACTCTGCCTCGACTATACTCAGTGCTACGCAGGACTGCTTCCTGCTAAACCAAGAGATCACACCTGATCCCATACTAAAGCAACACCCAGATGTGCTCTTCCTATCTGCAGCACTTCCTGCCCAGTCTGAATCAACATAACCCTCCAAGTCAAACTTTTGATTCGCATCATACTTGATCCCATAATCAATTGTACCCTTTAGGTACCTCAGAATATGCTTTACAGCAACCAGGTGAACACCTCTGGGATCCATCAGGAACTGGCTCAATGTGTTCACTGTAAAGCAAATATTTGGTCTCATGTTCGTCAGGTACATCAAGGACCCAATCATCTGACGATACATCATGACATCAACCGGCTCAGATGAAGCATCACACAGAAGCTTCAGGTTCGATTCCATAGGTGTGGTCATGACCTTGCAGTTCATCATCTCAAACCTCTTCAGTATCTCTATTGCATACTTCCCTTGTCCAAGGAAGATCCCATCTGCACTCTGCCACACCTCCATGCCTAGAAAATAGTGCATCATCCCCAAGTCCTTCATCTCGAACTCGGCAGCAAGCTTCCTCTTGGCGTCGGCAATCAATCCATCCTCACCTGTAACAAACAAGTCATCCACATTCAGAAGTAGTATCATAGGATTGCCTTCCTCAACCTTGTAGTAAAGGTTGGAATCTGCTTTACTCTTGGTAAAGCCTAAACTAGATAGAAATCTGTCTATCCTACCATACCAAGTCCTAGGAGATTGCTTCAAGCCATACGAGGCTTTCTTCAATCTGCACACATATGACTCCCTGTCATATGTCTCAAAAATGAGTGGCTGCTCCACATACACTTCCTCTTCGACTACACCATTCAAGAAAGTTGTCTTGAAATCCATCTGGTGTATCTTCCCCTTCATCACTGCAGCCAGAGAAAGTACTAATCTGATGGAAGTGTATCTAGATATAGGTGCAAAAGTCTCTTCATAGTTAATCCCTCTTTCTGGGAGAAGCCACGAGCTACAAACCTCGCTTTGTATTTCTCCATGCTACCATTTGCAGCATGCTTGATCTTATAGATCCACTTGGAAGTCACAACAAACTTCCCTTCAGGTCTTGGGACCACATCCCAAACATGATCGATTGGTACTTCTCGACCATGGAATCCTTTTACTGTATCCCGTATCCTGGGAACTTCATATTCTTCAATATCTTCAATAGATAGTTTGAACTTCGTTGTTGGAACAAATGTTGTAGTCCTTCTTTTGTAGGTGATGGTATATGATATTTCCTACAAAACAAGTTAAATTGCATGATTAGAAACATCTCATATTTTTCATAACAAATTCTTACACATAAAGAAATATGTCATACAGTCATGCAATTATTTTAGCCAATGCTTCAATACAATATTTATCCATATCCCGTAACTTTCTAGATGCCTTCCAATCTCTACCAGAAATTTGTTAAGAGTGTGCACAACTCCCAACATGTCAGCAAAGAGGTTTCATTCTAGATAAGTAACAATGGAATGTTGTATAGTGCCATAGGCCACTTACCCATCACATGCATATTAGTAGTATAATGTTCATTAATGCAATTATTCTAATATGCATAATACACACCCTAAGTCTAGGAACATAAGCATATACATCATTGAACAATATTATTTAAACAAACAAATATGCAAGAAATGACAATTCAAATACTTATCTTTGTTTGGTTTGTAGGGTGGACCCCCTCTCAATATTTGCTTCCTTGCAGGAACTACTGGAGTGTGCTCCCTCTTGATCTTTGCTTTCCAGATTACCTGTCCTTGAACTTATATCCATCCTCGATCACTTATGCATACTTACTAGTATCATCATTGTGTTATCGTTGAGGTCTCATACATACATTCATTAGTATAATCTCAATACTATCAAAACACAATGATCATTTCAAACATAGATAACAAACATTAGTATTCAAGGTTTCAGGGAATACTTCTTTTACTCATGCATATTCTTTATTTGACCAAAGGACTTTTCTGGTTAGTCATATCATCATAATATGCATAAACCCTTGATTACTTACATTTCTAACTTCATGAATAATCATTATCAACCATACAACAGTATAAGATCCTAACACAATGTAGGATTCTAACTTGATATAGGAAAAACATACATGGTTATCATATTTGCTAGTTATGTCTAGCAATGTCTTCTTGTTCTCTTCAATGACTTGTGCTAGTAACCTACATATCTCATAGGTTAACCATTATAGAACCAAGTTATACATACCTCGTACGTAGATCTTCTATGTGATCCATGACAATGGATGAGTTTCTGTCTTCATGTCACCATG
Organism: Larix kaempferi; assembly: GCA_027924585.1. Classification (NCBI taxonomy): domain Eukaryota; kingdom Viridiplantae; phylum Streptophyta; class Pinopsida; order Pinales; family Pinaceae; genus Larix; species Larix kaempferi. The sequence continues at coordinate 1,880,966 of BSBM01000635.1, read as the reverse complement.
GTCTTGATCTAGAACTTGATTTGTACCTTCATGTTAGCGGATAACATAATCCTCATACAACACCACAATGCATTAGTACAATCATAAGTGTCAAAACCCTAATCAATGAATATCTGCATTCATATTTTTATTAAGGTGATACAACAAGTCTAAAATTAATCAAGATTGTACTAATCTTAATGAAGACAAACATACCATAAACTTAATCATGAACAGATCTCGAAACATACCTAGATAAGTCATACCTGTCGAGATTGCTTGCAATCTTCTTATGTAAGGCCTTAGCCTCATCTCCCTCTGAAAATGGAACTTCTTCACTTATGCAGGTGACCAATCCATTCTCTTCTAGGATTAACCCAATCCACTTGATTTCCATAAACTGGATCTGGAGTTGGATTAGGGTTTGTCAAGGAAACCCTAAAAATTCAAACTTTGAATTTCAAACTTCTGAAAGGATAGAAAGATGTGCCTTGATGAGTTGATCAACCTGGTATACTCAAAATTTGAAAACTGCAAAGTTTCACCCTTCAAATTTGCTTTTCAATCTTTCAGATTCACTAGGGAGGACCCTGAATTAGGGTTTGAGTTTCCCAGAGCTTCACCCAACCAAACAGTTTGATCCAAAGCTCTAAACTTCAATTTTTCCAAGGAGCTTCCAAACTATGGTCACAGATTTCAAAATTTCCCATTTTTGCAGAAGCCCTAATTTTTCACCTTTTCGATCAAAGTCCCGAACTAGGGTTTGATCAATCTTGGCCTTCTTCCCAACCAAAAAATTTGATCTTGATCTCTAAATTTTGGTTTTGATGAGGAGTATCCAGCCATGCTCTCCGATACAAAAATTCCAACATTCTTCGAAACCCTAAATTCCCGGAGCCATGAATGAAGGTGCTCAAAATCCAATTCTGTTTTGACAGAAATATGCACCTTATTGTTTCTGGTGTAACTCTAAAATTTCATATCTACAGGGTCTAAAATTATTCCTGTGGTAGCCTGACCTGTTATCTTTCCAAACCCATAGGTCTGACCTCAAATGGATTCTCTGAGAGAGATTTATGTCAAGTGTCCCAACGTGACCTGTTTATAGGATAAAACAGGAGGGCGAACTTGTACGAAGTGCCATGTGTCACTGGTTCAATTTAGGCCTCTGAAAATAGTACCTGTGAAAGTACAGTCCATTCCCTACCTATCACATTTTTAAAAATTTAATTTGGAGCTTTCTATCCCAAGTTGTGACCTTTTTTCCTAGGTCACTTGTTTATGAGTGAGATCTGGAAGAGGCAGAAACCCTATATTGTACAGATCATAAATATGAAAGTACAACGAATTAGAGGCTCTCCTTTGGACAAAAGGTACATGGGGATCTCATCTTCGACCTATAATATTTTCAGATCCTGAAACCTCGCCGAAATTAATTTATAGTGAAAGTGCTATCATGACTAGCTTTTGCTATATCAAGCCCTAGCTTCGCAAGTGCAACAAGTGTCATAAATGTCATACCATGCCTTCCTTCAGGCTAGCTCTGATCCCATGTTAGTTTTTCAGAATTTCAATCTGATCTAGGATATTAATTGAGAGAATAACATGTACAGCATATCAATCATGGACACAAGAATGCAAACACACAAGAGACACATAGTTTCACCGGGGAAAACCAAGAAGGTGAAAAACCCTGCAACTTCCTGAGAGATAGATAGAGCAATGATACAACCCAAGTACAAGAGATAGTCCTCCTAGCAGCAGCTTCTTTGTAACATCCCGAAAATACCAAAATAAATAAATAAAATTAATAGCAATAATTATCAGAATTATTTAATGCGGAACATATAAGCTAAATCGAAATCATAACTAAGATAAATTAATGACGATGACACGTCATCAACCTTAGATAATATAGTTCTAATTTCTACTTCAGGTATCAACGGATGTTAATCCTCTTTAACGAAAGATCTTTGTATGCTTACGTAAACAAGTGTAGTTTACAAATTTCTTTAAGTTATTGGTTAATATTACATGTTGATATAGTTTGTACTACTTTAATATTCTTGATGGATTGCTGACAATTTGTTTGTTTGTTAATAAAGGGGTCCTATGAGGCACCCTGGACCTTACTTAGCTGCAAAAGCTAAGGCATTTGAAAATGTTTCTATGTGCAGACTGTAGGTAAGAGATCTACAAGACAGCATAATATTTAGACTACTTGTGTTTTTCAATTCATCGTTAATGTAAAATGCTAAGTACTTCCCTGCGACACCAGTGACTAGAGGTAAGGATACTTAGAGGTAAGGATACTTCGTTCTAAATCTAGTTTGTAAGCTGGCTTTCAAAACTCTTCAGTGCTATGAATTTATGTCGTCCAAGTAATTGTTATACAGCTACAATCATTATCAAAATAGTAATACCAAAATCTATTGACAATGCTATTTATAGAATTAGTATTTGTTTCTTTAAGAAAAACTTAGACTACTCTAAATTTTGAATTTAACAATGAATACACAGTTAATCATATATAAATCATAATGACTAGTATTTGTATTGAAAACATAGCTTTAGAGTGTATCTCGTCAATTCTTAAACTATATTTATGATGATGCAAAAGTCTTTCCGTTACATGGCTAAACAAATGGAAATGATCGCAATTATAGTATTTATGCTATAAGCTAGCATTACAAAACTTCATTCTAATGCCTATACAAAATTATAAGAATGAAATAGAAACATATCTTATAGTTACTATGCATTTACATATTACAATGTAATTTAAATATTACAATGCCTAACCTTAAGCTAGAAACTATATGAAACATACACTACATATTACAATGTAATATAATATGATTTTTAAAGTACAATCATATGCTAAACAAAATGCGAACCTAACTATATGTTTACACTGTCGGGCTTTAACATATGCAAACCCTTAATACAATGCAATATGGTATCACAAACATTATATTGAACATATTATGACATAAGCTTCTGTCTTAAGTATGTCTATCATATTCTTGGAATTCACCCAAGCTTCGTGAATGAAGTGCTGAGTTGATGTGCCTTAAATTTTTTATTTGACAGGTTGACAAAAATACGATCATGTATTAAATGTTATGACCGAACTCTATAGTGGAAGCCTAGTTGTCAACCTATGTAGCTCGCCCACGAGAACATTGATTGGTTTTACCACTAGGAAACCTGGCTGGCAAGGTTGTCATGATTCTTCTCCTCCGAGATGTACACTATAATATCCTCTTGGCAAGCATTGCTGGCACTGTTGTGGTTGATGTAATTAATGGGATATCATTGCAAAGTTGCTCGGCCTTCAAAAATGGCACTGTTGGCATCTACATCCTCGTTGATCTTATCAATTCTCGACCGTTGATGTTGCTACCCAAAACCTCATTGTATGTAATGTTTTGCAAGCTCTCCGGTCTTCATTGTTACGCTAGGGTATGGCCGATAGGCTACCCAAAAAGTAAGGTTTAGTGAGAGTAATTCTCAGGGATTTTGATCCTATGACCAGTGAGAGGTAGTTTTCTAAATAGTTACAGGTATTGAACCTTCTGCATTTGAGCTATGATATCCAAATAGTGACAGGGTTTCCTTTTTCTAGTGAAGCAGAAGTGTTTCGGACAGGGTTCGAATCTCCTACGGTTGATAATGATCTACTATGATAGCTTTAGGGTTATTTTAGAATACCAACTTGCTTCGTCGTTTTGATAGTGTAATGGATCGATTCTTCAACATGTCAAAATCAAAGGTAATAATTGAAAACTGTACAAATGTTGTAATACTTGATTCGAATGTTGCAAAATCTTGTTTTGACCCTGCAATGCATCTTTGGCAGGTACCCGTTCGAAAAGAGGTTGATGGTTGAAGAAAAAGAAACTGGAAATTCTACAGTTTTCCTGGTAAGCTCTGGTGGTTCACAAGAAACCTTGTAGGTGCCTAGGTTGGTGTTTTGCTATAAGCCGAGAGTTGGAAACATTTCAGTGATGGCCGACTGCGAAGTTTTTAGTTTGACTTGCTTTGATGTTAAAATGTAAGAGGTTTATCCTCTGTTCATTTAATGCTTGGCTCAGTAGGTTTTTGCTGTAGCACTGTAACCGACTTTGAGTTGGTCTAAACACCTTTGGTTGTTTGAGGGAAAGGACCCAATGTGTTTTTGGAAGACTTAAATGGATAAATAATAGAGTCTCTGTCATGTTTTCACTATGCTGTTGAGCAATCTTTAATGGAGTCGTGTTCTTGTTTTTCTTGCTTCTGAGCTATTGGTTTTCTTGTACTGTAATGATACAGTCTTTTTTAAAAAGATATAAGCAAAAGATTATTTTGAAAACTCTTGATTCAAGTTCAAAAATGAAACTATCTCAGGTCGAAAGTAAATGATTGCTTACTGTACTTCATCAATAATGTCGATAGTTAAGGTTTTGGAAAAGTTATGAGATGAATTCGAATGTCAAAAGTTTTTGCAAAAGATAGTCCACAATGTCTAGTTTGAAACGTAAAAGTATTCTACCTGTGCCTTTTGACTTCTATTTGTCTTGCATTAAGCTAATGGACCAGAAACTTAGCCTGTGTAAAAACAATTCTGATAGTGTAATTGTTTTCAAATGTTGAGATGTGTTCTACTAGGGTTATGAATTTTCAATGAACAATGATAAGGATTCGTGCTTTCTACTGTGTGAAAAAATTATGTCTTAAGAAGGTTTCAAAATGTTAGCTAGGCTTTGAGAAAGAAATGTTTAAGATTTGCCATGAAAGGCTTGAGCAGAACAATGAAGGATTGTGTATTTAATTCTAGGTTTTGGTAATAAAATAGGGTTTGATACTATTTTGAGATATTCAAGATTGGAAACAAAAGTATAAGTAATGTAAAATAAAATATGAATATTTGTATTAGATTGATACAAAAGTAATTATTGAAAATACAGTTGTATTGAAAACAATCTATGACAAATATGAGAAAAGTGAAGAGTGTTTGCTCATAACAAAAATTGTATGGAAATAAATTGCAGCTACTAAATTCTTGAAATTACAATTATTTTGAAAACATGAAATGTTTAATATTGAATGCATTTGTTTGCTATCTGAAATGAATAGGGTTAAGAGAAAAAATATATGACTTATACAAAAATTAGGCTATGTTATCTTTCATGTATTAACAAAAGAGATTCTATATTACTGTTGATGTTAATTAGTAATTTTTACCATGTGTAAATATAGGACAGAATTGTAAACAGAACACTTACTGCAATTATTTGTCCAATCAATGGCAATCTGCCTATCTCTTATCTATCATTTAATTTGCTTCTCTATACTAGAGTACGATGCAAATAACAACATTTGGAAAAATATAGAGATGGTTATCAAATCAGATCTTTAACAAAGCTTTATCATTCAGACTTAAACATAGATCAAAAAATAAATTATTTTACAAAACAAAGTTTGATAATTTTACTAAACAGAAGTATTAAACTGTAAACAAAATAAGAACAGCAAAACCTGGTCAACTGTAGGGAAACAAACAGCCCAAGGAGCCTGTTCCACCCAACCAATTCCTGAAGACAGCCAAGTTACTTGCCTTAGGACCCCCGAGCCTGTTCACTGAACCACCAGGAGGAAGAAACTTTAGAAGCTTAGGACCTCAACTTGCAGTAGTAATAGTTATCCAGTCTTAAAGACTTAGCAGTCAAGGGGACCTGCACTAGCACCTCTGGTTCTCCTTCTCAGAATAATTTGTAGACTTATAGTTGCACTCTCACATAGCCTCCCTATTCGAATATCTCAGTGATCACCTAATGCACATGAGGAAAATTTCTGCAGAAAATATTGTGTAAGAGCTGCCTGCTCAATTCGAATTTTCCTTATGTAGGCCTTTCAGTTGTTAACTAGTCATTAAATGAGCTGCCTGCTCACTCCCTCCACCAGGGGGATAATGCCACATTTGTAGGGGTATTTGTCCCATAACCAACAACTAGTGGTGAAGTGCAATTGCTGCCATCTGTCCCATGCCTTCTAACAGCTTCCATTCCTCCTAGTGGGTCAGTGAACACTCATTTAACAGTTCCCTTGGGTGTTTGTCTCCTACTTTAATTTATTAAATAATAATAATTCAGTAATTACATTCATCCTTGACCAAACTTGGTCATAATTACAAAACTTTGTAATTAAAAATTAACATAAAGTCTTTTGCCAATAATAATAATATTTTTAGAATTTGGGTAGGTGACATACACCCCCCCTTAAGTCTCAACATCATCCTCGATGTTGGTTTATCACTCTCTGAGTGTTCCTGAAACAGAGTTGGGTATGCTTCCTGCATACTACTCTCCAACTCCCAGGTTGCCTCTTCTGGGCTAAGGTGCTTCCATTGCACCTTTACTTTCCCAATGGTGCGATTCCGGAGCAGATTTTCCCTCCTTTAGAGGATGCAGTTCGGTTCCACCTGAAAATATCTGTCTTGTCCCACCTGTACAGCATTCCAGTTTACAACATGAGTAGCATCGTGTACATACTTCTTTAAAAATGATATATGAAAAACATTATGTATCTTTAAATGTGGTGACAAAACCAGTTGATATGCCACTAGTCCAACCTTGGACAATATTTCAAAAGGACCATAATACCTGGGTGCCAACTTGGCACAGCTTCCCAATTTCAATGAAGTCTTTTTCGGTCTTACCTTGAGGAACACATGTTCACCAACCTGGAACTCTTTATGAGTCAATGTTTGACTCTTTTACCTATCTTGGGCAGCTTTTAAATTTCCTTGTACCTATTTCACAATTAGTTCTAACTCCTATAACAATTTAGGTCCTAAAACAACTCTATTTACTGGGTCATTCCAAGAAACAGGTGTATCACATTTCCTACCATAAAGAATTTCAAATGGGCTAAGTCTGGATGATGCATGATAATGGTTATTATATGGAAATTCTGCTAAGTGTAAGTAGTCTTCCCACTTACCAGGCTGATCCTTAACATACATTCTCAGTAAGTCTTCCAAAACTTGATTCACCCTTTCTGTCTGTCCATCCATTTGTGGATGAAATGTTGTGCTGAAATTTAAGGTTGTATTCAACCCTTTAAACAAAGACCTCCAAAAGTTTCCAGTGAACTTAGAGTCGTGATCTGAAATTATCACTTTTGATATACCATGTAGTCAAAAAATCTGTTTCATGAAGATTTCTACAATGTTTGGAGCCTTATGAGTAGTCTTCACAGGTATAAAGTGTGCTGCTTTGCTAAGCTTGTCTACTAACACCATGATAGAGTCATTTTGTTTCTGATTTTTGGGTAGTCCAGAAATAAAGTCTATGCTTATCACTTCCCATTTCCAACTCAGTATAGGTAATGGATGTAACAATCCGGCGAGATGTTGGTGTTCAACTTTCACTTTTTGACAATCCAAACATTTAGCTATGTACTTTGCTAGTTCATCTTTCATTTTGGGCCAGTAGCATTCTTTCCTTAGCATAGTAATGGTCTTCTGATAACCTGGATGGCCAGAGTAATGGCTTTTGTGCATCTCATTTAAAATTAGAATTTTTATCTCTAGTATGTTAGGTACATGCAATCTACTTTTGTATAGCAATAGTCCATTTTCCTTCATTCTGAAATCTGCCATAGAATTTTCAGAACTATTATTTGCTGTCTTTTCCTTTAACTTTCTGTATTCTTCATCCGTTTCACTCCTTTCAAGGATCTAATTTTCTAAATCTATTGAGTAAGTACTGATGGCTGAAATAAAATCCAGTTTTGCTTTACGACTTAATGCATCTGCAACCTTGTTCTCTTTCCCTTTAATATGTTGAATTTCGAAATCATACTCACTTAAGAAAGTTAACCATCTAGCTTGTCTAGCGTTCAGATTTGTCTGATCTAATAAATATTTCAGACCCATGTTGTCTGTCAATAAGGTAAATTTTCTACCAATAAGGTGGTGACGCCACATTTTTAAAGCATGAATTACTGCTAATAACTCTAAATCATAAGTAGAGTAATTCTTCTCATGTATTTTCAGCTTTCTTGATTCGTATGTCACAGCATGCCCTTCTTGTGTTAGGACTCCACTGAGTCCGTCATTACAAGCATCTGTGCAAACTATGAAATCTTTATGAGGATCTGCTATCCTCAAAATAGGTGTGTAGTCAATAATTCCTTTAACTTCTTAAAACTGTCTGAACATTTCTGATCCCACACAAATTTCTTCCCTTTCTTCTGCAAGGAGGTTATGGGGTTTGCAATCTTTGAAAAACCCTCTATAAATTTTCTGTAATATCCAGTAATACCCATAAATTATCTTACATCCGACACATCCTTAGGAACCAACCAATCATTAATGGCTTTTATCTTGTCAGGGTCAACCGAGATTCCTTCTTTAGAAATTATGTGTCCTAAATACTGAATTTTGTCCTTGTGGAAGTCACACTTACTAAACTTAGCGTATAGTTAATGATCTCTCAAAACTTGTAAGATAATCCGTAAATGTTCATCATGCTCTTCTTTTCTTTTAGAATACACTAAAATGTCATTTATAAACACAACAACAAACTTATTTAAGTATTTGTGCAGAATATTGTTCATCAAACACATAAATACAGTCGGGGCATTAGTCAAGCCAAATGGCATGACTACGAACTCATAATGTCCATATCGAGTTCTAAAAGCTGTTTTGAAAATATCTTCATCCTTAACTCGTACTTGATGATATCCTAACCTTAGATCAATCTTTGAAAATATCATTGCTCCTCACAGCTGATCAAATAGATCGTCTATGCGGGGCAACAGATATCAATTTTTTACTGTCATCTTATTAAGCTGGCGATAATCTATGCACAGTCTTAGGGTTCCATCTTTCTTCTTAACAAATATAACAGGTGCTCCCCAAGGAGACACACTAGGTCTTATATAATTCTTATCAATCAGTTCCTTCAACTGTGATTTCAATTCGTTTAATTCCAATTATATATTCATTATGTATGGAGCTTTAGAATTTGGTACTGCTCCTGGTATTAACTCAATGGTAAAATATAAATCTCTTTTAGGAGGTAATCCTAGAATCTCCTCAGGAAATACATCCTTGAAATCCTTTAGGACAGGTGTGTCTTCTAATTTCAGTTTGTCCTCTTTACAAATAAACTCAGCATTTACTACATTTACTGCAAACAACTGACATCCTTTCCTAACTTCCCTCTTAACTTGCATGGCTAAAATCTGGCTAAGGGTTACCTTTCTTGGGATACCTTTTACTTCTACAGTTTTTCCTTCTTCATTTAAACACATAAAACTTTTTTCATAACAGTTCAGAATGACATGATGGGCTTCTAACTAGTCCATTCCGATTATAATATCATAGGATCCTAAAGGTAAAATATTCAACTTGATTTGTGTCTTTAACTGATTCATGGATAAAGCACAACTTTCTTTAAAATATGATACTTTCCTCTTTGTTCCAGTTGCTAGTCTAACTAACCAAGATTTATTGAACTTTTCTGTTTTCAATTTAAGACTTTCCACAATATCAGGTGATATATAACTTAAGCTAGAACCTGGGTCAATTAAAATAGTAACAGGATGATTTTGTAGTGTACCTTCAATCTCTACCATAGAGATTTGATGATTTGCTTGCCTATTGTCGAGTGCTGCATTGATTCTGGGCATCTCCCTCGCCACTTCTCTAACAGTAGGTTTAGTCTGAATAGAGTGAATGTTGTTAACTGTCTGCTTCCTCTTGGGACATTCTGATGCATAGTGAGGACCATGACACTCAAAACATTTGATGGGTGCCTTTTGTTCATTGGTCCTGGTATTATTGGGAGCATTTGTGAGTGCTGCAGAATTTTGCTGTTGACTGTTTCTAAAATTATTTCCTTGAAAATTCCGATTCTGAAATTTTTTCTTTTGGAAACCGGAATTCCCACTGAACCTGTAAGTTTTCTTTTTCAGCTCAAAATTGTTGGGCTTATGACTTTTCTAGTTTGACAGTCCTTCTCTTTTTCGATTAGTGTCATAACAGAAAACTGCCTTTCTCATAGCCTCTTCCAAGGTTTTTGGATTGTCATACTCGATTCTGTCCTTAATATTGAAAGGTAGATAGCTCAAGTATCTTTGAATGTTCGGTTTTTCTTCCACGAGATATGGCACATATCTCAATAAGTTCATAAATTTACTGTTCATTTCCTTCATATTCATACTTCCCACCTTTAAATCGTAGAATTCTTTGGATTTTTCTTCATAGTACTGTTCAGATAAAAATTTCTTCTTGAAGTATCGTTTAAAAGTACTCCAGTTTACATCCTTATCCTTGATACCCTTTACTCTTTTGATGTCCTGCCACCAAATATCCGCTTTTCTGGTCAAGTTATATATAGCCATTTCTGCTTTCAAGGATTCTAAATAGTTATAAATCTAAAAATATTTCTTCAAGCCGGACAGCCATGCTTCAACTCTCTCGCCCTTCTCAGTTTCTCCATTGAAAGTTGGAGGTCTAATCTTTGTTAACTCCCCAGAAATCTGTTCATACTCTTTATGGCTTTTCTTTCTGGGTTTGTAATCTCCTTTACTATTATCGCTTGAATAGTTACGTTTCTTTTTAAGTACTTCAATAGCATCTCCCGATGATGTTGAACTTCTGTTCACTTCATCAGTTTTCATTCTCTTACTTTTGTTACCATGAGGCAGATCCCAACCTTGGAGATATCTTCATTTCCTTTCTCCTGCTCATCAATTGGGCACTGTTCAAACAACACTTGGTTTAACTCTTCTTATGCCTTCAGAATTCTTTCATTATCTTGTTTCACAGATCTAATTTTTGCCTTTAACTCCTGAAACGCACGTAACAATTCTGACGAATTGTCATTCAATTCACCGTGGCCTTCTTCTGCATAGTGATGTCCCGTGCTATGGTTGTTTGGTTGAAATTTGTCTTCTAAATGTTTAGCTAAGTTATCCATACCTGTAACTTAAAATGATTTCTATATAACACAATAGTTTAAATTTTAATTAATAAGATTTTCTACTATAATAAAATTTTATGTTGCATGTTCTTGGACCTTTTTCAGGCCTAGAGTTCGAACATGAGCTCTGATACCACATGTAACATCCCGAAAATACCAAAATAAAAAAATTAATAGAAATAATTATCAGAATTATTTAATGCAGAACATATAAGCTAAATCGAAATCATAACTAAGATAAATTAATGACGATGACACGTCATCAACCTTAGATAATATAGTGTAATTTATACTTTAGGTTTAAACGGATGTTAATCCTCTTTAACGAAAGATCTTTGTATGCTTACGTAAACAAGTGCAGTTTACAAATTTGTTTAAGTTCTTGGTTAATATTACATGTTGATACAGTTTGTACTGCTTTAATATTCTTGATGGATTGCTGATAGTTTGTTTGTTTGTTAATAAAGGGGTCCTATGAGGCACCCTGGAGCTTACTTAGCTGCAAAAGCTAAGGCATTTGAAAATGTTTCTATGTGCAGACCGCAAGTAAGAGATCTACAAGACAGCATAATATTTAGAGTACTTGTGTTTTTCAATTCATCATCAATGTAAAATGCTAAGTACTTCCCTGTGACACCAGTGACTGGAGGTATGGATACTTGGTTCTAAATCTAGTTTGTAAGCTGGCTTTCAAAAATATTCAATGCTATGAATTTATGTCGTCCAAGTAATTGTTATACAGCTGCAATCATTATCAAAACAGTAATACCAAAATCTATTGACAATGTTATTTATAGAATTAGTATTTGTTTCTTTAAGCAAAACTTATACTTCTCTAAGTTTTGAATTTAACAATGAATACACAGTTAATCATATATAAAGCATAATGACTAGTATTTGTATTGAAAACATAGCTTTAGAGTGTATCTCGTCAATGCTCAAACTATATTTATGATGATGCAAAAGTCTTTGCATTACATGGCTAAACAAATGGAAATGATCATAATTATAGTATTTATGCTATAAGCTAGCATTATAAAACTTCATTCTAATGCCTATACAAAATTATAGGAATGAAATAGATACATATCTTATAGTTACTATGCATTTACATATTACAATGCCTAACCTTAAGCTTGAAACTATATGAAACATACACTACATATTACAATGTAATATGATATGGTTTTTAAAGTACAATCATATGCTAAACAAAATGCGAACCTAACTATATGTTTGCAGTATTGGGCTTTAACATATGCAAACCCTGAATACGATGCAATATGGTATCACAAACATTATATTGAACATATTATGACATAAGCTTTTGTCCTAAGTATGTCTATCGTATTCTTGGAATTCACCCAAGCTTCGTGAATGAAGTGTTGAGTTGATGTGCCTTAAATTTGTTATTTGACAGGTTGACAAAAATACTATCATGTATTAAATGTTATGACCGAACTCTATAGTGGAAGCCTGGTTGCCAACCTACGTAGCTCGCCCACGAGAAATTTGATTGGTTTTACCACTAGGAAACCTGGCTAGCAAGGTTGTCACGACACTTCTCCTCCGAGATGTACCCTGTAATATCCTCTTGGCAAGCATTGTTGGCACTATTGTGGTTGATGTAATTAATGGGATATCATTGCAAAGTTGCTCGGCCTTCAAAAATGGAACCGTTGGCATCTCCATGCTCGTTGATCTTATCAATTCTTGACCATTGATGTTGCTACCCAAAACCTCATTGTATGTAACGTTTTGCAAGCTCTCCGGTCTTCATTGTTATGTTAGGGTATGGCCAACAGGCTGCCCAAAATGTAGGGTTTAGTGAGAGTAATTCTCAGGGGTTTCGATCCTGTGACCTATGAGAGGTAGTTTTCTAAATAGTTACAGGTATTGAACCTTCTGCATTTGAGCTACAATATCCAAATAGTGACAGGGTTTCCTTTTTCTAGTGAAGCAGAAGTGTTTCGGACAGGGTTCAAATCTCCTACGGTTGATAATGATCTGTTGTGATAGCTTTAGGGTTATTGTAGAGTACCAACTTGCTTTGTCATTTTGATAGTGTAATGGATCGATTCTTCGACATGCCAAAATCAAACGTAATAATCGAAAACTATACAAATGTTGTAATACTTGATTCAAATGTTGCAAAATCTTGTTTTGACCCTGTAATGCATGTTTGGCAGGTACCCATTCGAAAAGAGGTTGACGGTTGAAGAAAAAGAAACTGGAAAAACTACGGTTTTCTTGGTAAGCTCCGGTAGTTCACAAGAAACCTCGTAGGTTCCTAGGTTGGTATTTTACTGTAAGCCGAGAGTTGGAAACATTTCAGTGATGGTCGACTGCGAAGTTTTTAGTTTGACTTGCTTTGATGTTAAAATGTAAGAGGTTTATCCTCCGTTCATTCAATGCTTTGCTCAGTAGGTTTTTACTGTAGCACTGTAACCGACTTCGAGTTGGTCTAAACACCTTTGGTTGTTTGAGGGAAAGGACCCAATGTGTTTTTGGAAGACTTAAATGGATAAATAATAGAGTCTCTGTCATGTTTTCACTATGCTGTTGAGCAATCTTTAATGGAGTCGTGTTCTTGTTTTTCTTGCTTCTGAGCTATTGGTTTTCGTGTACTGTAATGATACAGTCTTGTTTAAAAAGATATAAGCAAAAGATTATTTTGAAAACTATTGATTCGAGTTTGAAAATGAAACTATCTCAGGTCGAAAGTAAATGATTGCTTACTGTACTTCGTCAATAATGTCGATAGTTAAGGTTTTGGAAAAGTTATGAGATGAATTCGAATGTCAAAAGTTTCTGCAAAAGATAGTCCACAATGTCTAGTTTGAAACGTAAAATTATTCTACCTGTACCTTTTGACTTCTATCTGTCTTGCATTAAGCTAGTGGACCAAAACCTTAGCCTGTGTAAAAACAATTCCGATAGTGTAATTGTTTTCAAATGTTGAGATGTGTTCTACTAGGGTTATGAATTTTCAATGAACAATGATAAGGATTCGTGCTTTCTGCTGTGTGAAAAAATTATGTCTTAAGAAGGTTTCGAAATGTTAGCTAGGCTTTGAGAAAGAAATGTTTAAGATTCTCCATGAAGGGCTTGAGCAGAACAATGAAGGACTGTGTATTTAATTCTAGGTTTTGGAAATAAAATAGGGTTTGATACTATTTTGAGATATTCAAGATTGGAAACAAAAGTATAAGTAATGTAAAATAAAATATGAATATTTGTATTAGATTGATACAAAAGTAATTATTGAAAATACAGTTGTATTGAAAACAATCTATGACAAATATGAGAAAAGTGAAGAGTGTTTGCTCATAACAAAAATTGTATGGAAATAAATTTCAGCTGCTAAATTCTTGAAATTACAATTATTTTGAAAACATGAAATGTTTAATATTGAATGCATTTGTTTGCTATCTGAAATGAATAGGGTTAAGAGAAAAAATATATGACTTATACAAAAATTAGGCTATGTTATCTTTCATGTATTAACAAAAGAGATTCTATATTATTGTTGATGTTAATCAGTAATTTTTACCATGTGTAAATATAGGACAGAATTGTAAACATAACACTTACTGCAATTATTTGTCCAATCCATGGAAATCTGCCTATCTCTTATCTATCATTTAATTTGCTTCTCTATACTAGAGTACGATGCAAATAACAGCATTTGGAAAAATATAGAGATGGTTATCAAATCAGATCTTTAACAAAGCTTTATCATTCAGACTTAAACATAGATCAAAAAATAAATTCTTTTACAAAACAAAGTTTGATAATTTTACTAAACAGAAGTATTAAACTGTAAACAAAATAAGAACAACAAAACCTGGTCAACTGTAGGGAAACAAACAACCCAAGGAGCCTGTTCCACCCAACCAATTCCTGAAGACAGCAAAGTTACTTTCCTTAGGACCCCCGAGCCTGTTCACTGAACCACCAGGAGGAAGAAACTTTAGAAGCTTAGGACCTCAACTTGCAGTAGTAATAGTTATCTAGTCTTAAAGACTTAGAAGTCAAGGGGACCTGCACCAGCACCTCTGGTTCTCCTTCTCATAATAATTTGTGGACTTACAGTTGCACTCTCACATAGCCTCCCTATTTGAATATCTCAGTGATCACCTAATGCACATTAGGAATATTTCTGCAGAAAATATTGTGTAAGAGCTACCTGCTCAATTCGAATTTGCCTTATGTAGGCTGCCTAGGCCTTTCAGTTGTTAACTGGTCATTAAATGAGCTGCCTGCTCACTCCCTCCACTTGGGGGATAATGCCACATTTGTAGGGGTAGTTGTCCCATAACCAACAGCTAGTGGTGAAGTGCAATTGCTTCCATTTGTCCCATGCCTTCTAACAGCTTCCATTCCTCCTAGTGGGTCAGTGAACACTCATTTAACAGTTCCCTTGGGTGTTTGTCTCCTACTTTAATTTATTAAATAATAATAATTCAGTAATTACATTCATCCTTGACCAAACTTGGTCATAATTACAAAACTTTGTAATTAAAAATTAACATAAAGTATTTTGCCAATAATAATAATATTTTCAGAATTTGGGTAGGTGACATTCTCCTCCTCCCCTAGTGCGCCACTCTCCAATGAGTGTGAGAGTGAGAAAGTGAGTGATCAAATAGAGTGCCTCCCGCACTCTATTTATACTTGACTTGACTTGCCTAATAACCTTTACTAGGTCGTCCTTAACTTAACCATATAACATAATGCTGACAAGGCCGACCCCCAATAGGGTGGTCTAATAACCCTTTAACCCACATGACTTATACAGGGCTGACCCCAACAAGGTGGTCTAATAACCCATCAAGTATAAGTTACGACACTTACAATATAAATGACGACACTTCCGTATAGAGGAATAATAACATCTCTATAGGAATACAAACACTTATGTATAGAGGAATAATAACATTTCTGTAGGAATACAATATACATATATGAAATACATTCCGAAGTTACAAATACATCAACAGTGCATACAAACTCTGTAACAATAGGTTGGTGCTTACATAAATTTATAAAGATTAATTTTTGTGGTTTTCTCTCAAAAGGGTTTCCACGTTATATCTTGTGTATTGTGATTTGAGCTTATGTGTATTTATTGTTTCATAGTTAATGAATGATTGATGAATTCTTATTTAAAGGAATAAAAATTAATATACTATTTCACCCCCCTCCCCTCTCTCAGTATAACCATAATTTCAATTGAAGGAATAGCAGTGGATCCAGAAAAGATAGAAGCTATTATTGGATGGCATACACCCTATAATGTGTCACAAGTAAGGTCATTCATGGGATTGGTTGGATACTACATAATATTTATATAATGATTCTCCAAAGTGGCACATCCAATTACATCATTGCAGAATAAAGGAGTCAATTTTCAGTGGACACCACGGTATGAAAAAAGTATCCAATCGTTAAATAGATT
This sequence comes from Larix kaempferi, assembly GCA_027924585.1. Classification (NCBI taxonomy): domain Eukaryota; kingdom Viridiplantae; phylum Streptophyta; class Pinopsida; order Pinales; family Pinaceae; genus Larix; species Larix kaempferi. The sequence goes on along the minus strand of BSBM01000635.1, from coordinate 1,864,550 downwards.
GCTCACCAGTACACTAATACTCAATATTGTTGATACATATGAATATTTTTTTGTATGTATAGATTCTTTCCAAGAAGGAATTGGTGGATTTCTTATGAAAAATGGACATGCAATTTGTTATGAATAGAGAATGCTTAAGGAGCATGATAAAAATTATGTCACACATGAATTGGAACTTCCTACTATTGTGCATGCATTAAATATGTCGAGGAATTATCTCATAGTAAGAAATTTGAGTTGAGAACATATCATAGTGGGATAAAATATTTATTTGAGAAGCAAAATTTAAATGCATGACAATCAAGATGGTTGGAATTTCTATGTGAGTTTGACTTTGATATCAAACATATTAAAGGAAAGGAGAACAATATTGTTGATGCACTCAGTAGAAGAGTTCATGCTATGCATGCTTTAGTCATTACTATGTGCAAATCATATTTAAAAACCGGAATTCTTGAGGCTGTCATATTAGATTAACATTACCTTCATGTAAAACAAGAATTACAATAGGAAACTGTACAACATGAATATGGAGGCTACAGGTTGGAAGACGATGGAATTCTTTTATACAAAAGTAGAGTTTACGTTCCTAGTTCAAGGGAATTAAGTAAATTGGTCATGATTTAGATGCATAATGTTCCATATATACGGTGTCAGATAAATCCCAAATCTATCTTATTAAATGCAAAAATGATTATTTATACATTCATGGATGGCTGTTTGTTTTCATCTTCCAACAACTATCTGAATTCCTTACGGGCTCTTCATATTCTCAATGATATTTACAATATTTACCATTTTTTCTTGGAACTATTATCCTAAAGGATTACGTTTCAAACATCCCCCCCTTAATTCGAAGGGGTGTTTGTAAGTATGAGCATGTTTCTAAACCTCTCAAAGTTTTCTCATCCAAGCACTTTGGTGAAGATGTCTAAAATTTTCTCGTTCACAGAACAATGTCATAGAGGAGTTATCTTGGTCTTTACATGATGTCGAATCAAATGGTACTTTGTTTTGTTGTGCTTAGTTCGATCATGGAATCTGGAATTCTTGTCCAACTTGATTGCAAAAGTGTCATCGATCAATACAGGAGTGGAGGTCTCTTATTTCTCCTACAAATATTCAAGTATTTCCTAATCCACACTATTTTCGTTGCTTTAGCATCAGCCACATATTCTTCCTCTATTGTAGAATCTGCTAGAACTGATTGTTTGTGTGATATCTAGGAGACAGATGTTGATCCAAGAATTATTGTGTATCCATAAGTAGACACTCATGTATCTTTGTCTCCATCAAAGTATAAATCAGAGTACCCAATAAGTTTGAAGTCATCCACCTTAGAGTACTTGAGTCCAAAGTCTTGAGTTCCCTTCAAGTACCTTAGAACTCTTTTAGAAACAGACTAGTTTCCTTCACAAGGTTTGCGCATGAACCTTGATAGGATGCCATCAACATATGAAATGTCTAGTATGGTGGCTTTAAGGTGGATAATGCTTCCCACAAGCTATATATACTTGGTCACATCCTCAAAAAAAATTTCCTTCAATCGATGTGAGATTCAACTTTTGTTCCACTAGAGTTGAGAGCGGGTTGCATTCTTTCATGCAAATTCTATTCAACAATTCTCCAACATACTTCTTCTAGGAGATGAATATGTACTTAGGATGTTGAGTCACTTCAATTCCCAAGTAGTAGTGAAGGTGTCCTGGATCTATCATTTCAAATCTCTTCTTCAAATATTTCCTTATGGATGCAATATAAATTTCATTGTTCCCTATCATCTACATAAACCACAAGAAAGACAACAGGTTTTCCAACTTTCTTTACAAACAATTTTACCTCATCAAGATTATAATGTGTGAAATTTAGCTTCACAAGATGCTCGGTTAGATTTTCATAACATGCTTGAGGTACTTGTTTCAGGCCATACAAGGACTTGACGAGTTTGCATACCTTTTTTTCTTGTCCCTTTACAACAAATCCTTCTGGCTAAGACATGAAGGCATTTAGTCTCCATTCAAGAATGTTTTTCTTACATCCATCTGGTGGAATTTCCACCCATTTTGTGTAGCCAAAGACAATAAGGTGTGGATGGTATCCCATTTTGTTGTGGGGGATAATGTATCTTCATAGTCAATTCCTTCCTTTTGTGCATAGCCTTTCGCCACAAGCCTCGCTTTGTGGTTGTTAATTGAGCCATCTGATTTGTATGTGTTCTTGTATACCCACTTGCAATTGATTAGTTCAGTTCCAACTAGTGGGTCAACTATCTTCTAGGTTCCATTCTTCATGAGTGCATCATACTCATTATGCATGCCTTCTTTCCACTTATCATGAGTAGTAGCCTCTTCAAAGGAAGTTGGTTCAAAGTTGGCAGATAAATTCAATTCACAATCAAATAAAATATCCATGTCATCACCTGAGTTATCTGCATCTCCTCCATCTTATTGTATGGTTGAGATTCTTGTTCATATCTTTCCAACTTCAACTGGATGGAAACTTTCAAGTGTATTTGTGGCCCATTTAGGAACTTTCTATGATGGTCTAGGTTGATTGGCTGGTGGTGCTTCATTTTATTCAAGATTCAGTATTCAAATCCTATCAATCACATCATCCAGTTGAGCCTCCTGTTCAAGTGAGGTGGCAGGAACTTCTTCTTCATGAGTTTCTTCATGAAGGGGTGTTTGTGCTTCAAAAGAAAATTCTAGATATTGGTCCAAGATAGGGATCCCCCCTTCAAGATGTGGAATTTCGTTATCATCTTCATAATATGTCTTTAGATGGAAAAATTTATCCAGATGATCAAGATATCTATCAATAGACTCGTCATTTTTATTAGTTTCAAGAAAAAAGCAATCTCTAGAGACAATTAACTTCTTGTTTACCTCATCATAAAGATCATCTACCTTGGAGGTGTCTAAATACCCCAAGAAAATGCATTTTCGACTTTTAGTACCAAGCTTATCTCTTTGCTCCTTTGGTATCAAGGCATAGCAGGTGGAACCAAAAACCCTGAGATGCTTCATCGATGGCATGTGGAGTCTTGTTTTCAAGAGCATGAGATGGAATTCTATTTCTCAAATAGGATGAACAAAATACTACAACACCCCAAAACATTAGTTTTACATTCTTGAAAAACATCATTTAGTGCAACATATTCATCATGGTTCTATTCATTTTTTATGCCACACCATTTTGTTGAGGGTCGTAAGGAACTGAAGTTTGATGTGCAATCCCATGTTGATGAAGATAGCCTTCAAAATCATTAGAAGTGTATTCTTTTCCATTATCAGTACGAAGTGTGCCAATATGAGATTGTGCTTGATTTTCTATCTATTCATGAAAAATTTTGAATGTTTGAAATGCTTTAACATTTGTCTTTAACAAGTATACCCAACACATTCTGGTGTAGTCATCAACAAAGGTCATGACATATCTATTACCATGGGTAGAAGGAATAAGCATGGGGCCACATAACTTAGAGTGAACCAGCTCTAACTTTTTACATGCTTTGAATTTTGACTCTTGGAATGGTTGCTTACTATGTTTTCCTAGTATGCATGTATCACATTTGTTCATCTTCCTAAGAATGGTGGAAAAACCAAAGAATCCATTATTTATCAAAAAACAAAGACTGTTATAATTTAGATGACCATATCTAGCAAGACATAACAAATTGGATGATATATTACCTTCTCCATGTTGAGAGAGGTAGGAAAAGTTGTGAACTCTTGCAAATGATCCCTTCAGCTTCAACAACTTTCCATCTTCATATCTAGTCATGATGACTTGGTTATTAGAGGACTTCCTTATTTCTATGATTCCATTGAACATGTGGATGGAATGGCCTTGCTATCAAATGTGCACTAAGGAAAACATGCTTCTCTATAACTTTGGAATATAAAGAACATTGTTCAACACAAAGTTAGGGAATCAATACATCTTGAGCCTGATGGAACCAATTCCCTTTGGTTTAAGGCTAGATTTGTCTACAAAATACACTATACTATCGACAATGTCATTCATTTATTCAAAACGGTATTTTCTAAATGTTATGTGGGATGTTGCACTAGTATCAAGCAACCAACAATATTTATAAGATGAATAAGATGTGATTTCATTTATTCCAAGGTTACAATGTGCAACAATACAATGAGAAGAATCGGGAGCTTTTCTAGCCTCTTGGATCTTATTTTTGTCTACTTTCTTTTGGTTATGTCTTCATTTGATGGATTCCCAAGGGGCCCAGCATTGATATTCTTCATTTCCATTCCTCCCATAGCGCATACACTTCAAATTTGGTCTTTTGCTTGAGTTGTTTATACCCCCCCTTCCTCTGAAATTTCTTCTTCCTCATCCTCTTTTGTTGCTTTCTCCCTTGGAAGGGTCTTTTGACTGGTTCTTTTCTTTTTCAACAAGGAAAAGGGTCTCTCTAGTAGGCTCACTAGTATTATTTCCAAATTCTTTCTCTCTGTCTGCAATCTTTTCCACCAATGTGTCGAAGGTGAGGTCCTTGAAGTGTCACTAGATTGAAGTGATTCAAGGTAGTATGAATGTGTAGGATAAAGGGACTTTACAAAGGAAACAAGTGGAATTTCTGGTTCCATGCTTGTGGCTTGAATCTTATGCATAATTGTTGTGATCTCAAACGCAACCATCATTGGATCATTATCCTTCACTTCCAAACTGAACAATTTCAACATCAACTAAATCTCCTCCATTTCAGAATGTGAGTCATGCAAATCCTTCAATGTTTTCAGGGATTCAAAACATGATGTTGTAGGTAGTATGTGTTGACTCACCTCTTTACTTATTGTTGCAGTGATCATCGCCAATTCCTTGTTGTCTTTGGTCTCCCATATTTCTCATTCTTTCTATGATGTTGGTATAAGCTTGGGGTCATATTTCAAGGTCAGTCCCGATTCTTTTTTAATGGTGGTGCATTCACATATGCCACGCCACATATCATTGTAGATGAATGTGGATTTAATATTCCTCGACCACTCAGGATATTTGTCTTTACCAGTGATTATTGTATCAACTATGGACATCAGTGAATGCATATTTGCAACAATCACCTTTGTCACTTGAAAATAAAAGGTGTTTGGGAAGCAAAGAAGAAAAAGGTGCAGGTTTAGGTCTTTGCCACCTTGTTTACAATAGTTTAAAACAATCTTTGCAACAAAATTTCAGCTTAATAGATGCAATCTCTGCAATAAGCTCTATACAATTAAAATTTAGTATATGTTATTTACAATACAATCTCTTCAAGGTTCAACACAACTCTTCAATATGTAATATATTGTGCAACAATATTTATTTGTGGAAAAATTAGCCATCATTCAATCCAACTCGCAACAACAAAATAAAATGAAATAATACCAATCCTCAAGCAGAAGGTCACAGGTACAACGCAGTCTTAAAATTTTATGTAGTCCATGCTCATCATGTGAAGGATCCCATGAAGCTACACACATAGAGTCTTCGAGAGGTCTATGCATACCTAGAGAATTCCATAGCAACGCCTTTGAAGTGATGTATAGATCATGCAACAGTCACAAGGGATATGAGGAAGATATTAGGGTTGATAAGATCACACCAGCTCCACAATGTCGCTTCACCAACAGCTTCACCAACGTTTCACCACAGTAGCATAAAAAATATGTCAGGTCACAACATTCAAGTTACACCAGTCAGAACAACATCTCACGGGTATATTCACGTTGAGGGTTTCACCATAGCGATTTTCCCAACTCTTCATCCCACAGTTGTCACCACAGGCTTGTCAACGCTCTTCACCATGATATATGGTTCACGGTGGTCTCTACACGGCATGGACGCAACAAAAAGGTGATATTGGTGCACTCCAATATGATACCACCAATGGGTTCAACTAGCAGTATTCACTGAGATAAATCACATAGAGTACGCACTAAGAGAGGGTCCAGGGTTTATGCATGTGCATTTCCTCAATGCAGATAAAGAATGGGAGTCAGAGCTCACCACAAGAACATCTTCACAATACAATGTAGTAGCACCATAATACAACAATCTTGGAAGCCTTCTTCACGCAAGAGAGTCACGGTCTTCAGAAATCCATGCAATAGTTATTAAAATGCAACAACAATAGTTATGAAAACACCTACTCAAATATTTAGGAGGACATAGGAGAGAACAGAGGGAAGACTGTAGTAGACAACTAGAATGCCAACCAGGATGGTAGAGAATTTGGCAGGAAGGTAGGCATGCAGGCGCAAGAGTTATATCTCTGAAACTAGTTTTCAGATAACTCTTGGATGTATCTTATTCAATACAACGACAATTATTTATACATTCATGGATGGTTGTTGGTTTTCATCTTCCAACGGCTATCTGAATCCCTTATGGGCTCATCATGTTCTCAGTAATCTTTACAATCTTTTCTTGGAACTATAATCCCAAAGGATTATGTTTCCAACATAGAGAATCCTGGATACCAAAATACAATTGTAGCAAAAAAAAGTCAATATTTTTTGCCAGGACTAAAGAAAGATATTGTTGAATATATAGCAAGGTGTATTGAATGTCAAAGAGTAAAGGTTGAGCATAGACATCCAACAAGATTACTTCAAACATTGCCAATACCCGAGTGGAAATGTGATGTGGTGACCTTTGACTTCATCACTAAGTTTCCTGAGACAAGAAAGCAACATGATTCCATCATGGTGGTGGTGGATAAGTTAAAAAAAGATGCTCACTTTATTCCAATCATTTCAACTCACAAGGAAGCTAATATAGCATATAATTATATGAAAGAGATTTCCAGGTTACATGAAATACCGAAGGCAATAGTTTCAGATAGAGATCCAAAGTTTACTTCAAACTTTTGGAAATGCCTATTCAATGGATTTGTAACAAAGATGAATTTAAGCACAACATAACATCCATAGACAGATGGGAAGACTAAGAGAGTCAATCAAGTTATTGAAGATATGCTAAGAATGTATGTGATGGATCAACCATCAAAATGGTAAGACTACCTATATTTGGTAGAGTTTGCATATAATAATGGATATCATGTTTCTTTGAAGATGATTCTATTCAAAGACTTGTATGGTATAAAGTAAAATACTCCAACCAATTGGGATAATCCAATTGACAAAGTGATAATCAGGTGATACTTTCTCAGAGAAATGGAAGAGCATAAGGTAAAAACTAGGAAATTTTTGAAAATAGCATAGGACAGACAAAAGAGTTATGCAAATAGAGGCAAAATAGTAAAATAATTTATAGTGGGGGATCATATTTACATCAAATTTTGGCCAAAGAAGAGTTCCTTGAAATTGGGAATCTGTCCAAAGCGTGTATCCCAATTAAGTGGGCCATTTGAAAATTTGGATAGAATAGGGCCTGCAGCTTATGCATTAGCATTTCCAGCTTGTCTGTGTGTGCATAATTTATTTATTTTGCATGTATTAAAGAAATATGTGCGTGATCGTAACCACATAATTCATTGGGATTTGATTCAAGTGGAACTGGAAGGGGATATTCTGGTGCAAACACTTCATGTCCTCAATCGGAGAGTTATGTTGCTGAAGAACATGGCAATCAGATAGGTAAAGGTCCAATGGACCCATTACAGTCCTAAAGAAGCAATGTGGGAGATTGAGGATGTGATGAGGGAGGCATACCCATAGATATTTTTAAGTTTTGTAAACGTACATATTGCTCATGATGCATAGAGGATGATGCATAAATTAAGGGGGAGGGGAATGTAATACCCCAATTTTGACCCGTAATGTAAATTTGTAAATGTTGATGTAAAAGGATAGAATCCAGAACCAAATGGTCTAGGGTGACCAAGAGATTGTAAATATGTACATTTTGATATTAATATAAAATCTCTGATAGTTGCAGAGGAAGAAAGTTGAAGAAGAGATGGGGGTCTATGATTCCACAAGTGGGGAAGTGATAGTGGACTTTAGCTTATCTCCCTAGCCTTAACCTTTACCCAAATATCCTAAACCATGATTAAGATTCATGCTTTAATTAAAACATTATTTAATTATATAAAGAGGGGATTAAGAGGGAAAAAATAGTCACAAGTGGAGAAGCCGCATGGAAATCTAAGCCATGCATATAAAAAAGTGAGAGTTTAGTGTGAGAGGGGTGCATTCCTCATTGATTCCAACCATTCAAATTCCATTATTCATCATCCTTTCCATCACCTTGCATTTCCATAGCTTGGTACCTTTGACAAAGGACCGAGATGTCATTGTTGCATATGAATTCTCCATGGCATTGACTCTGGTAGAAAGGTGTATGACATCTTGTGCCCTGGAGTCCCAATTCAAAGACTTCCTATCCATCATGTGCTAGAGCGCTAGAAGGGAATTGGAGGATACCCAAGGGACTGTTAGCTTACAGAAGTGGGATTGTTCCTAGCATTGTGTAGTTTGATGGGAAAGGAGAATCGAGGATTGGGACAGTTGTGGAGGGAGCTTCTACACCAGTGGGTTGTAAGGTGGAGCTTAGAGATAATAGCACCTATTTGATCTAAGGCATTGGATCCACTTTTTTTCCGAGTTGGATTCAAGATATGTATTGCATGTGGATGAAATTTTGTTTGACCCAGGATTGAAGAAGAACCTCATGTCTGTTTTAGTTCTAGAAGATAAAGGATTCATATCTATCTTTATGCACAAAAAAGCACTCATGTGGCCTAAGCATGAAGACTTGAACTCTGCATTAGTGGTTGGAGTTAGAGAGGGAGGTCTCTACAAAGTGCCTAGAAAAATCATTCAAGCCATGATCCATGACATAGTTAGTCCTTGTGAGATGTGGCATAGAAGGCTTGTTCATCTCCATTTCAAAGAGCTGCACGGATTGTAAAATATGTTGAAAGGTATGCCCATGTTTAAATATTATTTTGATAGTGTTTGTAGAGGTTGCACTCTTGGAAAGAACATTAAGAATACTTTTCAAAGTAGTACTAAAAGATCCAAGGTGATCCTTGACTTGATTCATTATGATATGAGGTCCTATGTATGCACCCTCATTGAGTGGTTACTTGTATTATGTGCTTTTCATAGATGACTTCTCTCGCAAGTCATGGGTTTATGTTTTTGAACGCAAAGAGTGAAACTTTCAATAAGTTTCAAGAGTTTAAAGAATTGGTTGAGAATCAAACTGGAAAGCACATTCATGCTTTGAGATATGATAATGGAGGAGAGTTTGATTCCCATGAATTCAATGACTTATGTCGAGATTCAAGAATAAAAGGATAGTTGATTGTACCTTACAACCCCCAGCAAAATGAGTTTGTTGAAAGAAAGAACATAAAAATATGTGAGGCTGCAAAATCCATGATGTGTGATCAAGAACTGCCCACATCCTTATGGGAAGAATCCCAACACTATTGTTTATATTCAGAATAGAATCCCTCATGCTATCTTGGGAGAAAAGACTCTTGAAGAGGTTTTCACTAGTGAAAAAATAGATATTAGACACTTGAATATTTTTGGTTTCCATGTTTACATTCACATACCAAAAGAGAAGAGAACAAATATGGAGCCATCCAAAAAGAAAGGAAAATTTGTTTGATATAGTGAATCCTCCAAAGCCTGCAGAATATATGTTCCAGGATAAATAAACATTGAAGTCAACAGAGATGTAACATTTCATGAAGAGGCTGCGTTCAAGTGCTCCAAATAAATTCAGTGTGATGCAGATATGGAGGAGTATGGTACTCCTATGATGGAGGATCCAGTTTCTGATTCTCCCCTTTCAGATGTTGAGAGGGAGAAGCTAGAAGAGTCCATGGATCTGCTTGATCCTGAAGATCTGATAGAAATATTTCTTGATGAACCTCCTTCTAAGAGGATATTTGCATGGTTTTGAGACATTCTGCAAGAGGAATAAAAGCATGGAGCACCTCCAAGCTCATCCAGAGAGTGAAAGAGACCTGGAATATTTTCAATATATGTAGCACATATGAGTCACATCAGTGATTCAAAACCCTCTACCTATGAGGAAGCCTCTAAGCAGCAAGTATGGAAATATGCCATCGTAGAAGAATACAAATCTATCATGAAGAATGATGTGTGGGAAGTGGTTCCTAAACCTTACGGAAAATCAATAGTAACTTTTAAGTGGCTTTATAAAATTAAGCATGCAGCTGATGGAAGTATTGAAAAGTATAAAGCAAGATTTTTGGCATGTGGTTTCTCACAAAAAGAAGGGATAGACTATGATGAGACATTCGCTCATGTGGCCAGGTACACTACTATCTGAACCATAATTTCCCTTGCTTTATTTTTGGGTTGGAAACTTCACCAAATGGATGTGAAGATTGTCTTCCTCAATGATTAGGTTGAGGAATAGGTTTACATACAACAACTTGAGGGGTTTTAGTTCATGGGAAGGAGTCCCATGTATAAAACTTAAGAAATCCTTGTATGGGCTTAAGTAGGCCCCGAGGGCTTGGTATTAGAGGATTGACAACTATCTTCTGAGCTTGGGCTTCTCCAAAAGTGAAGTTGACCTAACCTATACTTCAAAGTTGTGAAGAACCAACCATTGATCTTGGTTCTCTATGTTGATGGTTTTTCCTTACTAGAGAAGAGCAATAGATAGCTCGGTGCAAGAGGGAGCTCACTTCTAAGTTTGAAATGGAAGACTTAGGTCTTATGCACTATTTTCTTGGTCTAGAAGTTTGGAAAAGGAAACATGAGATCTTTCTTTGACAAGGAAAGTACATAGTGGATGTGTTGCAAATATTTGATATGATGGAATGTAAGTGCATGTCTACTCGAATGGTGTCTAATATAAATAAGCTACATGAGTCAGATTCTGGATTGGATATAGTGGATCCTACCATGTATAGACAACTCATTGGTTCCTTGATGTATTTGATACATAATAGACTAGACATATGTTATGCAGTGAGTATCTTGATCCAGTTCATGTCTGAGACAAGACATGGACATTGGGTTGTTGCCAAGCATGTGCATGGGCTTAAGCAGGCCCCGGGGGCTTGGTATTAGAGGATTGACAACTATCTTCTGAGCTTGGGCTTCTCCAAAAGTGAAGTTGACCTAACCTATACTTCAAAGTTGTGAAGAACCAACCATTGATCTTGGTTCTCTATGTTGATGGTTTTTCCTTACTAGAGAAGAGCAACATATAGCTCGATGCAAGAGGGAGCTCACTTCTGAGTTTGAAATGGAAGACTTAGGTCTTATGCACTATTTTCTTGGTCTATAAGTTTGGAAAAGGAAACATGAGATCTTTCTTTGACAAGGAAAGTACATAGTGGATGTGTTGCAAATATTTAGTATGATGGAATGTAAGTGCATGTCTACTCGAAGGGTGTCTAATATAAATAAGTTACATGAGTCAGATTCTGGATTGGATATAGTGGATCCTACCATCTATAGACAACTCATTGGTTCCTTGATGTATTTGATACATAGTAGACTAGACATATGTTATGCAGTGAGTATCTTGATCCAGTTCATGTCTGAGACAAGACATGGACATTGGGTTGTTGCCAAGCATGTGCCTAGATACCTTCGAGCTATTATTTATTATGGACTAAGATATGCATCCAGTGGTGGAGTGATTTTACTTGGATATGCTGACTCCGACTGGGGCAGTAGTATTGTGGACCGAAAGAGTACATCTGGATTTTGTTTTAGCTTGGGATCAACTATGATCTCTTGGTCCAACTACAACAGGAAGCAGGGCTCCATAGCCCATAGTACTACAGAAGCATAGTATAATGTAGCTAGTACTGCTTGCCGAGAAGTTGTGTGGATTAGGAAGCTACTTGTTGGGTTGTTCAGTGAAAATCTTGAGACTACAGCCATTTGTCCTTAAAATCAGAGTTGTATTAATATCATAAAAAACCCTTTGTTTCATGACAAATCGAAACACATTGAGATGAAGTATCACTACATTGGAGACATGCTCCAGATAGGTGTCATAAGACTTTAGTACATGTCTACTAGTGAGTAGATTGCAAATATGTTGACTAAGTCTCTGTCTATAACAAAGTATAGGTACTTCCGTTACAAGATTAGCATGGAAGAGGATTCCTCCATCATTGAGAGTGAGTGTTAAAGTAATAGCCTCATGAGTCATTCTCCAGGTCAAAGGATTGTGTGTCAAGATTGAGCCTCGTGTGTCGAGGTAGTACCTTATAGGATCCTGAGTTGGAATCAGGAAACTTGGAGAAGAATCTTGAGTTGGACTCAAGAATGGTTACTTGCTTCATGTGTTGAGGCAAGTGATTTGTATGTCAAAGTGATGATGTTGTACAGTCTTTCTATTCAAGGCTAAGGTCTTGTCTATCAAGATAAATAATCATGCGTTGAGGTGATGCTTTGCATGTATGGTGTGTGATGTACTACTAACCATGGTTGAGCTATTAAGTCTCCTCTAGTGACTGGTCACCTCTAGAGTGAATTAATTTAGCATATAACCACTTGGAATGATAGTACAACAATATGATCACATCATTCAGAAAATATCCTTAGTATATTTGAAATGATAATTAAGATGGCATATGTGGACCATGCAGATAAGACAAGAGATAAAGATAAGATGTGATAAGATATGAGAAAATTAGAAAATAAAATAATTAATTAAGAGAGAACTCGAATTGTTAAACTTCAGTGAAGACTTCAGTAAATCAAAGGAGAACTCAAATTGATCACTATAGTGATGTTAACAAGAAAGAATCAATTAAGAGAGATAACTAAGTGATAACAAAGAAGATCTAGTTAACTAAGTGTTATTGCATAATGACACTTATGTTAAACTAAAAGACGACACTTATGTTAAACTAAAAGATGACACTTGAGTTGCGACACTTGAATGACGACACTTAAGTTAGCCACCTAACTAAGTGGTCAAGCTTTTAATTAATGGGAGAGTTCATCCTAAGACTCAGTTCAGTGAGTTAATGCGCCACATGAGAAGTGTTGCGCTCTTCTTCATGCAAGGTTGATACATCCATATGGAGGGAAAGTTCATCATGAAGTCAGGAGATAAAAATAGAATCCTATGCATGTGAAGAATATATAAATATGTTCTACATGATTGATGAAATCAATGTGAAGTGAATTCTCTTTTCCTTTGAAGGCAAGGCACTTCTCTTTGTGCATGATATTATTTTGAGTCTCTCTTCTTTATCTTTCTCTTGCTCTGTAATTTCATTGGGGTTGCTTGATGTAAAAGGCATTCTCTGCTATCTATAAACATACTAAGGAAGGTTTTGTTGGGGTTTCTCCCTCAAGTCATAGAGGGTTTCCCCGGGGTAAATTCATGTGTTGAATGTGATTGAATGTGATTGCTTATGTGTATCATTATTATTTGATTTCAAGTACTATTGTGTTTCCGAATTAAAGATAAAAAATTAATAGTCAAGACTAGATTTATTCAAAGTTTAGTGACTCTAATAATTTTGTAAGAGAAAGAAACAACTCCTAGATAGAAAGGGAGGCCATGTATAGAGACCCAAGTAATTCTTCATCCTCTTTCTTCAATGTGCTTCTTCCAATTATCAATGGTCCATATAGATCCATGGCATGCATTTTTTCCATGTTCCATTTACCTATGACTTCTTCATGGACTTTCACTAAAGTTCCACCTTAATACCTTCACAAGCACCCACTAGTTTACTAAAAAAAATTCACACCCATTGTTCTAAGACTTGGGTCCTCATAAGCATGAGAAAATGATACTTATCTTGTATCCTATCTACTTTCTTCGTTGACCACACCTAGCTATAACATGCCCACCACATCAATTGCCTCCTCACCAAACAAACAATAATTGCACACCACACACAAAATTTTCGATGCATGTAGGTCACCTCCATCACAATAGTTGTATCCTTGGCACCAAGGCCATCAATAATGCACACATATTAATTCTTATTTCTTCCAAAAAATTTGCAAGCAAGCAAAAAACAATAGGCTCATTGAAGCACACAACAATAGATATAATCTTCATGTTTTTCAGGCACCAACCAATCAACAAGTTGATCGCTAGCTTCTTTGGCACGCCATCAATACAACTCAATATTCACAAAGAGCACCACTTTCAAGATATTTCCATCTTCATCATGGATCAAAATTAATTCCATGGCTACTAAAACGACATATGCAAACACAAGTTGCATCAACACACAATTTACTCAATCATGTAGCATCTTTTTCTTGCGTCAAGAACCCTTATTATCTTCATACAAGCGCATAAATGCTACTTGCACACCTCTTCATATGCCGAATCCAACTGGGGTGGTAGTATTGTGGAACGAAAGAGTACATCTGGATTTTGTTTTAGCTTGGGATCAAGTATGATCTTTTTGTCCAACTACAACAGGAAGCAGGGCTCCATATCCCAAAGTACTACAAAAGCATATTGTATTGCAGCTAGTACTGCTTTCCAAGAAGTTGTGTGGCTTAGGAAGCTACTTGCAGGGTTGTTCGGTGAGAATCTTAAGACTATAGCCATTTGTTCTGACAATCAGAGTTGAATTAAGATCTCATAAAACCCTTTGTTTCATGACAAATCGAAACACATTGAGATGAAGTATTGCTACATCAGAGACATGGTCCATAGAGGTTTCATAATACTTTAGTACATTGCTACTGGTGAGTAGATTGCAAATATGTTGACTAAGTATATGTCTGTAACAAAGTATAGGTACTTTCGATACAATCTTGGCATGGAAGATAATTCCTCCATCGTTGAGAGTGAATGTTAAAGTAATAGCATAATGAGTCATTCTCCAGGTCAAAGGCTTGTGTGTCAAGCTTGAGCCTCATGTGTTGAGGTAGTTCCTTATAGGAGCTTGAGTTGGAATCAGGAAACTTGGAGAAGAATCTTGATTTGGACTCAAGAATGGTTACTTGCTTCATGTGTTGAGGCAAGGGATTTGTATGTAAAAGTGATGATGTTGTACAGTATTGCTAGTCAAGGCTAAGGTCTTGTCTGTCAAGACAAATATTCACATGTGTTGAGGTGATGCTTTGCATGTCGAAGCATGTATCGTGTGTGATGTACTACTAACCAAGGTTGAGCTATTAAGTCTCCTTTAGAGACTAGCCACCTCTAGAGTGAATTACTTTAGCATATAACCACTTGGAATGATAGTAGAACAATATGATCACATCATTCAAAAAATCTCCTTAGTATATTTGAAATGATAATTAAGATGGCACATGTGGACCATTCAAATAAGACAAGAGATAAAGATAAGATATGAGAGAATTAAAAAATAAAAGAATTTGAATTGTTAAACTTCAGTAAATCAAAGGAGAGCTCAAATTGATCACTACAGTGAGTTAACAAGAAAGATTCAAATAAGAGAGTTAACTAAGTGTTGTTGCATGACGACAGTTATGTTAAACTAAAAGACGACACTTATGTTAAAATAAAATACAACACTTGAGTTGCGACACTTGCATGATGACACTGAAGTTAGCCACCTAACTAAGTGGTCAAGCTTTCAATTAATGGGCGAGTTCATCCTAAGACTCAGTTCAGTGATTTAATGCACCGCATGAGAAGTGGGGCACTCTTATTCATGCAAGATTGATACATCCATATGGAGAGAAAGTTCATCATGAAGTCAGAAGATAAAAATAGAAGCTGATTCATGTGAAGAATATATAAATATGTTATATAGGATTGATGAAATCAATGTGAAGCGAATTCTCTGCTCCTTTGAAGGAAAGGCGCTTCTCTTTGTGCATGATATCATTATGAGTCTCTCTTCTTTATCTTTCTCTTGCTCTATAATTGTATTGGGGTTGCTTGATGTAAAAGAAATTCTTTGCTATCTATCAATATACTAAGGAAGGTTTTGTTGGGGTTTTCTCCCTCAAGTCATAGAGGGTTTCCCGAGGGTAAATTCATGTGTTGAATGTGATTGAATGCGATTTCTTATGTGTATCATTATTATTTGATTTCAAGTACTATTGTGTTTCTGAATTAAAGATAAAAAAAATTAATAGTCAAGACTAGATTTCTTCAAAGTTTAGTGACTCTAAGAATTCCCTAAGAGAAAGAAACAACTCCAAGATAGAAAGGGAGGCCATGTATAACGACCCAAGTAATTCTTCATCCTATATCTTCAATGTTCTTCTTCCAATTATCAACATTCCATATAGATCCATGCCATGCATTTTTTCCATGTTCCATTTACCTATGACTTCTTCATGGACCTTCGCTTAAGTTCCACCTTAATCCCTGCACAAGCACCCACTAGTATACTAAAAAAAAAGTCACACCCATTGTTCTAAGACTTGGGTCGTCATAAGCATGAGAAAATGATACTTATCTTATATCCTATCTACTTGCTTCTTTGACCACACCTAGCTAGAACATGCCCACAACATCAATTGCCTCCTCACCGAACAAACAATAATCGCACACCACACACAAAAAATTTCGATGCATGTAGGTCACCTCCATCACAATAGTTGTATCCTTGGCACCAAGGCCATCAATAGTAAACACATATTAATGATTATTTCTTCCAAAAAAATTGCAAGCACTTAGCAAAAAACAATAGGCTCATTAAAGCACACAACAATAGATATAATCTTCATGTTTTGCAGGCACCAACCAATCAACAAGCTAATCGCTAGCTTCTTTGGCACACCATCAATACAACTCAATATTCACAAAGAGCACCACTTTCAAGATATTTCCATCTTCATCACGGATCAAAATTAATTCCATGGCTACTAAAACAACATATGCAAACACAAGTTGCATCAACACACAATTTACTCAATCATGTAGCATCTTTTTCTTGCATCAAGAACCCTTATTATCTTCATACAAATGCATAAATGCTACTTGCACACCTCTTCATACAAATCTACAAGGAGCACATGACCTCACACCTAAAAGATAAATCCCAATAAATCTTCAAATAATCTTCTTTTTCATGCACACCGATCCTCTATGCCTCCAATGCTTTAGCTTCGGGTATCTTCCCAAAAGGGCGAATGTTCTCATACTTTCCTTCGTTCTAGACATGCATCCCTTATTCCATCTCACACTACACCAATGGTGCCACACACCAAGGAAAATACCAATCAAAGTCCATAGTATCAACCACCATCTCTACAATCTATCTACTGCCGTTTTTTTTTTCATTAATCAGTCTCCCATTGTAACTTCAATATCAAAATCTAGTAGAAAATTCTCTATGCTCTTGTCCTTCACACTTTTCCATGGTTGCGCAAGGAATGGAATCAAGTGCAAACCACAGACATTTAGTTCTTAGGGTTTACATTATTTTTACACTCTTGAGATAAATCGAGGCCTTGTTCAAGTTCCTAGGCCTCAATTCGATTCCTAATTACTACATCATCCATATTTCATCTCCTAGATTCTCTCCATGTAATCACATACAACATTGATCCACACTTTTAAATGGGGGCATCTAACTCCACCAATAGTCCACTAGCAACGTTTGCACCACTTCAATGCACATTTCCAATCCAATTTGATTTTTTAGGCCACTCTAAATGGAGAGTCCACGCCTGCCTATGCTCTTATGCCATATTAAGATTTAAAAGCATGGTGATAGAAATAACAAAACATAATGAAGCAAGCACATAAATATAGACCAATGATTTATCTTACACATAAATATAGATCAATGATTTATCTTGGAAACCCTTTACCAACCCCCAATACATATCTATTAACCAACAATGTACACTAAAGACATTTTACAATGGAGTTACTCAAACCTTTAAATAAGCTTTATCCCATACTAATACCATGGAAAAATACTATAGGTTACCCAAAACCATGGACCTATAAACCACCAATAGTAAACCCATCATTAATGGAATCAAGATTATCTTTAGTCAAAATTAATCCAACACTTCTAAGTTAGAGTTGGAATGTACATACTAGCTTAAATTTGTTAAAAGGGACTAGGTTGAGAAGTAGATGGTTTAAATATAATGATTGAATAATTGGCTACCCAAGCAGTCGCACCTAATTAAGTGCAAATTACATGTGTTAACTAACTTAGGCATATACCATTATAGCTTTGAACAATTATAGACTATCAAATTTCTAAGGGTTAAAATAAACTACAAAAGCCTCCAAAAGCCTAAATAACTTTTTTATAAAATATTTTATAAAAAAAAAAATCTTTATCATCAAATGAAAGAAAATAAATCTTGGAGACGGTATTTTAAAATACTTTTCTATAATATTTTTATTTTTTAATTTTTAGAATACTTTTCTATAATATTTTTTTATTCTTAAAATACTTTTCTATGCATCTAGATGCATAAAGGGAAGTTTTCTACTATTTGTGGTGAGGCCATTATATCAACCTATGCATTCCTTTCATGTTTGTGAATAGGTTAAAATTGTCCTTGAAAACATGTTTGTGAAGAGGTTTAAAATATTAATGAAAAAGGTATCACACCAAGCATATTATCTCGATAGAATTATCCTATTCAACGAAAGTAGAATTGTCCTATTCAACGAAAGTAGGTAGGATATCGCTTTTCCATTACCAAACTGGTCAAAAATTTGTTTATTTTTTAAATTTAGTTTCAATCAATCGCAGGAAAATGATTCTTCCATTCATTGAATGGTGAAAGGCGGCCTGGAATGTAAACCCTACGTGTCAAATCGATCACCGCACATTTTCCGCGAGACGTTGATCGGGATTCAGGCTTTCTTCTAGACATCTTGGGTTGTCGCCTTCACGCGGGCTGTTTACTGACTTTTCACGACGCAGATATTTTTTGGAATTTCGTTTGTGGTTTTGGCTAGGTAGGCGATCGATTATAATAATAATCACTGGTGTATGTTGGGAGATAGTTTGAAAAAGACTTCGTATCCTCAATTATATGATAACTTGATCAATTCCGTAACACTGCCGGCATCATTTCTCTATCTTTGAAGACGCAGCCAAGGTTCGAAGCTCCGCAACAATGGCGTCGGCAGGGGCTGCAGCAGAGGAGGAAAGCCTGGGAACTCGGCCGAGTCACGATCTTGTAAAAGCGTCGCGGAAGGCCGTATCCCGAATTGAGTCGGAATTGCAATGGAAGATCGAAGCAATCGAAGCCCTCCCCAATCCCCCCGACATGGATATCTCTATCTGCAAGGCTGCCAAGGTAGACTTAGCTCAGACTCAATTCTTCCTTTTCTGAATTCTGTTTTTAGTTAGTTAGTTGCAGTATATTAAACAAATTGCATCGATTCATTAATGCAGGCTGCAATGGAGGCCGAGGCGAAGAAACTTGCAGAAGAAGAAAAGGCTCAGCACAGATCCATTATACAGCTTGAGGAGCTCTATCAAATGTACGACAACATGATTGTTAAGAAGTCTGATAATCCAGCAAACTCAAGATCTGTAGCTGATATTCAGGGAAATATGAAAGTAGACCTTCAGCAGCTTCTCCACGAACTTAACGGGCTTATACTTTTTAACTTGCCAGACTCTGCACATAAGTTGTCGACCATCGCTAAACTTGATCTTTCTAATAACAATATGAAGGTAAATACATCAAAATTGCATCGCTCTTGATTTTAAATTCATCTGATTTTGCTTGTATTGTTAATTAATATGAAGGTAAATACAGCAATATTGCATCATCATATATACTTTCTTGATTTTAAATTCATCTACAGCAATATTGCATCATCATATATACTTTCTTGATTTTAAATTCATCTGATTTTGCTTGTAATGTTAATTTCTTGCGGCAGTGTCTTACCGAATCCGTGACGAGTCTGGTGAATTTGAGAACTCTCGACGTCCATTCGAACCAGCTCACATCGCTACCTCAATCCATGGGACGACTGCAGAAGCTTAAAATCCTCAATATTTCTGGAAACTTATTTACTGAATTGCCAGAAAGCGTTCAAAATTGCCGGTAAAATTCGAATCCGAATCCTAATTTTTTCCAAGAACATTTAGTTCTCTGCAATCTGAGGGAATATTCTATGATTCTACGGCTAATATACTTGAAATTAAATATCTCAGTTCGCTGGAAGAGCTGACTGCCGATTTCAACAAGCTACAGCGGCTGCCTGAAACACTGGGCATCAAGATGTTTAACCTGCAGAAGCTCTCTGTTCATTCCAACAATCTTTCTTATCTCCCTTCCTCCTTTTCATGCCTGATGTCTCTGCGTGTTTTGGACGTCCATATGAACAAGCTCAGATATCTGCCTGAAGACATTGACAACCTGGTGAGCCTGCAAATTCTTAATGTTAGTTGCAATTTTGGCAACTTGAACGCCTTGCCGGATTCGATCTGTGCGCTGTGTGCGCTCGTTGAATTAGACGCGAGTTTTAACCAGATTAAAACCCTGCCTGACTTCATTGGAGGGCTGGTGAAGTTGAAACGGCTAAATCTGGAGGGCAACCCGCTAATTCGACCACCGCCAGAGATAGTTAGAGAAGGTCTGGAAGCAATTACTAAATACATGAGCAATCGCGCCACCAAGAGGGTCATGCCACGTAGTCTCTCAGATCTAGGAGGCAAACTGGCACGTAGGTGGATATCTTGCACGAGTGAAGGTGCGAGAAAATGACATCTGGCAAATTGTTGACGTGGCACTAATGCTTAAATGAAAAACAGGGATTTTCGTCACGACGGAGTTATGATGACGCATCGGCTGCCTCATCAGTTCTCGACGCAATCCTCGCCACGTGGATTCAGCTGCTACCTTCCACAACCTTTGCTGGGTTGAGAAACAAAATATTCTATGTGTTTGAGAAAGTGACAAGAAAATTAGAAACTATGTAGAATATATTTATTAGTATCCTCCAATGGATTAGTCTATAATATGGAATTTATTTATTGACTTTAAAATTTAATACGAAGCAGCTATTCCCAGTCTTATTCATGTTTGACAAAAAGTTATATTGCGTTTAAAAAATAAATAACAAATTACTTTCATAAAACATTTTAAGATTTTATTTCTTTTTATAAAATAGAGGAGTAGTTGAATCACAATCCTCAAAACCTACTTAATCCTTCTTCGTGGAAAGTTAACCCAAAAAGTGGTTTAACATAATGGGAAAGCTCACCTATGTAATGCAATGCTGAAAGTCGCAATTCATAATGTTTAATTATCATCATTTCAATTATTTAAATTATATTTAAAATATAATAAAGGCTATAAAGTTAATGATGATTTGTATTGTTATGTTCATGTCCATAATGGTCAATTATCACCATTCCAATCAGCACATGCAAATGTATATAGAATCTATGTGATATTCAAGTTATATATAAAAATTTATATCACAAAACATGAGTAGATAATACTTTGAAATTCACTTTTAGGTCAACTTTCCACAATTTTTCATTTTGATAAACACCTTATCATATCAAAATTTTCAAATTCTTGACTTCTATCCACTTTAAAAAGAAGTTTTTACAATACCTTGAAATAAATATTTAGATCAAAATTTTCAAATTCTTAACTTTAGTCCACTTTAAAAAGAAGTTTAACTCACAATAATTTGAAATTAATATTTAATTGATATTTTCACAAATTTTAACTTTGTTAAATTCCTTTATGATATCAAAATTTTCAAATTCTTAAACTTAATCAATCTTAAAGGAAGTTCCATTCAAACAATACCTTGAAATCAAATTTTACTTTGATGAACTCCTCATCGTATCAAAATTTTCATCTTCCTAAAACTTTTTTCTTTTCCCTCTTTCTCAAATTGCCTCTACTTCCGTAATTAAAGGAAAAAGATTCCTCACACTTTTCCCAAAGTGCACACCTTTTTTTACAGAATGTGTAGAGCGTCATTTTACACCAACAAATAATCCCAAAGTCTTTAAGAAAAGAAAAAAAAAAGACTTTAAATCTACGCAAGCAATTATTAAGGGTGCAGTAACTCTTGAAAAATGTTGGCTTCTAGTAGTTGAGAAGTGTGGAAAATGTAGGAGACGTTTGGGTCAACTCTACCCACTGGCTATCTCTGTTACAACAAACTGTGGACCTCAGTTGATAAACCCTGCCAAAGCAAGCGTGCTGATGTTAATTGTTTTATCCATGGAATCCTGTGGGTGGCTAATGTCTCGTCTTTTCTTTTTTTCGTATGCTTATCGTCGTCACCTGCACTAGTGGCCCTAATGCTTATATTGTTGTTTTATTTTTATGTCTGAATGGTATTGGGAGGAACGCTGTGAATAATCATTTGAACTGGGAACATCAATGGCTGTTATTGCCGCTATTGTTGACATTTCAAATTTCTGTAATTGTTTGTTTGTGTTTATTGTGAACTTTTTTGCATTATTTTTATTGTTTTTATGTGGGTTTTTGGGATGGTGAACATTACACAGTTTACTGCAGGTCATTTAATGCAGCTGCAATAGGTTGGTTGGTCGTTAGATCTCAAGCAGTTTGAGATCCAATCGCCAACCAACCTACTACCGTGGTATTAAATGACCTACAACAAGCTAAATAATGTTTGCTCTCTGGACTGTAGCTATTCTTCATCAACAAATTCACCATACAATCATACAATTTAGTTATGTGATTTCATTTTTCCTCAGTTTGAGATCCAATCACCAACCAACCTACTACTGTGGCATTAAATGACCTACAAGAAGTTAAATAATGTTTGCTCTCTGAACTGTAACTATTCGTCATCAATAAATTCACCATACAATCATACAATTTAGTTATGTGATTTCATTTTTCCTCCAAGGAAGAATCACTTTTCACTAAATCAAATGTAAATGTTTTGTTGACTTTTCATGTTTGGATGTACTGTTTTGGCCAAAACCATGCAATATGATACCAGCTACACCTTTACCAAAAGTACCATTCCAACACCTTTTTCAAAGTACCATTCCAAGCAAACTTGACATTAACTTTAACAGAAGTACCATTCCAAGCAAACTTGACATTAGCTTTACCAGAAGTACCATTCCAACACCTTTTCCAAAGTACCATTCCAAGCAAACTTGACATTAGCTTTGTTGCCAAATTTTCGACTAATCCTTAAGTCTCCATGTGGTGCATTATTTAATCCTTTGTTGTGTAACTTAATTTCTTTCTTCTATAAGTTATTTCTCTATGTTGTTGACTAATTTCTTTTTCCAGAATTTTATTATATATATAGTTGTGATGTTTTTTTTGTTTAATCATATGGGTTTTGAGGCATGATCAATTCAAAATGATGCCATATAAGCCACAAAGTTATAAGTTGTTTAGTTTTATTGTATTCTAGTATATTTTTGTTTAGAATTAATGGTTGAACATTGGTGTGACTTAAAATAAGATTTTAAATTTGAAAATATTTATTTTATTTCAAAATTTAAAATAAAGTTTTTTGAAGATAAATAATTTTAAAAACATGACAATATTGACAATTAATTACATAAAGTACTTTTAGAACCACTTATGGTATCTAGTTTTTCCAAGATTGAGGTCGGCCACCACCACTCCTATTTCCGACAATGTTGGAATTTCATTTCATCTCTACCCTTCACACTATTTTTTTTAAAGTTTTGAACATTTATCTTAACCGTCAGAGAATGTTTTGGTGAAAAAATAACCCTTTGAAAACAATAAAGTTTTATTAAAAAAACAGGAGGTACTTGCCTATCGTATTGCATGCTCACTGAATGTGTTGCTGCTCCAAGAGAGTTAGACGAAAAAGAACAGGTCTGACCACAAGAATGGGAAGCTCCTTCCCACTTCCACGGGCATTGATAGCGAGGAATACAATAAAGAAGCACCACCCCCAGGAGGAGGAGGAGGAAGGGGGATGACTTCTTCTTTGCCAAAGCCATTTTGATCCTCATCATCTCCATTCACACATTTTGCAAAAGTTGATGTATTGCTTTGTCGCTCCTAGGTCATACATGGAGGGGGATCAGTGCAGAAGGAAGACTTGAAATATTTAGAGTACATTCTTAACTAAAACATGGTTACATCATCTTAAAAAGCAATTTTGTTTAAAAAAAACATAACAATCTTGAATTTATCAAAAAATGAAGAGATATCTTACTAGAATATGCAATCAATCCATCTCACGAGATGAACATACACTGTTTCCATCACATGAATCTACCCCTTCGTCATCAAAGAAGATCACCTTGAAGTTGCAACCTGCAAGTTGTAATTGGGACTTGGGGGCTTCTACAAAAATGGTTGTTTGAAATCGATCATGGGCTTTTGCCTGGTACTAACTTCTTAGGCCAAAACATAAATGGAGGTTTAAATTTCCACAACCAATGCTTGGTTCTAAAATATCACATCCAAAATACTATAATAGACAATGAAAGGTTTTCAAAATTGATCATAGGTCTCTGAAATGGTCTAGGAATCAAGGTAGGAAGTCGCAACCCAAAGGTAACAAGTAACAATTACAGTGTTAATTCTAAGATCCAACATTAACTACAATGTTAAGTTATTAACCAACTAACAATTAACAATTAAGGAGGAATTAGGTGGTTGGTAACCACCCGTCCAACAACAACAATATTCGACAATTAAATTTTTTATTTGGGAATGGGATTCAAAGTTGAAGCTCCACTTTCGGCACCCAGCTTCCTAGCAAACCGTGATTCAGGACCATACAAGTTGCCAACCGTAATACTATACAGTCAAGTGTAAGTTTTATAGGAAGTACAATTGCCCAAACTAATTATTCGATGATGTGGTTGTAAGAACAACAATAGCGAATTAGTATGGTCCATGATAGAGTATTGGCCCTAGTTCTATTAGGAGGGGTAGAGGTATTACCCACCATTTATCCTTCAAAACTTGGAGTTGTGGGAGGGTTGTGTTAAGGCATATTCCCTTAGATGCATGATGGCGACTATCAATTGCTTGTTGAGGAAGTTAGGTTGACAAAGACAACACTTCTACTTAAGGGTTATATTTGGATTTAGGTCAATATAGTTGACACTCCAACTTATTTTAGCAAAGGAAAATATAAGATGTGGAAGATAGAAGTAAGTTACTTTTTTTTTTCAATGGAACACATCATGGGAAACCCTCAGGTACTTCCCCTCATTTCGAGTATGGTACCTAAGGTAAACCATCGGCCCTAATTACGGGGCCTAACCCAGTGAGGACATCAAGTGAGGCCCTGCATAACCACCCGAGGATTTGACCCCGAGACCTTCTACTTGGAGTTACAGCACTCAATCACTTGAGCTAACCCACCAGGCTTAGAAGTAAGTTAGTTGAAAATATTGTCTAGAAATTATGTATGCCACCTTAATTCCATACTTGTTTTTCTATGTTTAGAGCACTTTCGTAATTCGTTTATGATAATATCGGTACAATGTTAAATACATACCGAATTATTGTGACTTCGAAAGTAAAGATTATTGAGTTTTGTGTTTACTTGATTTACTGTCTTTCCTGTATGGTTATGAACATATAAAAACTATACATCGCGGGTAGTGATTGATATTATTAATATAAACACAAGTTATGTTATCCGAGCTACACATACATACCCTGCATGTGTACAATAGTATAATTTTAAAAATACATTAGTAAATTAATAAGTTGATGCGCGATAGGTGTACTAAGAAATTATATTGTATGCTTGTAAATATAAACTATAGGGTAGACGTGTAGTGATTAATATAGGAGTTTATTTCAAGAACCTTACCATAGAATAATTTGATTTAACACCTAACTAGGGAATTGTTTAATATTATTTAGGACCTTCCTAGGAAAAGGGCTAGGCACCATTCTCTTAAACTAGGAAGGCAATGGAAGAAAGGTATAATAGGGTATAATGGAGAATGATTTAAAGTTAATCATTTGGGAAGGGAAAAAACATTAAACTATGATTAGCACTAGGACTAGGAGTTGGTAGTGGTTATTAAGAGAATTCTATAATGTAGTAGATGGTTCGTTGTTGTTTTTAGAATAGGAAATCCATGAGTTTTTTGGAGCAATGAATTTGGATGAGCTCCTAGTTTGGCTAGGAAGATTAATCCTAGTTTGGAAAACATCAAAAACAGATTTGGACTACTAAAACAAATAGATCCAAAGATATTTTTATTTTCCTTCGATTTAATTAAATTGTTGTAAATCTTATGAGTATCTACTCTAATTATCAAATTTGATTAATTGTTATAGATACTTTATGGTTGTAAGTTATATTGTGAGTTATGCATGATAGTAGTAAGTTTATTTTTAGCCTAAAAATCTAGATCTATAGTAGTTATACTATAAAATCTATACTTTGGAATTGTTCTAAAGAAAAATATATACTTAAAAGGATGCATAGAACATAAATTAGGTAAATAATTATGATTAACAACACCCTTTCACTTGAAGGGTGATACACTTGTAATTTGGGATGTGAGGGTTAAGAAGGCTTTTCCCATCCCACTGGAAATGGTATCTAGTCTAAAAGGAATACCCTGAGTAACAAGGGTTGTTAGGAATGCCTTAAATGTTAATAGTGTAATCCCTTGTTTAGAGGGAAAGGAAAACACTAGCCCTTCCTCTTCTAATAACATAGACCCGTGTGGGACTGATCTAGTAGAGAAGATTGTATAATCTAAATAGTGAAAGTCTATTTCAACTTGTTGTGATTTATGATCTAGAAAATGGGTAAGAGATATGGGGGGATGAACCTAGGAGGTTTTGGTAGGGGTAGGGATGTATTCAAAGACTTGGGGTACCTATTAATAGGTATAAAGTTACAAATTCATTTGGCTCAGGAATAAGCCTTGATAAAAGTACAACAAGGAAAACATAAACTAATAACCAAGGTTCTTAAAGGAAGATAAACCCGGAAGAAATGTGGAAAATGATTATATGTTATATATGAATACCGAAGGGATGGTCAACCACTCCAAGAAGATGGCTCTTTCTAGATTAGTTGAAATAGAGAAGCCCAATGTCCTTCTCGTGCAAGAAATAATGGGGGGAGGGGACAAAACTATAGGGATATTGAAATCTTGTCTCAAAGGTGGGATTTTTGGCCATAAATGTTGTTGTTCTTCCATGGACCAAGTATCTCATTACTAAATTATTTTCTTGTTTATCACAAGGATATGTACGAAGTTGTTGATATTAGGCTTCATTTTCATTTCTCTCTCTTTTTTAGTTATTTTTACAGTAGGTGTACATATCATATATTTCTCTTTCATATATATAAATATTTCATTTTTCTATGTTTCGATGATTGACTAACATATGTCAATTGGTCTAGCCTAAATGGTTGTGGGATCCATAGTGTTACATTACAAGAAAAGTGCTACTATTATTTTTTAAAAACTTATTATATACTTTTTAAATTTGACATGGTATTACTATTCATTACAAGAAATTTCATACCCACTAGGATTTGAACTTGACCTACTCATTACCAATTGCTTTGAACTTGTGACATACTCATTACCAATTGCTCTACCCACTCTACCCAGTAATAGCAGCAATATTTATTAATATAGAGTTAGGATTTGTGTTTAGCAAATAAAACTAAATTTGTATTTACCATATGAAAGTTCAAGGAAAACATGGTAAAGCATTAATAATAATCATTAAACATTATAAGGCATAGTCAAGAAATTTTTATATGACATTTTAATTTTAACATTGCCTTTCACTTGATGTTTAAATTTTAATTTTAACCGTCATAATAATATTTTTTTAAAATAATATTTATAATATATGAAACATAGAATTCTCATTTCTTGCGTCATATAATACAAAAATAAAAAGTTTATAAAAATATATTAAAAAAGACAAAAAAAAAACATAATGATTGGAAACCTTTAAATAGGCTTCTTCACAAGCAATAAAATGGGTCATTACCATGTGACACCAAATACCATGGACCCAAAAAACCATGACCAAATCAAGTTTACCTAACAAGGCGAGATAACCATGACAAAAATCAAAATTTCCATGTTAGAAATATATATATATATATATATATATATTACTAATAACTAATTAGTAATAGTAATAGATGGGCTTGTGATATAGATATTAATGATGTGTAAAAATAAAAATGCACTTCAAAATGACCAATGAAATCAAAATTCATACTTCATTAATGAGGTTTAATTTTATGAAGTGGTAGTATTTTGACTTGTAAAAAGGTAAATGACAGCTATTAACCCCGTCATATTTCAACCAACCCGGTCAAATTTCAACACATTAACTTTTTTCCGCGAAACTCAAAGCATTAACTTATAAGCATTTCTCTTTCTATATATATTATTTTAATGTATAAATATCAATCGATAATTTTTAGCTATGAGATAAGAAAAAAACTCTACTCTTTTTTAACCTAACATCACTCATGTTATCTAATGTGGTTGTGAAATTTGAGGTTCCATCATCTTTAGAGAATAGAGGAGAAGGATAAAGAAAATTCACAAATGTTTTATAACTTATAACCTCAAAATTAAAGATAATAAAGCTTTCCTACCATTATTTCAAACTCTCATTTCATAAAACAAAATTGACATGAAAAAACAAACTCTTAAAACTTTTCATATACAAAAATAAAATTCTAAACCAAATTAAATGATTTCTTACTTTTATTTATATATAAATTAATGTTAATTTTCATAAATATTATTTATTCAATAATAATAAAATGGTAGAGGTCATCTTTATGACTTTAAATTATATTTTATTACAAGGGAATTTTTTTTAATATTATAAAATGGTAGATGTCATCTTTATGACTTTAAATTATATTTTATTACAAAAGGATTTTTTTTTAATATTATACATTTGTGTATCTCCTCTTTCATTCCTTGGAAATGAAAATCTATGATATAATACATCTACATAGACCCCTTGCAGATACGCCAAAATTATTGTTAGAATACATGTTTGTCAGAATATTAATGAAAAAGTATCCAACCAGAAAATACTCGATAGAATGTTGTTACGTTAACTCATCATTCTTCAACCAGAGTAAGTACTATGTGGCTTTCCGATACCAACTAATTGACTTATGATTAATTCGATCAGCTCCGCCTCGCCCCTCCAGCGGTATCCCTTCTGCAATCTTTGAAGACGCACCCAAGGTTCGAAACTCCGCAACAATGGCGTCGGCGGGGGCAGCAGCAACGCTGCCAAGGTCGACTCACCTCAGACTCAATTCTTCCTTTTCTGAATTTTAATTTTACTTATTTGCAGTATAAACAAATTGCATCGATTAATCTCGACACATATCCGTTATACAGCTTGAGGAGCTCTTCCAAATGTACGAAAGCATTGTCAAGAAGTCCGAGATTCCAACAATTTCAAGAACTGAAGCTGATATTCAGGGAAATATGAGGCCAGACCTTCAACAGCTTCTCCATGAACTTAGAAAGCTTCTACTCTTTAACTTGCCAGACTCTGAACAGAAGCTGTCGACCATCGCTAAACTCGACCTTTCTAATAACAATATGAAGGTAAGTGCAGCAATATTGCATCGTGATAGAGACTTTCTTGATTTTGCTTGTAATTTTAATTTCTTGCTGCAGTCTTTT
This sequence comes from Larix kaempferi, assembly GCA_027924585.1. Classification (NCBI taxonomy): domain Eukaryota; kingdom Viridiplantae; phylum Streptophyta; class Pinopsida; order Pinales; family Pinaceae; genus Larix; species Larix kaempferi. Next base: position 1,835,056 of record BSBM01000635.1, on the reverse strand, counting down.
ACGGAATGCGTGACGAGTCTGGTGAATTTGAGAACGTCCAGTCGAACCAGCTCACATCGCTGCCGCATTCTATAGGACGACTGCAGAAGCTTAAAATCCTCAATATATCTGGAAACTTCTTTGCCGAACTACCAGAAAGCGTTCAAAATTGCCGGTAAAAGTCGTATCCAAACCCTAGTTCCTTCCCAGAACATGTTATTCTCTGCAATATTGAGAGAATATTGTATGATTTTACGGTTAACATAATAGAAATTAAATAAATCAGTTCGCTGGAAGAGCCGATTGCCGATTTCAACAAGCTACAGCAGCTGCCTGGGGCATCAAACTGTTTAACCTGCAGAAGCTATCTGTCCATTCCAACAAACTTTTTATCTCCCTTTCTCGATCTCATGCCTGATGTCTCTGCGTGTTTTGGACGTCCATATGAACAAGCTGACATATCTGCCTGAAGACATTGGCAACATGTTAAGCCTTCAAATTCTTAATGTTAGTTACAGTTTTGGCTACTTGAACGCCTTGCCAGATTCGATCTGTGGGCTGTATTCGCTCGTTGAATTAGACGCGAGTTTTAACCAGATCAAAACCCTGCCCGATTCCAATGGAGAGCTGGTAAATTTTAAACCCTGCCCGATTCCACTGGAGGGCTTGGTAAATTTTAAACGGCTAAAGTTGGAGGAAAACCGCTAATTCAACTACCACCGGAGATAATTAGAGATGGTCTGTAAGCAATTAATCAATACATGAGCAATCGGGCCACCAAAAGTCTCATACCACGTAGCATTTCAGGTCTGGGAGGCAAACTGGCACGTAAGTGGATATCTTGCGTCGGAGAAGCTGTGGGAATATGACATCTGGCAAAGTGATGACGTGCAGGAATACATATGTGAAGAAAAAGGTTTTAAGTCGCAACGGAATTGTTTCACATGCTCGCTCTTCGCTTCACGCCTCATGGATCCAGCCGTTGGTTGAAAAAAAAAAAAATTACGTTTGTTGATATGAAATTATTAAAATTATTTTATGTTTGTGGATATGAAATTATTAAAATTATATTTATTAGTAACCTTTGATGTTAGGTCTGTTTGATGGAATAGATGTTCATAAGGCACTCCTTGTTTAAGGTTCTTGGTTTGAAATTCTTTGAGTATGAAGAGCCTACTTAAGATGGATTGGAGTAATCTATAATAAATTAATTATTAATTTTAAAATTTCTATTTTTATTTATATTTAACCAAAAATTATAATAGTTAAATAAACAAATTACCATATTAATATATATTTGTAGAAATTTATCATCAAAATGGGAAACATAATGGAAAAGCTTATTAAAGTTAATGGTAACATGTATTGAAATACTCAAAATCATAATTGACAATTATTTTGGGTAAAATCTATGACTTAAGTTATATATTACTAAGAGCCTACTTAAGATGGATTAGAGTAATTTATAATAAATTAATTATTAATTTTAAAATTTCCATTCTTATTTATATTTAAACAAAAATTATAATAGTTAAATAAACTTTGAGTGAACAGATCCAAGGAATTAATATTAAAAGAGATTGTGTGATTACACATATCTTATTTGCTGATGATGTCCTGGTGGCGGGAGTTAACACTCTGGAGGAATGGGCCAACTACAAAGATATTATACAAATTTTCTGCAAAGCGTCAGGCATGAAGGTCAGTGAAGGTAAATCAAGTTTTTATCACTTATCGTCGGATGAAGGTCAGCTTAATGTCATCACAGCTATTCTCCCTTACAAGTGTTACCCATTGGAGCAGGGGTTTAAGTACCTGGGATATTTTATTAAACCAAATAACTATCTCACGAAAGACTGGTTCTGGCTATTGAGAAAATTTGAAGACTGTATCGCTCACTGGGCATACAGATTTCTTTCCAGAGGGGGCAAACTTATATTGCTGAAATCAGTCCTCTGCAGTATTCCTGTCTACTGGTTCACATTATTGGAAGTTCCATCTTCCATTATTAAGATCATCAATTGTTATTGCTATAATTTTCTTTGGTCTGGTTCGGCTTTTTCTGGAAATCTACATATGGTAGCTGCTGATATCATCTCTAGACCCACCAGGTTCGGAGGTTGGGGGGTCAAAGACTTGACAATTTTCAATACTGCATTAAGGCTTAAAAGCCTTTGGAGAAGCCTCTTCGGGAACACTCTTTGGTCTCGACTTATTCGCTGCAAGTATATTAATATGGATGTCATAAACTGGATTAGGAACCCGAAACTTTCAAGCTGGAATTATTCTCCATTATGGCGGGGATTCATGAAAATCTTTCATTGGATAAAAAATGATCTTGTATGGCATGTTGGAGATGGTTCATTGGTCCGTATTGGGATTGACCCCATTATAGGTTTGGAAGACAATTTTATTCTCCCAGATGATATTACACAGTATCTTCAGATCCTTGGTTTGTCATCTTTGAATAAAATTTTTCTGCAAAATTCGAGTCTGGTTCATAGTTCCAAGTGGATTTCGTCAAGGGATTTGGGACTCACGGGCAGCTATGCCCGTATATGGGATGAATACATTTCCAGGTTAATTTCTGCTGGTGTTTCTCTAAATTGCGAGCCTGACATGCTTGTCTGGGGTGGCAATTCTGCTACAGGACAAGTCACTGCATCTTCTGCATATTTAAGAATTGTTCAGTCTAAATACTGTTATCCCCAGGATTGGTGGTATGAAAAACTTTGGCAGTGGTCAATTCCTTTGAAGCTTAAATGTTTTTGCTGGCTTCTTATTCAAGATCGATTGAAGACCTGGGATAACTTATGCAAAAGAGGCTGGAGTGGGCCCAGCTTATGTTATCTGTGTAAAAAAGAGGTTGAGACCAAGCAGCACCTTTTTGTGCAGTGTGATTTCATCATTAAAGTTTGGGATATGGTAGCTACTTCTTTGAACATCTCCCAGTGCTGGATCTTGGATGATTTTAACAAAACACTCTTGCATTGGTATAGATCTTGTAAACAGCATCTCTATGTTGTTATCTGCATTTCTTGGTCTATCTGGTATTCTCGCAATTGTGCAATATTTCAGAACAGCCCACCGGATGTTTCTCTTTGTGCTGCTACTGCTCTTAAAATGAATTCTCTCTGCAGGGCTGATTCACATAAGGTAAAGATGGACAGATCTAGTACTTTCAAATACAAAGTGAATCAGCCCATCCTCTTCTTTGATGGAGCATCTCAACATGGAATTTGTGCTGTGGGGGGGATTATATTTTTAAATGAGTCTCATTATTTCACTTTCAGTCTCAATTGTGGACAGGGAACCAATATGAAAGCGGAATTGATGGCACTATGGTGTGTTCTTAAGGTAGCCAACATTTTTGGTTTGGCCAATATCAAAGTTTTCGGTGATTCCAGAGTCACCATTAAATGGGCTGCTGGAGATTTCTGTCTCAATGTTCTAAGTCTTCGTCATTGGGTCCAAAGAACTCGATTGGAAATCTCAAAACAACAGAATATTTGCTTCGAGCATATCTTTAGAGAACACAATCTGCATGCTGACAAGTTATCTAAACAAGCCTTAGCTGGATCTGAAGGACAGCTTCATTGGGAAGAATGGTTAGAAGACAGTCCTCAGGACTGTGGGATAGTCTCATTTTTGGACTGATACTTTTTATCCTATGGACAGAGTGTATCTCTAGGATTATGGTTTTTGTTTTTTCTAAACTATGTTGATCTGCTAAGACTTGAAGACTATTTATAGTTTTGGGATACATTGGTATATTGAATGATCATAGAATAGAACATGATAGCACATGGTTGGGCTGGCTGATGCAAGAAACTTGTAATATGATTCGTCAGAAGAATCAATTTTTTTGTACTATTTGATTCATCATGAATAACAATAGTAGTTTTTTTCGCTGGAAAAATTACCACATTAATATATATATTTGTAAAAATTTATCATCAAAATGGGAAATATAATGGAAAAGCTTACTAAAGTTAATGGTAACATGTATTGAAATTTTCAAAATCATAATTGACAATTATTGTTGGGTAAAATCTATGACTTAAGTTATATATCATTAAAATATAAAAATAAATTAGCATAATTATATTAATTAATAAAATATTATAATTAATATATATTCATATATTAATATTAATTAATAATATAGTTGATATATACTCGTTGAAAAGAAATAATTCTTACGTAGATTATGGATTATTCAGAAACATTTTGACATGTTTTTATGTCAAATGGTGGTTTTTAATTACTTTTAAGAGGGAAGTTTAATAAGGTGTTTTTTTTTATATTGAAACATCTTACATTATAAAAATAAATAAAATATGGAAAATTCTAGTAACAAAGTTATTAATGCTTTCTTCTTAATCGAATATCTTATGACTTAAAAATAAATAAAATATAGAAAATTCTAGTGATAAAATTTTATTGATTTAGTAGGTTTTAAAAACATGTCAAAAAAATTTTAAACTAAAATTTCACCTTAAATGAAATTTGGTGAAATTTGGATTATAGGAATACTATGATTGGTTCAAATTTTAATTAGATTTTGGAGAGATTTTCACTACTAATGGTCTTATATCCACAATATAACATAATTATTATAAATCATAGAATTGTTTTAAGTTGTAGTCATTATAGCTGTCTTAGGTGGAGGTAAAAGGAAAGGTGTCATGGATTAGGAGTTTTGTCAAAAAAATATTTTCATCATTTTTATTTTCATCATTTTTAGTTGTGTAACATTGTATTGCCTAAACCATGAACGGTTGGTTAACATGAGTTTATTACAACCAAATTACTCTTTTTCATCTAAAGTTTACTTATAATTTTGTATTAGACTACAATATGTTAGATGTGTAACTTTATATCTATTTAACCAAGTTATCCAATAATAGGAACACCGACCATAACCTTTAAAACATTCCAACAATACTTATACTTAGCCAATAATATAAAAGTAACCAACACAATGTATCACATGAAACGTAACAACATAATACAGCCACAGAGAACACAAGGAACATGTCCAATCAACACCCGAGGTAGATCCCTTAAAATTAATTACATGAAGTATGTTACAATGTACAACAAAGGAGCCAAGCCAACTGCCTATAGCTCTTTTCACATACTACAATTACAAAAGACGCCACTTGGTCAAAATTGTAAATCCAATCCATGAAGCAACTGTAGGCTCGCCTCCTCTAGGTATTGTTCACTTCTCTTTTTTCACTAAGCCATTGAAAATTTTCCTTGTTGTGCAAACCCCATAACTTAGCACAATCACATAACACTTTGCACTTGAATGCTTCCTTGCACGAATGTATTGCCTTAGCACAATAACACACACGCACGCACATGCACACGCACACGCACACACATATGCAAGTCTTTCCAAGCTCTTGCAAGCCCCTTGCTTCTAAGTTGGACCTAAGTTCCCACATCAAACATTGACTCCTTTGGTGTCGGTTAACTGCATCTGTAACTATGCATGTAAGTGCGCCCATTGCATGTATGAATGGTTACTATGTGCCCGTAAGTGCACCAACCACAAGTGCACCCTTGCATGTTTTCCCATCACATGTCTATCCATTCAAGTTCATCAAAGATAATTCTCAGTGAATAAGGGTTGGCTTAACTCCATTAAGTTTGCAAATGTGTATCATGCACCCAAGAAAAGCCCGAGTCTTATAAAGACAACATGAATGATTCACCACTCCATTCATATATTCCACAAGAAACATTTGGCATCATGATCTTCCTCGGAGACCCTCCATGTCCACTTGGTAATGCACCTACTATCAATCGCAAGCAAAGGCCTTACATCCTTCTCCACCAAACATGTTGTCATCTTGAGAATATCCAACCAAAACTTGTATAAGTGCCCCAAGGTTATGCTTCTCAAACTCTCATATCTTATCTTCATATTGCCACAATGCTTCTTTCCTCTCCCGGTTATTCCCCTCTTCAAGTCTATCCTTCCAGCTGACAAAGTACTCCTTCCTTCAATTCTTGTTAAATTGTGTAGTCCTTTGTGCAAGTATATGGTCCACTTCTAGCTTTGGTTTGTTTACAATCATGATGAGGGATCTGGATGGTGCAACTCTACTAGGATCACCTTTGTCAATCGTACAAGGATTCAACTGACTAATGTGGAAAACCAGATGGTGAGCTCTCATGTGATCTAGCGGCTCTAATCTATAAGTAACATTGACAATCTTCACAAGTACCTTGAATGACTATTCAAACTGTCACAACAAAGCATTGAACATTCCATTTAATGGCTTGAACTATTCTTTACGCAACTTAAGAAAGACAAAGTAATCTACTTTGAATTATGCCTCCCTCCTATCATTATTTTGCTAGTGCCTCATCATTTCTATTGCATTGGCCAACTAATTGTGCGACATCTCCTCTCTATCATGCCATCCCTTCATGAACCCCAAGGTTGATGGCTTATTCCCATAGAAATATTCCGGAACTGTGTGGGAAACCAGTAGTTTCTATCCATTTTCCAACTCGAATCCAAATTATATCCAACCATGGAATGCTTTTGCATATTTTGGTTGATATGGGCTACATCCAACAACTTTGACTAATTTTGTTGGTCTACATGAATGAGATTATTTAAAAAATCAACCAAAAGGCTATTTATACATTTTGCTTTCCCATCGACTTGTAGGTAATAACTCAAAATCATCAACAACTTGGTACCAACAAGCTTGAATAACTTTGTCCAAAACCACCGTTGTGAACCTTGTTCTTTTTCCCAACACAATGCTCAATGGTAGACCCCAATACTTCACAACATTTTTGAAAAACAACTTCACAACTTCCTTTGTGGCACATGGAACCTTTGTTGGCATGGAGATGGCATACTTCCAGAAAATTTTTCAACAACCACAAAATTCCCATTGTATCCTTGATAAATGGATAGCTATGTGATGAAGTCCATGGAGACACTTATTAAGGATTTACGATCATTAATAAATATGACAGAGAAATAATTCAATATAATCCAAGAAACCACATAACAATAGACACACAATGTTTACATGGAAAACCCAATCCAATAAAAACCACCATAATAGATCTATTATCTCCTTTGACCTAAACCAGTCAAGCCAAGCCAAGTGAGCTAGCCACTGCTAACCTTTAGGCCACATTACAATGGAGTATGTGAATCCCTTTATAGGCTTCATTACATGCAATACCATGGGACACTAAATACCATGGAACACCAAATACCATTGGCCACCAAATATCATTGGTTACCAAATACCATGTGCCCAAAAACACGTGTTGAGACCTAAACTATTTGACTCATTCCCGAGTCAAGGTTAACTCTAACAATCCCCCCTTTAACCTTGAGTTGGATTAAATCACCAATTATCCTCAAAGTTTTTAACTGAGGAATTTTCACACTCCCCCACTTATCACCTAGGTCTACATGAATTTACCAATGAGTTACCAGGGATTCCCCCCCCTATCACCTAGGTCTATCTAGACTTTGCTGGTAAGTTACCAGGGGAACGCATGCCTAACTATGTCTTATAGCCATATGCTCATTTACATGCAAACTGCTCCATTAATTTTTTTCATGTGTCTTCATGGTGACTATACCATCACCATCCATTGCTTCATCCTCTTGCTTTTCCATGGTCATCATCTGTTGTGCCTCCTTGTCATTGACGTCCATATAAAAAGAATCCATCAACTGGATGTAACACTCCCTTCCAGCATTCCCGTGCAAGGAAGGAAACGTTAATCAACACACAGGCTTTTAGATAGACTTAGCCTAAATAATTCTTGCCCATAAATTCCTAACAATTTAAGAATGTCCAAATGCAGATTCATTTCAATATCAACACAGCGGAAACTAAACATTACATGTGCATACAATTTCTTCATGCGTTCAGCATACACATATCAACCATACATGTATCAATCATTAATTTTATTAATGCATGGACAATTATCATACTGCATAAGACATGATGCCTTTCGTTCCATTAATCATGAATGCATTGCAAAACACAGACTGTATATAAATTTAATCACAGGATACTCATCTTGAATTGCAATGGTCCAAACGACTGGCTATGGAAGGGCAACGTTCCTCCCAACCGTAGACCTCTGTCCAGCTTGTGTTCTTTCAGCTGAGAGGTCACCCCCGAGCTGGGCTGTGTATCCACTAAGGAGGACTAGCTGGGTTCACTCACAGCCATGGTTCTGGTCAAGCATCCAAGAAGATAGAGGAGGGTAACACTAAGCCAGTGAGCTCAACCACAGAGCTACAGGCATCTCAAGTGAGCTCAACAATCAGGCACCCACATTACCTACCACATCCAACACAAGGAAGATCCCCTTCTCTGTCACACAGTCCCTCAGGCAACTCTTCCCTCCAGTGCTCTTCAGGATGGGCATAGAAAGGTCCAGCTGCTGATCCTTGAGATCCTAGCCTTCACTGGGTTTATCAAGCACACCCAACCTCTGCATAGTCATTCCCAACTTGATTCCTCACCATTCTGCTCACCAAATACTCAAATCCGTCACTCGTTTTCTGAGCTGCAAAAACTGGGTTTTTCCATTGATTTCGGGGTAGCTAATGCTCCCAAATTCGCCCCAAGGTTCATGCTATTGGATTCCCCCTTGGATTTCCCTGTCCCATGCCAATTCTGGACGTTTTTGGTCTTTCAAAAACTGGGTTCTCTCAAGGTCGCGATTTCTGGTTTTTTTCCTCACTGCTGGCACTCGTTTTTGGATGGGAATGATGCTAGATAGTTTCACAATGGACTGGGGTGAGAATGAAGCAACCTCCCATGAGGTTGAGTGACTTCTTTCCCAAGCAATCAGAGCCCATGCCCACCCATACGAATTTCAGGGCTGCCCATGCTCCATTGAAGCCATGGGCTAAAAACTCAACCACCTTCTTACAGCAGGCTTTAATGTCACCTTGGAAAGTCAATGGGTTCTCATAATGACAAATGGCAGCCTAGGGTTTAATCCCATAGCCCCCTCACCACTCCCTAGTGGATACACATGGCCCCTTCTCATTCGTTGCCTCCATAGCCAGTTTTTGGTATTTTATTTCAATGTTAAATATTTACATCAAATTTACAATATCCCATGGCTTAATAGCACGTGGGTAACAAAATATCAAGCGTGTCTAATTTAAATAAAATCCGAGCATAAACTAGCGGGGCCTTGGCCTTGAGCTCCACGCTAGGGAAACATACATCGTGTGTTTACAATATTTACATTAGAGCCAATATTTCCTAAGGGTCAAAATTGGGGTATTACATTCCCCTCCCCCTTAGAACAACACCGTCCTCGGTGTTCTCAAAACTGAACAAAAATGGGAATGCCTCCCTCATGGCATCCTCCAGCTCCCATGTAGCCTCGTCGGGACTAAGGTGCTCCCATTGGACCTTTACCTGCCCGATGGCTCTGTTCCGGAGCACTGTGACTTTCCTGTCGAGGATGCACATAGGTTCTACTTGGAACTCTCCCTCGGGTTCCACCTGTATCACATTCCAATCAATCATATGATTAGGATCATGTACATACTTCTTAAGCAAAGATACATGGAAAACATTATGAGCTCTTATGCTAGCAGGCAATGCAATTCTATATGCAACTGGCCCTATCCTATCAAGGACTTCAAATGGACCACAATATCTTGGTGACAACTTGGCACAACTTCCCAACTTGAGGGAACTCTTCCTTGGTTTCACTCTCAAATAAACATGATCCCCAATCTGAAACTCCTTATGTACTCTTTTCAAATCTGCATAACTCTTTTGCCTGTCCTGAGCTGCCTTTAAATTCTGCCTGATCTTGACAATTTCCTGTTCCATTTCCTTGATCATTTCTGGTCCAAGCACCACCCTGTTCACTGGGCCATCCCAATTCACTGGCGTCCTGCATCCCCTGCCATACAATGCTTCAAATGGACTCATTCCCAAGGATGCATGGTGTCCATTATTGTATGCAAATTCAACCAAGTGTAAATAATCTTCCCACTTGGATGGTTTGTCCATCACATACATTCTCAGCATATCTTCAAGAACCTGGTTCACCCTCTCGGTTTGGCCGTCCGTTTGAGGATGGTAAGCTGTACTGAAATTCAATTTAGTTCCCAATTCCTGAAATAATCCCTTCCAGAAATTGGAGGTGAACTTTGTATCACGATCAGAAATTATTGCCTTAGGCAATCCATGTAATCTGAATATCTCTCTCATGAAGATGTTCGCAATGTCACTAGCCTTATGAGTGGAATTCACTGGAATAAAGTGAGCTACCTTTGATAGCTTATCCACCACAACCATGATTGAATCATGCTTCTTTACTGTCATGGGCAGACCTGTTATAAAATCCATGGAGATCACTCCCCACTTCCATTCTGGAATGGGTAAGGGATGCAATAACCCTGCTGGATGTTGGTGTTCTGCCTTGACTTGTTGGCACTTCTGACACCTAGCAATGTACTCAGCTATGTCCTTCTTCATGCCATTCCAAAAGTATTGCTTTCTTGCCGCTGTTATAGTCTTCTGATATCCTGGGTGTCCAGAGTACGACATTTGGTGTATTTCATCCATCACTAGTTTCTTTAAATCTGCATTATTTGGAATGTACAACCTATCTTTGTAGATGAGGATACTGTCTTCACCCAGCTGATATTCTGCACACTTTTCATCCACATTACCGTGCTGCAACTTCTCTTTCATTTGAAGGCAAGTTTCATCACCGTTTTGGGCTTCACGAACTCTTGTCTTCAAATCTGATTTGCACATACTTACTGCTGAAACATGAAATTTTCTGCTAAGAGCATCTGCAACCTTATTCTCCTTCCCTTTTACATGTTTAATTTCAAAATCAAATTCACAAAGAAATTCCATCCATCTAGCTTGCCTAGCATTCAAGTTTGGCTGCTCAAATAAATACTTCAGGCTCATGTGGTCTGTTCTAAGCTCGAATCTTCTTCCCATCAAGTAATGTCTCCACATTTTAAGAGCATGCACTATGGCTGCTAATTCTAAATCATGTGTGGCATAATTCTTTTCATGCTCTTTTAATTTCCTGGATTCATAGCAAATCACAATTCCTTCTTGCATGAGAACCCCACCTAGTCCTTCAATGCAAGCATCTGTGCACACTACAAAATCCTTCCCTGGATCTGCTATCTTCAAAACAGGAGCGCTGGTAAGTAACTCCTTTAATTTCTGAAAACTTTTCTCACATTTTTCAGACCATACAAATTTGATGTTCTTCCTTTGCAATGAAGTGATCGGATGCGCTATCCTGGAGAATCCTTCAATAAACCTTCTGTAGTAACCAGCAAGGCCCATAAAAGATCTAACATCTGAAACATTTCTTGGAGTTGGCCAATCCATGATGGAATTAATCTTCTCTGGATCCACTGCAATTCCTTCTTCTGAAATGACGTGACCCAAATATTGGATCCTCTTTTGATAGAATTCACACTTGCTTAACTTGGCATACAGCTGATGTTCTCTAAGAACTTGCAACACCATTCTTAGATGCTCCTCGTGTTCTTCTTCATTTCTTGAATAGACAAGAATGTCATCTAAAAACACAATCACGAACTTGTCCAAATATTTGCTGAATACACTATTCATGAGACACATGAATGTGGCAGGTGCGTTGGTAAGGCCGAATGGAACCACAGTGAACTCATAATGACCATATCTAGTTCTGAAAGCCGTCTTGTGAATGTCTTCTTCTTTAATCCTCACTTGATGGTAGCCAGACCTCAAGTCAATCTTTGAAAATAATTTGGCTTCCTTCATTTGATCAAACAAGTCATCAATTCTTGGTAATGGATACTTGTTCGTAACTGTCACTTTATTGAGCTGCCTGTAATCAATACACAGCCTTAAAGTCCCATCTTTCTTCTTGACAAATAACACCAGTGCTCCCCAAGGGGACACACTAGGCCTGATATACCTTTTATCCATTAATTCTTGCAGTTGTATCTTCAATTCCACCAACTCCGGTGTACTCATTCTATAAGGAGCTTTGGAATTCGGCGCTGCCCCCGGAACAAGATCGATGGTAAAATCAATATCTCTCGTCGGTGGCAACCCTGGTACCTCATCCGGAAACACATCTTGGAACTCTTGCAATATCCTGAAGTCTTCTAGTCTTGGCCCTTTGTCCTCTAATGAATCTGGCATATGGACTGCATATAATTGACAACCCTTCTTATAAAACTTTTTCAACTGCAGTGTTGAAATCTGTCTTATTGAAACTTGCTTGGGAATCCCTTTTACCAATGTTGGCCTTCCCTTTTCATCAATGTACTCAAGTGCTTTCTCATAACAGTCCAATTTGGCTCTATGTTTTTCTAACCAATCCATGCCAATTAATGCATCATAGGATCCTAATGGTAGCACATTCAATTCAGCATATGTGTGGAGTCCATTCAATTCTATGGGACACTCCATCACTACCTCACTTACTTTTCTCTTGGTTCCCGTGGCTAGTTGCACTAGCCAAGGCTTATTATGCTTTATTTTTCTAAGAGAACAACCTTCAACCACTTTTGGAGAAACATAACTATGAGTAGATCCTGGATCAATCAAAACAGAAATAGATTGCGTAGCAATCTTACCTTCGACTTCCACCACTGATGACTGATGGTCTGCTTGGTGATTATCCAACGCTGCATAAATCCAAGGTGCTGCCCTTGACATGTCCTCTACCGTAGCTACTCCCTTCAGGTTGTTCAACTTTCGAGCATTGTTTTTCCGATGTGGACAATCCTTCAACATGTGGTTTTCTCCACATCCCCAACACTGAAGTGGTCCCTTTGATGCTTTGTCTACTACCACTGCTGGTTTGAATCCACTCCTTGCTTGTTGCCCCTGTGGAAAGGTCCTAGGCTGACCTCTGAATGGTGGCTTGAAGCCATCCTTCTTCTGGTCAAACTTCCCTCTTGGCTTTCCTTTCCATGTTGGGTTAGCCTCTGTTTTTCCCCTATTTTGCTCATAGCAGTGCATTGCCATCCTAATGGCTTCATCCAAACTTGGTGGATTAACAAACTCAATACGATCTCTGAAACTCTGAGGTAGACCCCCAAGAAAGCATTGTATTTTTACTCTCTCATCTTTGATATAGTCAACATACCTCAGTAATTCCAAGAATTTGTGGACATGCTCTTCCATAGATTTTTGTCCCAACCTGAGTTCATTAAACTCTTTTCTCTTACCGTCATAATACCTAGCAGAAAGGTATTTCTCCTTGAAGTACCTCTTAAATCTTTCCCAACTGATCCTTCTTTCATTGATCCCTTTCACTTGCAAGAGATTGTCCCACCAAATGGAAGCTCTGCCATTTAAGTTGTAAATGGCAATTCTGGCTTTTTCATTTCCTGAGTAGTCTTGAATTCTGAAGTATTTCTTCATTCCCAGAAGCCATGCTTCTGCCTCTTGACCTGTCTTTCCTTCCCCATCAAATGTGGGAGGTCTTGCCTTCCTGAATTCTCCCTGTGGGATGCCCTTGAACTTCTTTCTTCCGTCCAACCTCTTAGGTGCATGTCCGGGACTTCTCCTAGAACATTTGGAGTCACCCGACCTGCTGGAAGAAGATCTTGATGAAGATGTTTTATGTTTTCTGCTCACCGAACTCTTCCTTGGGCTTGGAGTCCTCCTCCTCGAACGACCTCTAGAATGACTCCCTGCATCTCTTCCTTCTTCACCCATATTGCTTGGGTTGGACCCAAGGTTTATCTTATGCTGCATATCAGTGAGGCTTTTCAAAATAGCAGCATTGAGTTGGTGTTGTTCTTCTTGAGCCTTCATCAATCTTTCATTGAAGCTCACCATGGTTTCAACCAAATTTTGAGGAGTCACCTGCTCCCTTCTCCCATTGGATTCAGTCTCCGCATTCCCTTCATGCACATTTTCTCCTAGAACGTCTTCTTCGTGTTCATAAGGATCTTGAGCATCATTAATGGTCACCATCTTACCTCTGCTACAATTATAAACTTTATGAGCTGCAAACACTGTGCATTATTATGATATTTGTTAGACCTCATAAAAATGCATCTAGGAATATACAACAATCAATATTTAACATAATAGAACTCATGGAATAATTCACATAGCTGTTACTTATTCAATTCTTTTGCCCATTCATGCAATTCTGAAAATTGCCCATATTGTCATTAATTTGACAAAACAGTCACCGGCACTTTTCCGCCCTGATTATCTATGATGTCTGATAGCCCAATTCAAATTCCGGTCATACTCCATTATTCCTTTCTAGACAAGCTTTCCAATGCCTGTCCCCGTGCTCCATTCCGACATCGGGTGTGGAAACAACGTTGTCTCAAAAATGACAACTTTTACCAATAATTCTGCACATTTACCCAATTGTATTTTGGTCCCGAAGGCCAACTTCAGCCACCTGTGGAAGAAAATCTATGAGGAATCACAAAAACTTATCAATCGGGAAAAGTTATTCCATATAACAAGGAACACTCAGCAATTCACTGATTTCAATTCTGATGTACCGTTCATCTTTTATGAATTTCTGGGTTTTACTACTTCTTACTTTTCACATTTTTCCAAAATTCCAAATTCTGGGCCAAAAATGGCTATCTCCCAAACGGTGCATTTCTGGGAAATTGTTCGTCTTAATGAGAATATGAAATGTCTAGTTCAGTAAAATTTCTGACTCCCACATCTAGGGTCACTTTTACTACCCCCAAGCTTTTCAAAATCCCGAAAAAGTGGCCCGGAACAGTGCTTTTTGGCCTTCTTGCTCACCCCAACTCGACATCCTTTGGAGTTTGGTTCCAAGATTCGGAACTTAACATTGTGCCTGCTTCATGGCCGCGCCTGATCAATTTCAGCTCAATCCGACCTTCTGTCAAGCCTCGGGACTCTGTCCTTCAAAAGTCACTATTCCCCTTTTTCTGTCAAATTGGAGTCTAATGGGCTCGGGGTCTTCACTAGTTCTTTCATGGCCCCCGTCAATGGCCTCCGAGCCCCACAGAAATCATCCCATTCTGAGCCCCGGTGCTCCCCCTATCCAAAAATGGAGTTTTTGGCACTTTACTCTTTTTTTTTTTTTTTTTTTTTTTGTCGGGTGGAAAATCCCTCCGCAGCTGCGGGGCGGTTGACTGAACCCTTCCGCAGTTGCGGGCCGGTTTTCGGTAGGCTTCCGCAGTTGCGGGTCGGTTCGTTGAACGCTCCCGAAATGCGGGGCGCTTCGCTGTGGCCTTCCGCAGTTGCGGGTTGGTTGACGGAATGCTCCCGCAACTGCGGGGCGGTTCGGCGACAGCTTCCGCAATTGCGGAGCAGTTCGCCGAACGCTTCCGCAATTGCGGAGCAGTTCGCCGAATGCTTCCGCAATGGCGGGGCGATTGGCCGAACGCTACCGCAATTGCGGAGCCATTCGGCAAAGGCTTCCGCAGCTTCGGAGCCATTCGCGGAATGTTTCCGGGGTTTTCAGTCGGTTTTTTTTTTTTTTTGCAGAAAGCTTTTGCAGAACGACTGGCGGAATGTTTCCGCAATTTCGGAACGATTCGCCGAAGTCTTCCGCAGTTGCGGAACGATTCGGCGAAGTCTTCCGCAGTTGCGGAACGATTCGCCGAAGTCTTCCGCAACTTCGGAACGACTCGCCGAAGTCTTCCGCAACTTCGGAACGACTCGCCGAACTCTTCCGCGTTGCGGAACGATTCGCGGAATCCTTCCGAAATTTCGGAAGAGAATTCCTTCCGCAATTTCGGAAGAGAATTCCTTCCGAAAAAGTTTCCGTTCGACACCGACACTTAGAAAATTTTCACAAAAACGAATTTTTCTCCGCTGTTTCGGAGCAGTTCAGTGAATCCTTCCGCAATTGCGGGAAGGTTCGCGGAACCTTTCCGCAGTTTCGGGATGACTTCCCGAAACAGTCTTAAAACCAAAAATTTCAAAAACAGTCTTAAAACAACATTTTTCAAAACAGACTTTAAAAAAACTCTATCAGATTTGGCCCATAGAGGCCCAATGCTGCAACGCAGCTCTGATACCAAACTGTAACACTCCCTTCCAGCATTCCCGTGCAAGGAAGGAAACGTTAATCAACACACAGGCTTTTAGATAGACTTAGCCTAAATAATTCTTGCCCATAAATTCCTAACAATTTAAGAATGTCCAAATGCAGATTCATTTCAATATCAACACAGCGGAAACTAAACATTACATGTGCATACAATTTCTTCATGCGTTCAACATACACATATCAACCATACATGTATCAGTCATTAATTTTATTAATGCATGGACAATTATCATACTGCATAAGACATGATGCCTTTCGTTCCATTAATCATGAATGCATTGCAAAACACAGACTGTATATAAATTTAATCACAGGATACTCATCTTGAATTGCAACGGTCCAAACGACTGGCTATGGAAGGGCAACGTTCCTCCCAACCGTAGACCTCTGTCCAGCTTGTGTTCTTTCAGCTGAGAGGTCACCCCCGAGCTGGACTGTGTATCCACTAAGGAGGACTAGCTGGGTTCACTCACAGCCATGGTTCTGGTCAAGCATCCAAGAAGATAGAGGAGGGTAACACTAAGCCAGTGAGCTCAACCACAGAGCTACAGGCATCTCAAGTGAGCTCAACAATCAGGCACCCACATTACCTACCACATCCAACACAAGGAAGATCCCCTTCTCTGTCACACAGTCCCTCAGGCAACTCTTCCCTCCAGTGCTCTTCAAGATGGGCATAGAAAGGTCCAGCTGCTGATCCTTGAGATCCTAGCCTTCACTGGGTTTATCAAGCACACCCAACCTCTGCATAGTCATTCCCAACTTGATTCCTCACCATTCTGCTCACCAAATACTCAAATCCGTCACTCGTTTTCTGAGCTGCAAAAACTGGGTTTTTCCATTGATTTCGGGGTAGCTAATGCTCCCAAATTCGCCCCAAGGTTCATGCTATTGGATTCCCCCTTGGATTTCCCTGTCCCATGCCAATTCTGGACGTTTTTGGTCTTTCAAAAACTGGGTTCTCTCAAGGTCGCGATTTCTGGTTTTTTTCCTCACTGCTGGCACTCGTTTTTGGATGGGAATGATGCTAGATAGTTTCACAATGGACTGGGGTGAGAATGAAGCAACCTCCCATGAGGTTGAGTGACTTCTTGCCCAAGCAATCAGAGCCCATGCCCACCCATACGAATTTCAGGGCTGCCCATGCTCCATTGAAGCCATGGGCTAAAAACTCAACCACCTTCTTACAGCAGGCTTTAATGTCACCTTGGAAAGTCAATGGGTTCTCATAATGACAAATGGCAGCCTAGGGTTTAATCCCATAGCCCCCTCACCACTCCCTAGTGGATACACATGGCCCCTTCTCATTCGTTGCCTCCATAGCCAGTTTTTGGTATTTTATTTCAATGTTAAATATTTACATCAAATTTACAATATCCCATGGCTTAATAGCACGTGGGTAACAAAATATCAAGCGTGTCTAATTTAAATAAAATCCGAGCATAAACTAGTGGGGCCTTGGCCTTGAGCTCCACGCTAGGGAAACATACATCGTGTGTTTACAATATTTACATTAGAGCCAATATTTCCTAAGGGTCAAAATTGGGGTATTACACTGGATTACATGGTTCCTCAACCACTGTAACCGCCAGTTCTCTAGGAATTCTCTTCAGCTACATGGTTCATCAATCTTGGTCCCAAAACCGAGATTAAACCATCTCACATTCCTCCCACAATAGAAGACACAACCTCTCTGATCCACATCAATATAGGCTACAAGTACACCCACCACCCTCGTACCTACCCAGTGGTTCATTCCACACTTGATGCAACATCCCTTCTTTGCGCATAAGAGGGTACCTTTCCTATGGCTAAGTTTCATAAGGACCAAAACAATACCGTCAAGGTGTCGGGTACTACTAAACATGCACCCACGAGGGCTTCACTAGGGGGCCAATATAATATCACATTCGTTCCTATTGGGGGTATTAAATAAACATGAAAACCCAAATATTATATTGATTATATATTAAGGGGCATTAGGGTTTTTTAATTTAATGCAGCAATACCCAAATACTTTGGGGTATATTTTATATGGGCGAGCTACCAAATATCCCCCGACATGGCAATGAGAGTTGCAGGAATCGCGTTGAGGCTAGGGAAAGCAGAGCGTGTGCAATGAGAGTTGCAGGAATCATGTCGAGGCCCGGGAAAGCAGAGCGTGTGCAATGAGAGTTGTAGGAATCGCGTCGAGGCCAGGGCAAGTAGAGCGTGTGTTACAAAATCAGAAATAGAAGACAATTCAACAATCGGGGTTTGTAGAGGCCAGGGCAAGCATAGCGTGTGTTACAGAATCAGAAATAGAAGACAGTTCAACAATCGGGGTTTGTAGGGACATGCGTGGTTCAGATATAATAACTGCTTTCTCACAAAAACGAACCAACATTGTTGGAGATCCAGGGAGAGAAACGCACAGCGAGAACAGGAAGAGATCTCTGAAAGAGTCGCTCTTCTACATTTATATCATTTGTGTTTTTAGTGTTATGGAACTTTAAAGCGTAGAAACTAGCTAGTGGAATCTAGCATGAAGTCAAGGAAGATATTATTTATAAGGTACATTTTCGTCTCAGACATTGAAATATTGTCGGATTTTTATGAAATATTGTTGGATACTGCCACGAAAGTTTTTTTATTTTTGAAAAAACGGAAGAGGTTATGAAACATTATAAACCTTAGTCACAGTTATAGATAGGTTAATCTTGGTCACAGATTAACCTTATAAACCTTATTCATAGCTATGGATAGGCTAAGCTTGACATCCAGGATGGCTTGTTAGGGTTTAGAATGTGATCAAATAAAAACCCTAACAAGCCATCCTGGAGAGGCCACAAAATATTCTAAAGCACCCAACTATGTTAGCTTTGCTTAACATAGGATTTATGAAGAGGGGAAGAGGAATATAGAGGTTATACAATGATCACAACATATCCATTGTACCATAGGCGAATTGTACCATGGCACACCAGATGCATTTTGATATAAATTACCATGCACTCATTCGTGTGGTATATTTTGTTAATTTTATCCTAATTTCACAAGCAAGATCACTGAAAGAAACATAATCACAAGATAGACAAATATTTACCCTGGGAAACGCTCATGGGGTAGAAAACCCAGCAAAGCTTTCCTCAATATATATAATCGACCCAATACAAGATGTATTCCTCAACAAGAGCTCCTTCTCCTCCTAAGCAGGCCTCTCTCTCTCCCATGCGCCAATCACAAGTGAGTGAATGAATGAGATAAGTGAGGAACACACCTCCTCTACTTATACTCATCTCCCGATTGACCTTTTACCCTAATGGGGCCGACCTCTTCCAGAAGAGTCTAATAACCCCTAAACAGCTAACTCAGGGCCGACCTCACATGGGAGATCTAATAACCCTGGTTACCACACTTCCGCAAAGGAATAAACATCTCCGGATATACAATAGGGTCCCCTCAGAGGAATGGAAAATCTCCGGAATAATAAAACACAAATATAATATTCTTTGAAGTTACAATATTTCAACACTCCCCCTTAACGAGAAGGATATTATAACAACATTTGCAGGAGCAAGGAGTCATCAACTACATGGTACATGATACATCTATAAATCATTGGAAGCTTTCTTTATACATCATCATCAGTAACTCATACTGTTACTGGAACATAATCAATATTGGAACATCAACATCTTCAGTACTGAGTCTTCATCTTCTACAACACTCGAACAACTACAGCAACATCATCAACATATGGATCTTATGGATCTTCTCGATCGACAGCATCTGGATCATCCTGATCAACAACATTTGGATCATCCCGATCGACAGCATCTGGATCATCTCGATCAACAGCATCTGGATCATCTCGATCAACAACATCTAGATCATCTCGATCAACAACAACATCTCGATCATCATCATCTGGATCATCTTGATCAACAGTATCATCATCTCGATCATCTCGATCATCATCATTTGGATCATATCGATCAATAGTATCATCATCTCGATCATCTCGATCATCATTTGGATCATCTCGATCAACAGGATCATCATCACAGCATACTCTGCAATACACATGATCCTCCCTTTCAGAATTACGGGATCTTGGACAGTCCTTCCTTTCGAAATTACGAGACTCTAGTCCATTAACTCTAGTGATCCTTCCTTTTAGAATTACGGGATCATGGACAATCCTTCCTTCGAAATTACGGGATTCCAGTCCATCAACTCTGGTGATCCTTCCTTTCGAAATTATGGGATCATAGACAATCCTTCCTTTCGGAGTTATGGGATTCCAGTCCATCAACTCTGGTGATCCTTCCTTTTGGAATTACAAGATCATGGACAATCCTTCCTTTCGGAATTATGGGATTCCAGTCCATCAGCTATGGTGATCCTTCCTTTCGGAATTACGGGATCATGGACAATCCTTCCTTTCGGAATTATGGGATTCCAGTCCATCAACTCTGGTGATCCTTCCTTTCAGAATTACGAGATCATGGACAATCCTTCCTTTTGGAATTACAAGATTCCATTCCATCACACATATCTTAGACAATCCTTCCTTTCGGAATTACGAGATTCTAGTCTAAGGATCAATATTTAAGACTTTCCTTCCTTTCGGAATTACGGGATCACTATCTAAGGATGATCAATCCTTGATCCATTTAAGACACCTCTCATGTCTATGGACGATGTAGTCCAGCCACATGCATTTTGAACTAAAAGCTCAGGGACGATGCAGTTCTATCATCAATTCTCGGAGACAGATGTCTACGGGTCAATTCAGGGGGCCTAAGTCCATGGATGATGCAATCCCTCTCATCCACTAGGGAATTCTTTCTCAGAGACAGATGTCTACGAATCAATTCAGGGACCTAAGTCCAGGGATGATGCAATCCCTCTCGTCCACTAGGGACTTCTTTCTCAGAGACAGATGTCTACGGATCGATTCAGGGACCTAAGTCCAGGGATGATGCAATCCCTCTCATCCACTAGGGACTTCTTTCTCAGAGACAGATGTCTACGGATCGATTCAGGGACCTAAGTCCAGGGATGATGCAATCCCTCTTCTTTCTCGGAGACATATGTCTATAGATCTCTTTTAGGACATGTGTCCAAGGATGATACAATCCACTTGTCAAATTAGAACCAGTCTAAGGACCATTCATCGACCTCACTATCAATATCACCAATACAGGTATCCACATCATCGACCTCACTATCGATGCAGGCAATCTCATCATCAATGAACGCATCACTCCCCCTTTCGGGGAGGGTCCTTGTCGCGAAAATACTCAAACTTCACTTGAGACAGAGGTTTGGTCAATATATCAACAACTTGTTCTACACCATATCCCATATATAAAAATATCAGATCTCTATGTGCCTTGAATTATCATGGAACACTGGATTCTCTGCCATCTTGATACAACTCTGGTTGCCACACAGGATCACAGTGGGTTCCATCTCTAAGTCAAATAATCCTGATAACAACTTCTAAATCCATATTGCTTCACAACTAGTAGAGCAAGCAGCAATATATTCTGCTTCAGCTGTACTGAGAGCCACACTAGACTACTTCCTGCTAAACCATGAGATCATGGCAGATCCCAGACAATAACATCCTCCCAATGTGCTCTTCCTGTCTGATACACTACCTGCCCAATCAGCATCTGTGTAGCCATGCAGTCTGAATTCATGATCTCCAAGATAATGTAGATCAAATTCTATCGTACCCTTTAGGTACCTCATCACATGCTTTGCAACTATCAGGGGAACTCGTCTAGGTTCCACTAGATACTAACTCAAAGTGTTCATAGCAAAGCATATGTTTGGCCTGGTATTTGTCAAATACATCAGTGACCCAATAATCTGTCTGTACAGAGTCATATCCAATAACTCTGATGAGTCATCAGCTAACAGCTTCAAGTTGGAATCCATGGGAGTAGCCATGGATTTACATTCCAACATATCAAATCTTTTCAATATTTCCACAGCATACTTTCCCTGGTTGAGAAATATTCCTTCTGGGCCTTGCCATACTTCAAGACCTAGGAAGTAGTGCATCAATCCAAGATCTTTCATCTCAAACTCTAAAGAGATTTTCTTCTTGCACTCGATAATTTGTTTCTCATTTCCTGTCAGAAATAGATCATCCACATATAGCAATAGTATGACAGGTTCATCATCCATAACCTTGAGATAAAGATTAGGATCAACTTTACTTTTGGTAAATCCCAAGCTTGTCAAGAAACTGTCAATTCTTCCATACCAAGCTTTGGGAGCTTTTTTCAACCCAAACAAAGCCTTCTTTTAGTTTGCACACATGGGTTCTTCCATCTTCCACCTCAAATCCTTATGGTTCGATCATGTCATGGTCTTCAGGTGTTACATCTTCACTAATAGGTACAGTCTCTACAGTTCTGGGAGGTACATCTTCTTCATATACTTCTTCATACTTGCACTTCCTAGATCTCTTGAGAGCTGCTTCTTCATCAAATGTCACATCTCTACTTATTTCCATATGATGGAAACCTGGGATGTAAATTCTGGATGCTTTGGATGCTTCACAATATCCAACAAATATTCCCTTCTTCCCAGAAGGATCCAACTTGGTCCTCTTTTCTTTTGGAATGTGTGTATACTAGGCATCCAAATATCTTGAGGTGACTTACCTCAGGTCTCTTTCCTGTGAATACTTCTTCTGGGGTTTTGAAATCAAGAGCACTATGAGATAGTCTATTCTGCACATAGACTGCAGTCCTAGTTGCTTCAGCCCATAGATACATAGGTAGATCTTGATCATGTATCATTGTCTTTACTACTTCCATAATGGTTCTATTCTTTCTTTACGCAGCACCATTTTGTTGAGGATTGTAGGGAGTGGTTAGTTCCCTCTTGATTCCAGCTTCCTTACAAAAGTCTTCAAAATCCTTTGAGGTATATTCTCCGCCATTGTCTGTCCTGAGTATTTTGATCTTCTTATCTAAATGATTTTCTGTCAAGGCCTTGAAATCCTTGAACTTTCCAAAGACTTCACTCTTTCCTTTTAGGAAATATATCCAAGTCTTCCTTGAGTAGTCATCAATAAAAGCAAGGTAATATTCATACCCACTCAAGGATGTGGATGGCATTGGTCCACATACATCTGAGTGAATCAATTCCAAAGTACTCTTAGTCTTTGTCTCACTCTTTGGAAATGGGTTCTTGATATTCTTCCCTTTTGCACATCCTTTGCATGTGCCATCATGATCAATCTTTAGACCGGGTAGTCCTATGACTACCTTGCTCACATGAGGTAGTGCTTTGTAGTTAATGTGAGAAAGCCTTCTATGCCATAGCTCACTTGGGTTAGTTGCTTAATGAACAAGGGCAGCTTCAGGATGACCCTTGAGTTTATACAGCCCACCTTCCTCTTCACCAATAACAATTGCATCCTCAATTGATTTTCCTCTTATCTAATGCAGAGATAGAAAGTAAGTTCTTCTTCAAACCTGGTACATATAGGATTTCCTTCATCTTTAGTGGTGTACCAGAATCAAGTTTGTAACTTGCTTCACCAATTCCCTTGATGGGATATTGATAGTCATCTCCCAAGGATACCTTCTGGGGAGAGGTCTTTTCTTCCAGATTTGAGAGAGTTTTCTTTTGTCTTGTAATGTGCTTTGAAGCACCACTATCAATGAGCCATGTATCTTCTCCAAGTGTTACTGACCCAGAGAGTGCAGAGAATAGAACATACTCTTCTACATCTTCTTCTACTACTTTAGCTTTCTTCCTCCTAGGCCTTTCTTCTTCTTCTTCTTC
The DNA here is from genome assembly GCA_027924585.1 of Larix kaempferi. Taxonomy (NCBI): domain Eukaryota; kingdom Viridiplantae; phylum Streptophyta; class Pinopsida; order Pinales; family Pinaceae; genus Larix; species Larix kaempferi. Next base: position 1,811,191 of record BSBM01000635.1, on the reverse strand, counting down.
TTCTTCACTATCATCTTCTGTTAGATGTGCATGATGTCTTTTGTGGAAATTCTTCTTCTTTCTTGAGGGACAATTTCTAGCAAACTGTCATAGTTTGTGACAACTGAAACATTTAACTGAGGAGAGATCTCTTTCTGGGATTATTCCTTCTTTCTTTTGAAATCTATGTGGAGGATGAGATTTCTTATGGTGATTCTTCATGGAGTTGAAATGACTCCTTCTTCCTCTAGTGTGGGTGGCCAAAGCTTGGTCATCTTCTTCGAGTAGGGCTTATCTATTGGCTGCCCTAGCTTCTCCTTGAATACAATCCTCCCATACCACATCAAACTTCATGCTTTCTTTTTTGACACACATAGTTTGGATAAATGACTCCCAAGGTCTAGTGAGACCATTTAGAGTAGTCATGACTAGTTCATCTTCATCAAGGGTATCTCCAATGGCATCTAGTTGTTCCTTGAACTAGGAAACCCTAGAGAAATAGTCTTGAATAGATTCTTCTTTATTCATCTTGGTGCTTTTCAATTGAGCCCTCAAATTCATCTTTCTGTTGATGTTCCTTCCTTCATACATCCTGCCTAGGGCATCATACATTTCCTTTGGAGTCTTCTTGGATGCCACTTGGGGAGTCAAGTGGTCTTTGATAGAATCAACAATGATTCTCTTTTCCCTAATCAAGTCCTTCCTATGCTTCTCTTTGGCTTCATCCTCTTCAGGTTTTGCAACCTCATCCTTGATATATTGGAAAAGATCATTCTCTTCAAGAATGAGACCAATTCTGTATTTCCATGCTTGGAAATTTTCTATAACATCTAGCTTGTCTTCAAGCTTAGTGCTTGGAGCCATCTTATCCAGGAGGTCACATAGATTGAAGTTTCAAAAGATAGAATAGTACTTACCAGGAGATGGGCTTGATTGAATTGAGATTACTGGTGTGTTCTGCTATTGGAAACTTTAGCTTTTCACCTTCTGGATTTGCAACATAACTTCTGGTTTTCTAGTCTTCACTTTTCTGTTTTTTTTGGTGCATAGGTTCGCAGCTTTTCTAGTTCACTGGTGCAAAGGTGCGCACTTTTTCTGGTTTACTGGTTTTCTAGTTTTTCTAGTTTTTTGGTCCAGAAGTCAAACTAGGGTTTGAAAAAGCCCAAGGTTATACCCACTCAAAAAGTTCGATCTAGGGCTCAAAACTTCGATTTTGAGGAGGGCTATCGAGCCATGCAATCAGAATCCAAAAATTCCAACTTTTGCAGAAACCCTAATTTTCACTAGAGGAGGAGAGAGAGGTATTTTCACCTTGTGAAAGATGTCCTATTTAGGCTAGCTCTGATACCATGTTAAGTTTAGCCTAATTTCACAAGAAAGATCAATGAAAGAAACATAATCACAAGATAGATAAAGATTTACCTTGGGAAACCCTCATGGGGTAGAAAACCCAACAAAGCTTTCCTCAATATAGATAATCAACCCAATACAAGATGCAGTCCTCAACAAGAGCTCCTTCTACTCCTAAGCAGACCTCTCTCTCTCCTATGCACCAATCATAAGTGAGTGAATGAATGAGATAAATGAGGAACACACCTCTCCTCTACTTATACTCATCTCCCGACTAACTTTTCACCCTAATGGGGTCGACCTCTCCCAGAAGAGTCTAATAACCCCTAAACAGCTAACTCAGGGCCGACCTCACATGGGAGATCTAATAACCCTAGTTACCACACTTCCTCGGAGGAATAAACATCTCCGGATATACAATAGGGTCCCCTTGGAGGAATGGAACATCTCCAGAATAATAAAATACAAATATAATATTCTTTGAAGTTATAATATTTCAACAGATTTTACTGCCTATAATCACTTATTTAGATTATGAAAACTTAAAAGAAATGAGGTGTTTCTACTAGGATGGTAACGATAATTGGTTATGTAAATCCTTGCTTAGTATTGAACATCCATTCCTAGTATTGGGCATGTAGAACCTAGGACTAATAGGTGCCCTTATATGATTTGAGCTTAGCATAAACATTAGTCATTGATTGGCATGGTTTTATCATAGCAAGAAGTCCTTAAGGCATCATTCCCACCACATTAAAAGATACGTGTCAAGATAGATGCAATTTACAAGGTGAAACTCAACAGTTGATAGTAACCTTCTTGAGAGGATTGTTTGGACCTTCCATGATGTGGAACGGAAAAGTTTAAAAACCCCATAAAAACTAATCTTGTAAATTTGTCCATGATGTGGAATGAAAAAGTTTAAAACCCCATAAAAAATGAACTTGTAAATTTGTCCAATTCACTTTGTTTTCCTGACAACCTTTACGCATGGTAATCGACTTCATAACCGATTTTTTCCGTCTAGTCTCCATTATGGGCATTTTTAGTCCAAATTATTTTGTCCTCAGAATCGTCAAAAAGGTGAATAAAATTAGCATTCAAAGAGTGAATATAAATTTCCCACTCGGCTGTCTCTGATTCGTTCAATCTTAATTCTGGGGCATCCTTCTAACCTGCTCTACCATTTAATAAGGGAGAATGCACTTGAGCATCAGCTAGGACACAAATTCTCTGTTCTCTTAGTTTGGCTACTAGAGGTTCGAAAAGATTATAGTTGTCTCCACTACCTGCCCAAGGGTCTTCTCCAATTCTTACTTTTTTCCCATCCCCAATCTGCCAAGATAATTAGTTACCAATGTTAACAATAAAATTAACACCCTTAGTCAAGTGATGGAAGAAGTACATTTTTACCATGCACCTGCAGCCGGAAGACATGACACAAGTTCATGCAGAGATGAATCCTCTCTAAAAAATGCATTAAAATGCATTAATTGTGCTTAAATCATTCTAAATTGTGCAAAAAGCCTAAAAACTATGAAAAGTGGGTTTTCAAGCTAAAATCATCTAAATGGATTATCCCACACTCAAAAGAGAAACCTAAGGCACATTTCCCAATGCTATATAAGAAAGGCTTTGGGGCATGGTAAGGACACACAAAGGAAGAGCAAAGGAATGCTGGAAAGATTCTGAAGGAGGAGAAAGAGCTCAAATTCTTCAAAAGCAAGGGTGAAGGAAGGGAAGCTCATGTCAATGGAGGAAGGATGCATATCTAATGCCATGGTGAGGATGTATCTCTCCATTGTTCTACTATGAATAGATTCAAGTTTCTACCATCTATGAGTTTGAATTTAGCTTATCATGCATGAATTTAATTCTTAATAGTCTTTAGATCTTAATGAGTTTTGATTAATGAATCTAGATCTTTGGAAACTTGTGATAATATTTTCATAATGTTGACGTAGAGACTCACCAGCTCTTAGAAAAATAGTCAAACTAGTGTAGACATGTCCTTGCACTAATTACTGTTATCAACCGATCAGGGGGAAGGAGATCACCAATGCTTTCCATCCGAAAAATCCATTTTTAAAGAATTTGATTGGGTTTTTGAGCCAATCTATTATAGAGAAATCAGGGCAGTACTTGGAGATCATTACTTTACCCCACAAAGACTTAGGGAACTAGGTAAGCCTCCAAAGTGATCTGGACGCCAATGCTTTGCAAAACGTAGTTGGATTTTTTATGCCCCATCCACCTAACTCCTTGGGTAAAGATAGAGTAGACCATTTGACCAACAGAATACCTTCTCTTTGTCTACTTTCCATCCAGAGGAAGGAGAAACACTTTTTTCTTATCTTGGTTAGAATTCCTTTGGGAATATAAGTTATCATTGCCCAGTAAATCGGGATACTTTGGAGCACTGATTTTAGCAGCACCAACCTTTCTCCATGAGATAGAAAATGATTATTCCAAGTGTCTATCCGAGCTTCAACCTTTATAAACAACCAAATCCAGTCCTTGAAAGAGTAGGTGTTCGGTTTTAGGAAGAACCCCAAATACTTGAAACCTTCCTTAATAGGAGCATAAGGGCATGAGAAGACTGAGGATGAGGACCGTAACAAGGCATCCAATAACTCGTTATAGGCTAAGATGGATTTATGAACATTAATCTCCATGCCTGTTTCCTTCTTATAGGTTTCAAGAATAGAAGCATAGGCCCTCAGATTCGTTGTTGAGCCTTTACCTAGAAGTAGCACATCATAAAAAAAAAAGGGTGTGAGTGATTTCCACAGTGCTCGAGACCCGGATTCCTTCGATTTTCCTTTTAGACTTGGCATCCAAGATTAGACGACTCAGAGCTTCAGCAATCACCAAAAATAAGAAGGGATACAAGGGGCATCCCTGACACAGACCTCTAGTAGGATAGATAAAGTTAGTAGGGGAGCCATTCAAAAGAATTGCAAGATTTGTTGAAAGTATGCAACCCATTATCCAGTCTACCATTTTTAGGTCCATTCCTATTTGGATTAGAACTAGCCTCAAGAAGGTCCAATCCACTCTATCATAAGCCTTGGAGAGGTCTAGTTTAAGGGCAAAGGCACATAATTTATCTTTGTTAATAGTATGTACGGCTTCCTGAGCCAAGGATACAACGTCATGTATCTGCCTGTTGTGGAGGAAACCAAACTGTTCCTCAAAAATGATCTTGCTTAGAATTGGCTTTCAGCCTTTGTGCAATGGTTTTAGAGATCAACTTGTAAATGAGATTACAGCAGGAGATTGGCCTGAAGTCATCAAAGGTGGAGGCTTTCTGTTTTTTGGGAATTAGAGTAATGAAGGTTGCATTCATGGCTCCCAAAACTTTGCCAGACTTTTGAGATTCTTTAACCACCTTCAGGATATCGTCCTTCACAAGATCATAGAAGCAATGAAAAAAATCCATCGAAAAACCATCAGGACCTGGACTTTTACCTTTTTGAAAAGAAAAAAGTATCCATCTTATTTCTTCCTCAGTGATTTCTTTGTTAAGCTTCTCATTCATATCCTCGGAGATCAATCGAGGAAAGGTTTTAAAGACTTCTAAGATCTCTGAAATAGGGATACCTTGGTGCTCTCTAAAAATGGAAGAAAAATGTCTCTCGGCTTCATTGGCTTTATCGGCAAAGGAGTTAACCAAGATTCCATTTTCATTCTTAATTTCGGTGATAGTATTTAAGCTCCTTCTGTGGGAAGCAAACTCGTGAAAGTATTTAGTATTCCCGTATCCTTCAGCCAGCCATAACGCCCTACTCTTCAATCTCCAATTCTTTTCTTCCTGTAGAAGAATATTGTCTTTTTTACTTTCCAACCTTTATAGCCTTCCCACTTCTTCAATAGAGAAAATCCCCGCAGTGTTTTTCTTGAAAAGTTCCTCAATTTCTTCTTCAACTTCCTTCAGTTCCTTTTGGAAATGCAATTTGTGTTTCTTGTCCCAATCCTTGGAGACTTTTTTCACCTTCTTCAGGCTATCCATAAACTGTTGCATAAAGGAATGGCCCCTTGTTTCTACGAGTGGAGTCCAAGTAGAAGAAATTAAATTTATATACTTTTCATCTTCAGACCAAAGTGGGTTGTACCTGGAAGGCAGAGGTGGTTTTTCTTCAGGAAATGACAGATTCAGAGTTATTGGTCTGTGGTCCGAGGAACCTCCTGATTCAATTGAGGATTGAATAATCAGATGATCATTTACTAAGGATTCGCTAATCATGAATCTATCAAGCCTTTTGGAGATGGCAAATTCTCCACCTTGCTTATTTCTCCATGTTGGTTCCATTTTTACAAGCACTATGTCCACTAGCCCCTTTTGTTCAAAAAAATTTGAGAAGAATTGGCTTAAGGAGTCTCCTCTTGCTTTCTTACCCCAACATTTGTTGGAAGAGAGGGTCAAGTTTAGATCCCCTCCCATAATTAAGTTTGGTTTTGACAAAAAGCTAGAATTCTCGAGGGTTTCCTAGTATGATTTCCTTTCAAGATAAGGACCATAAACATTTAAAAGTGAGACCGTGAGGCCTGAAATCGAATCTTCCAGGATGGTTCCAATAGCCGAGTCAAGACTTTCTGTCGAAATCAATGAGATCCCAGGACTCTAAGCAGTTACAAGCCCTCTAGAGTTTCCGAAGGCATCCAAACAAATCATCTTCCAATCTTTCAAAAAATTTAGAATGACTTTTTTAGCCTTCTTCCCATCCATCATAGTCTCTTGCAATAACAATACATAAGGTTTTAAGATCGAGACCACTCGCTTGAGGGATATACCAAACCTTCATTAAAGGAGTAGTTTATTTATTCTACATTTTTTACTTTAAGGTTGGTTTTGGTTGGAATCTGGTCTACATGTTTAAATTGTATTTTTGAATCCATAAATAGATTCAACACCCTCAAATACTTTCATAACATTCAAATTATGCAATTTTCATAGCTAATATATATGATACTAAGAGTTTTTAAAGATTTCCAACCAGAATACAAACAAAATTAGATGAAAAATATACTCAAAAAAAAATTGAAAACATAAAATATTTAAACTACACTTTCATTAAATACCTACAAATGTAAAAATATACTAATTACCTAAAATTATACACAAATAAAATAAACATTGTAAATCACCACTTACCACTATCCTTGATATATTTTTTAAAATTTAATATAATAATAAAAAACATAATAAAAATAAAATGAAGAATAACATAAATCTTCTATCATCTTTTTTCCTTTACATCGATTTACCTTAAAAATAAGTTTACAAGAGTACGTTGAAATTGATTTCAAAGTCAAATTTCCACCAGTCTTAGTTTTGACCAATTTCTTAACTTTAACCACAATTTTTTAACTTTTAATAAAATAATTTACATGAGTACTTTGAAATTGATTAAAAAATCCAATTTCGACCATTCTTAATTTTTACCAAATTTTTTTACTTTTACCCATTTACTTGTTTCTTTATATTTTTTCCTTGACCTTAATTCACATAATAAGGAAGAAGTTTCCACAAAGACAATATCTTCAATTTATTCAAGTCAAATTTCCACATTTCCTAGCTTTGACCCACTCTTTAACCTTAAGCACAATTCTTAATATTTGACCAACTCCTTGGCGTTTTCTTTCTTGAAAAATCCACCTTAAAAAGAAATTTCCACAAAGACAAACTTTGAAATTGATTCAGTCGTCAAATGGAAGGGTAGCGTTCGCGGGCTTGCCCATTTAGCTACTTTCTCTACGACGGGGAGTGGGCAGTGGGTCCTGCCCGGTTTTACTTTAGGACCACTTAAAAGATGGAACCCATTCTGAAGGACGTGGATTTGAATGAAATGGATTGCATGATTATATTGTCAGAAACTGTTTGGGCAGGAGGATTGTTGGTAGAGGTCTGTTTTTCCTTATTTCCTTAATTGATTAGGGAAAGGAAAATTTTAATTTTTAATATAAAAATGAGATAAAAGTGTTTGTATCTTGAATATATAATTTATTTTATTAATAAATTTTACAAAATATTAATTAATCTAATTTTTGATAAGCATGTCAAGAGATATAATCACATTTAGTTCAAGGCATTTCACCACATGTTGGTACATTATAGGTTTATATAGCTATAATCCAATCAAAAGATCATAACTTCAAAACTTAACAATAACATTGGTGAAACAATTATCTCGGACAAAATATCCTCGGATTCACCCCTCAAATTAGAACCTAAATGATCACCCACTAATCTTGTAATTTTATGATCCCAAACATGAAGTATAAGTTTTGTTATGGGATAAAGAAACGAATCATAACAAAGTAGTAAAATTGATCCCAAAGATTCATAGCTAGAAGGGCATGTGGTTAATAATGTCTTCTTATCCACTGGGATGTAAAAGGAACTTGAAAAAACCTCTTTGCATAGGGGTAATCTAAATCTTACCTCTTGTTATTGTGAGTTATGTGAATTAAGTAGAGGTGATCCATTCAATCATCTTGGGAAGAGAGGCTTTGGGCTACAAAAACAATCAATCAACCAATTAAAGTTTCGGTTGTTGATTCCTTTACATCATCCACATTTTGAGGAAGAGAAGGGAAGCCTCATCAAGTCTATATAAGAAATGTTTTATGTTCATCAACTATCATGTGTCGAGAGAAATCAAATCCCTAGAGGTGCAAACCTTTCTTCAAATCTTTGCACTCTAAAAGGTTTGCACCTTAAGGGATTTGATCCCTCTCTATCCATGATGGATCCACATATTGTTATAATTATTATCTCATATAACTACGCAATATGTGTGTTTCTCTTTGGTTTTAAAATTTAATTAAAGCTGACATTTTATTTTTTAAATTAATATTTCATTATTCCTTTTAAAATGAAGCTTTACTCTAAAAAGCTCTTCTCTACTAATTTTGAGATATGAATTCAAGTGATTCAAATTTTAGGCAAAGAGAACCTAGGATGCTTGAATGTCAAAGAGGAAATATAAGCTCTACAAATCACCCATGAAAACTCACAAAATTTTATTTTTGCAAGTATATAAAATCTTAACAAAAACTATTAAATAGAAGGAAATAATGCTCAAATAAAATCCATATCAAAAATATTATTTTAGATAGTTGTGTGGGTAAATACTAAAAAGGATTCCATTAGAATGAAAACAATATCCATACTGAAGACAACCTCATTTTTATTTGAGATGGTTATCTATGTAAAAAGAATTCCAATCCTTCTTACATACCAATTGTGGTTTTACTTTTTTGCATCCTTACATTAACACGAGTAACGAGATTTACTATAATGGTACCAACTCCATCTAACTAGCATAATCGTTTATAATTTCAAATACAACTTAAATGATATCAGTAGTCTTTAGTCTTTGGCTTCAATGAATCAAGGAATCTTTTTTACTAGGTACTAAAGGATTCTTTCTGTGTGGAATGTTGAAATCGATTACACAAAATCAATTATTCTGGGCAAGGAAAAGGAAAGGATGGAGTATGAGGAGGAAGAACTCTTGGGCTATTCAACAAATCCATTCGAGGGACTATGTTACATGGAAAGACGGAGCATTAGTCAATTGTGTTTAGCCCAAGTAGTTGTGAGATGGAGTATTATCCTCCTCAATCATGTTCTATTCCCTTAAGTGACATGTTGAACTCATAATGAGTATATGGTTGTAACAATTTTGAGCCATGTTGTTCATTGACCTCATTCTCTAAAGAATCTAGGGTTTACACTGAGTCCATCCTTGAAATAAGGGGAAGTACATGTGTGTTTGCACTGGGATATTTACTTGGATAAAAAACCAAGACAAGGAATCAAAATCAATGAAGTGACCTCATTGTATCAACAACCAACATTGGTCCATTTAAATCATGGTTCTATCAAGCTCCAAGAGAGATCAAATCGCTTCATGAGTTGTAAAACTTGAGGAAAGGTTTGCACTTAGATGGATTGGATCCCTCTTGGCACTTGATAGATATAGGGAGAATAAATTCATATTGTCAACTACATTACTAAAAAACAGGTATTACTATTTATTGCAAGAAATTCCATACTCTCAACTATAATACTCATACTTGCATTATATTAACATTTTCATCTAAATCCATGCCATAACGACATGTAAGTAGTATTATGTATCAGAAGAAATTTCATCTCAACTATCTTAATCATACTTGCATTATATTAAAATTCCATAATCTTCATTAGAAAAAATTCCACAATATCAACTATACCAAGTAACTACTTACATTTCCATAAGTGTTTTTAAACTAACTACCTTAAATTGCATAATTATCATTTCTATAACTGTTTTTAAATTAACTACCTTAAATTGCATAATTATTATAAATGATGAATTATAAGAATGAGTATTTTTGTTCAAATAATGTGTGAATGTTTGTTTAGTCTATAGCATACATTAGAATATCATTGTAATGTGGTAAGTGTGGCTTTTATTTTGCGGCAATAAAAAATAATCACAAATCAATAAATTTTTGTTATATATTTATCATAAATAATACTAGCTTGTATTGCGAATTTAAATCATGACAATTTGGTAAAAAACTTATAACATTTTTGTTGTTATATACTAAAATATATTAGAAAACAAAGACAACTAAAAAATAATTTACATCTCAAAACTCAATAAAATTTTATAACTCATAAATTAAATTTAAAATAGATAAAAGATTAAATAAACATACATTATTTTATTTTAATTTTTTTAATTTTATAACTAAACGGTTAAAAAAACATACATTCATATTAATATAACCAATATAACCATATAAAGCAAAAACTATATATATCTATATCTAAGAAGGTCCTAAGCATGCAGTTTTACGAGTCCAAATAAACCTTCATTAAATATTTACAAATATTAAAATATATTAATTACCTAAAATTATGTAGAAATAAAATACATATGGTAAATAATTTTTCTTCATACCAAAATAAATCACCACTTATCAATGTCTTTAATTTATGCTTTAAAATTTAATATAATAATAAAAAGCATAATAAAAATAAAATGATGAAATAAATCTTCTTAAGTTTTATCATTTTTTTTTCTTTGACATCAATCTACCTTAAAATAAGTTCACACAAGTACCTTGAAATTTATTTCAAAGTCAAATTTCCACAATTCTTAATTTTGACCAATTCCTTAACTTTGTGAACTTTGACCACAGTTTCTTGACTTTTGATCAATAATAAAATGAAAAATAAGTTCATAAAGTACCCTAAAATTTATTTTAAAGTCAAATTTCCACAATTTTTAGTTTTGACCAATTCCTTAACTTTGTGAACTTTGACCACAATTTCTTAACTTTTAATCAACAATAAAATGAAGGATAAAAGAAATCTTCCATAATCTTTTTTTCTTTTCTTGGCATCAATAGTTTAATTTCCACAATTTTTAGTTTTCACTAGTTATTTTAACTTTGATCACAATTTCTTAATTTTTGACCAACTCCTTAGTCCTTAGAAATTGATTTCAAAGTCAAATTTCCACAATTCTTAGTTTTGACCAATTCCTTAACTTTGACCACAATTTCTTAACTTTTGACTAACAATAAAATGAAGGATGATAAAAATCTTCCATAATCTTTTTTTCTTTTCTTAACATCAATAGTTTAATTACCGCAATTTTTAGTTTTAATGAATTATTTTAACTTTGATCACAATTTCTTAACTTTTAACTAACTCCTTAGTCCTTAGTCTTTTTTCCCTGACCTCAATTCACATAAATAGGAAAGAAGTTTCCACAAAGACAATATCTTCAAATTCATTCAGGTCAAATTTCCACAATTCCTAGCTTTGACCAACTCCTTAACCTTAACCACAATTCAATCTTTGACCAACTCCTTAGCCTTTTCTTTCTTCAAAAGAAATTTCCACAAAGACAATACTTTGAAATTGATTCAGTCGTCAAATAGAAGGGTAGCGTTCCATTTAGCTACTTTCTCTTGGATTGGGAGTCGACAGTGGGTCCTTCCCAGTGGGAAAGTTGTGGACACATTTTTACGTTCATGAACCTTACAAATGTTAAAGCTCTTATTAGAGACCTTGTCCCTTTGTCCAGCATAATGAAATTTCTCTGCATTGAAATAACATGGAAAAAGAACAAGTCACTTTTGACTTTAGGACCACTTAAAGGGTGGAACCCGGACGTGGATTTGAATTAAATGGATTGCATGATTATACCGTGAGAAAGTGTTTTCAGCTATTTCTTTAATTGATTATGCAAAGGGAAAATTAATTTTTTTAATAAAAAATAGATAAAAGTGTCATCTTTTGTTTAATTTAATTAATAATAAGTGTATATTTATTTTAAATTTGGATTTACCAAGATTTCAAGAGAGATTTAATTTCTTGAGATGTACATTTTTTAGGCATAGTCTAAAAGTTTTACGATTTCAAATGGAAAAATATGTTTTTTCTGACATGATTTTGAAAAAATCCGACAATGGTTTTTAAAAATCCTGGTTACAACTCTCAAACTTTGAAATTTTGGGTGCCTTAGGGGTTTTTGATGGTGTTGAATCCGTTTCTATCATCAAAGTTGCCATTAAAACATAGTTAAATTTAGATTTTGCAAAATAAAAAACACCAAACACTTCTACATAAAATTTATACCTCAAGAAATTTGACTATTCTTATTGTAATAAAATTTACAAAATATTAAACATAGCAAACCATATAATCACATTTAACTCAAAACGTCTTACCACATATTGTTTACCATTATAGGTTTATATAGCCATCTATCCAATCAAAAGATCATAACTTCAAAACTCAACAATAACAGTGGTGAAACAATCTTCTAGGACATCGGATTCTGCCTTAAAGTAACCCAAGTGATCATCCACTAATCTCATAATTTTATGATCCCAAACATGAAGTATAAGTTTCATAGTGGGACAAAGAATAGGTGTTTCTCCTTAATATTCATATTGGAATCAAACTAATCATACCAAGGTAGGTAGTAAAACTGATCCCAAATATTTAGAGCTAGAAGGGCATGTGGTTAATAATGTCTTCTTATCCACTGGGTTGTAAAATAAGAACTTGAAGAAACTCTTTGCATAGGGGTAATTTAAATCTTACCTCTTACTATTGTGAGTTAAGTAGAGGTGATCCATTCAATCATCTTTGGAAGAGAGGCTTTGGGTTACAAAATAACCAATCAACCAATCAAAGTTTTGGTTGTTGATTAATTTACATCATCTAAATTTTGAGTAAGGGAAGGGAAGCCCCATCAAGTCTATAAAATAAATTCTTTATGTTCACCAAATTTACAAATATAAGAGTAGATCCATTTTAACTCTACATCCATCTGTGTTGAGAGAGATCAAATTTTTGCACTCTAAAAAGTTTACACCTAAAAGATTTGATCCCTCTTTGTCCATAATAAATCCACATATTATTGTAGTTGTTATCTCATATAACTACACAATATGTATTCATCATTCATAATTATTTTTATTCAAACTATATGTATGTGTATGGTTTTAAAATTGAATTAAAACTCACATTATATTTTTAAGTTAATATTTTATTATTCTTTTTAAAATAAAGCTATAAGTTAAGTTATTATATTCTTTTTATTTTTGCAAATCACTCATGAAAACTTACAAAAAGTTTATTTTTGCATGTATATGAAATTTCAACATAGACTATTGAACATAAGGAGATAATGCTCAAATAAAATCCATATTAAAAATATTTTTATAGATGGTTGTGTAGGTAAAAAGGATTCGATTACAATGAAAATAATATCCATATTGAGGCCATTTTTATTTGAGATGGTTTTCAAGGTAAGAAGAATTCCAATCCTTCTCATACTAATTGTTGTTTTACTTTTTGCATCCTTACATTAACTTGAGTAACAAGATTTATTACAGTGGTACATTGTCCATCTTAATATCATAATCTCTATTTTACTAGCATAATAGTTTATAATTTCAAATACAAATGAAATTATATTAGTAGTATTTGGGTTTAGTGAATCTAGGAATGCTTTTGATTAGGTATTGGAGGATTCTTTATTAGTTCAAGTTAATCAGACAAAATCAATTATCTTAAGCAAGGAAACCAGGGAAGGATGGAGTATGAGGAAGAAGAACTCTTGGATTATTCAACAAATCCATTTGAGGGGATGAAATTTTTTGTCTCCTATAGGGCTCCATCTTTGAGAGGTGAGGCAAAGTCTTTGGATCACTTCATCCCTAGGGATAAGGTTCCATATAACATTAGGGATTTGGATAAAAAATTGATCAAAGCTGGTATTCACATAGTTGAAATCATTATAAGGTTGATGAATTCAAAGATCCATTGAGGTTATTGATGAAGAAAATAGGGGAAGTCTAGCTAAGGAGATAAAAGTGAATGAGAGCTTTCATTCTCACCATAAGGTAGAAATCATAGACAAAGACTTGGAGCATTTTAGATTAGCGAAACTACAAAGTCCATTTCTCATATTAGCAAGGATGTTGAAAGAGCAAATCCAAGATGATAAAATTAAGAGGTTAGGATTTATTAGGTGAAATCTAAACATGGGATCTATAAGTGGTGTTGGGCATGTAGGAAGAAATGAGAATGGAGTCTCTACTACGAATTTGGGGAAGAATCCTCAGAGGTGTGTGGAAAGGAAGGAGTTGGTGAAAATGATGTATCATGCCCCCATCAATTAGATGATGTAGTGAAGGGGTAGTTTATGAATTTCAAGCTTCTCAATTTTTGTTCCATGGCCATATTATGAATTCATAAACAACGAAATGAATGTGTAGATGCATAAATGGAAAAGGGTGTTCCCATGAAGATGGGTAACACTTTTTGGAAAGATGGGAGTGGATTTCCTAAAACATGAGCTCGATTGAGGGTTATTTAATCCCTCGATCGAGTTTTCAAAAACTCGATCGATCACTTAAAGAAGACCTCATTGAGGTTTTTCTAGTAGCTTGATCGAGGGTTTAATTAACCCTTGATCTAGCTTTGGAGATCAATGGAAGGCTAGCTAAACACCTATTTAAGACAGTATTAATTTTTTAATAAAATAATATTTTATTTAAATCAAATTTCAAATAAATTTTAGATTTGAATAAATTTTATTTACTAATTTTTTAGTTGCTATATTTTTTGTATTCATAATAATTAACTTAATGTGATTTGGGCATGATTTATGGCCCATGGTTTTGGTAACCCAAGGTAAATTTTCCCATGTTATTTGATGCCATGTGATACCATGGGAAAATTTACCATGGGTTACCAAAACCATGGGCCATAAATCAATTTAAGCTAATTACTATTTGAATAGCTATGGTTGTAAATATTATGTATTATTATTTAATGTTTAAGCAAAATCAAATATATATAACAATCATACAAAAGTACAAATTTTATATGGGAAAAATAATATCAGTTGGAATAGTTGAAATATCTTGATCCAACTATTTGAGTTAATATTAAAGCTCGATCAAGCTATAGCTTGATTGAGGGCTTTAAAAACATGCTTTTAGCCCCTTTTTTTGCAAATTTAATTTTATTGACCTCTTCGCCAGGCCTAAACCCTGTCGTGGGATGCACCTTAGGTGGCAGACTTCATATCGATGGATTTGTCAATGAATCATCTATCCATTGGCATATAACTTACAGGTTCATTAGTTCATATGATTTTTTGTTTTTAGTTTCCTTTTCAAACTTACACGTAAAAACCATGTCCACAACCTAGAAGCAACGCAAAGAAAATTCAACAACATAAAAAGTACACGATCAAAAAATTTCAAAAAATATATATGCCCCACATCCTCTTCAAAAGGGTATTTTTGGTTTTTCAATTTTTGTAAGCAGTAAAATTTTTTTACGAGCACGCATATGTGTACAAACTGCGATTAAAATTCTCAATGGTCAGTTTTGAAAATTAATAAAATATATAATTTACAAAATATATTAAAAGATAAGTACACCTGAGTGCATTCTATATCTATATATCTATATATATATATATATATATTATGCATTTATCACTAAATTATTTTACATGCACACAAGCTACTTGTTAACTTTTCCTGGAATTTACAAGAACAAACCTTTCATTAAAAGCAATTTTGACAGATTAAATGATATTATTATTAAAAAAAACATATAACTGGAAAGACAACACAATTCCCTACAATTTTTTATTACATGTCAAAATTTACAAGACATATATGAGTTTTGAGGACTTCAATTTAATAAATGAGTAAAAAAATGAAATTTCATCGTCACTTTTAGCCAAAAAGTGTTACCTATATTCATGGATTCACCCAAAGCACAACATAAATAAATTGTATCCACACATACACACACACACACTCACATCATGCATAAACATGTGTATTCATCCACATGCAAAAAAGATAACTCACTACACAAAACAATATACAATGAATACTTATCTTAATGGAAACTGGTCCAAGCAATTGGTTGTGTAGGAGAAATGTTCCACCTAACCATAGGTATTAGCCTCTGATGCCACCCCCTAGATGAGCTATGAGGCCACAAGGGTGAAGGACACCTACATGATTTTCTCTCCCAACCCAAAATCCATTATGCTCTCAATGCTTATCCAAATGCTCATCCAGAGCTTCTACAAGAATCTCACTCAACCATCACAACCATGGAATTCCTTCCAACTACCTCACAGAACACAAGGAAGGCATTTCCCTTCACTAATCCATAGTCCCCTTAGGAAATCAAACCATTACAGTGCTTACTAGTGTGTGCAATAAGAGTGCAAATTGTTGCGTGCCTTGCAAGCATTCCAGGTAAAAATCAACCATCGATTCTCAAGCATCTCCTGAGCAGCATAACTCAATGGGTCAAGGTTCTTATCACGCCTATCCTCCATTCTCACCTACAACCATCTCCTTCTTTAATGTCTGCAAGTCTCTGCCCACAATTCAATTTTTGGTTTTTTCACAGTTTAGTAGTGGTAATGGCAGTGGCAAGAAAAGTAGAAGGAAGATATACCTGTCCTTTTTTGCTGGAGTGTGCTCCCTCTTGATCTTTGCTTCTTGAATTACCTGTCCTTGAACTTATATTCATCCTTGTTGACATCAATCTTCTTGAACCCTGGAAAGTATATTCTGTAAGCCTTCGAGCTTTCACTGTAACCCACAAAGATACCCTTCTTTCCTGAAGGATCTAGTTTAGTCCTATTTTCCTTTGGGACATGAGTGTATACTGGACAACCAAATATTCTGAGATGGCTGACTTCAGGTTTCTTACCAGAAAAGACCTCTTCTGGTGTCTTGTTGTCCAATATCTTGTGGGGTGTTCTATTCTGCACATATACAGTTGTTCTAGCTGCTTCTGCCCATAGATGCATAGGTAGATCCTGGTCATGCAACATTGCCCTTGCTACTTCCATGATTGTTCTGTTCTTCCTTTCTGCAACTCCATTCTGTTGAGGATTATAAGGAGCAGTCAACTCCCTCTTAATCCTTGAATCACTACAAAGCTTCTTGAAGTCACCTGAGGTGAATTCTCCACCATTGTCGGATTTGAATGTTTTGATCTTCTTGTCAGTTTGATTCTCCATCAAGGTTTTGAATTCCTTGAACTTATCAAACACCTCATCTTTGTTCTTCAAGAAGTATACCCAAGTATTCCTGGAGAAGTCATCAATAAATGAGACATAGTAAACATACCCACTAAGAGAACTGGATGACATAGGACCACATACATCTGAGTGGATGATTTCCAGGATATCTTTGGCCTTGCTTTCACTGCTTGGGAAAGCCTTCTTAATGTTCTTACCTTTTGCACATCCTTTGCAAACACCTTCATGTTTGGTCTTGATTTCAGGAAGACCTTCTACAGCCTTGCTTGCAATTGGAAGTGCCCTATAGTGCATATGAGCAAGTATTCTATGCCAAAGTTCACTTGGCTCCATGGATTCATGCACCATGGCATGTTCAGGTTGTCCCTTCAATTTATACAATCCTCCCTCTTGCTCTCTAATCACTACTGCATCATATATGGTCTTTCCCTTTGGCCACATTAGGACTTGGCCATCCACAAATGCAACCCTCATACCTTTTGCATCCAATGCAGAGATGGAGAGTAAGTTCTTCTTGAGCCTAGGTACATAAAGGACTTCTTTCATCTTCAAAGATTTTCCAGAATCTAGGTTGTAGGAGGCTTCACCACTTCCTTTGATTGGGTATTGATAATCATCCCCAAGTTTCACCTTATGGGATGATTCATGTTCATATAGATTCACAAAAGATTCCTTAAACCTAGTCATGTGTTTGGAAGCCCCACTATCAATCAACCAATCATTACAACCATGGGAGATAGTACCTGTGAGAGTAGATATTAGAACATACTCTTCTTCACTTGATGAGTCATCATCACTTTCTTCCCTAGCATTCTTCTTTGGAGGTTCATCATCCTCGGAAGCATGAGCATGGAACTTTCTTTTGATGCCCTTCTTCTTCTTGCTGGAGTTGTTGTTATTATCCCTTTTGTTCTTGGGACAATCTGAAGCAAAGTGACCCTTCTCATTGCATGTGAAGCATCTTAAATCCTTCTTATTCTTTTGATAGGATATTTTGTAGCGAGAGTGCTCCTTCTTGGGCTTGCTTCTTTTGGTGTGAGTTGTGAGAGCTTGATCTTCACCTCCCATCTTTTCCTCACGAGCTATAAGTCTAGCTTCTTCTTGAGAGCATTCCTCCCATAGTTTACTGAAAGAGATCAATTTCTTTCTTGCACAGATTCCTTGAATAAAGGAATCCCATGACCTAGGTAGGCCATTCAGAGTGGTCATAACAACTTCACCATTGTCCACTACTTCATCCACAGCTTCAAGTTGCTCCTTGATCTGAGAGACCTTAGAGAAGTAAGATTGAATGGTTTCTCCATTCAACATCTTGACCCCTTTCAATTGATTCCGCAGATTCATCTTATGATTTATGTTCTTCCCTTCAAATAGCTTGGTCAAAGAGTCAAACATCTCCTTGGGTGTCTTTAGAGAAGACACATGGGGTATGAGATGGTCTTTGATAGAATCAGCAATGATTCTCTTTGCCTTGACCAAGTTCTTCTTATGCAATACCTTAGCCTCTTCATCCTCTGGGACAGGGATGTCTTCTTTTATAAATGAGTCCAACTCATTCTCTTCCAGGATTAACCCAATCCTATACTTCCAAGCTCGGAAGTTATCATCTCCGTCAAGCTTATCCTCAAGCTTGGTGTGGTGAGACATATTAAAGAGTAATTCAAATGGAAATAGAAAAGATTTAGATCTTACCACTTGAAATGCTGAAAACTGGATCTAGTCCCGGATTAGGGTTTGTCGAAAAAACCCTAAAAATTCAAAATGTGAATTTCAAATTTCTGAAAGGATAGAAATATGCGCCTTGATGAGCTGATCAGCCTGGTGCATTCAGAATTTGAGATCAGCAAAGTTTTACCCTTCAGATTTGTCTTTTTGTCCTCCTGGGTTCACTAGGGAGAGCCCTGAATTAGGGTTTGAGTTTCCCAAAGATATACCCAGCCAAAAATATCGATCCAAAGCTCTAAAATTCGATTTTTGCAAGGAGCTTCTAGCCGTGTCTTCAGATTTCAGAAATTCCTATTTTTGTGGAAACCCTAACTTTTAGGACCAAATCTAAAAATGCTCATAATTGAATTATGATTGGACAGATAGATTATCCTTGATGAGTAGAGTCAATCTACTATACTACATTTCCAAAAACTGTGGAGAGAAACCCAATAAACAAGAAACTCAAGTTTTCGTCACTCCAAAATGTCTTCTTCTCAGGTTAGCTCTGATACCATGTTAAATTTTGAGCATTAATTCACAATACTCTAGGATCTTCACTGAGAGAATAACATGTACAGTATATCAATGCATAACAATCACAATAAGCATGACAAGCATCACAAGAATCAAAAGCATGCGAGACAAGAGACACAGAGTTTCCGTGGGGAAAACCCTAAGGTGAAAAACCACACAACTTACTTAGAGATAGAGAGAGCAATGGCTCAACCAAAGTACAACCAAAATACACTGAGATAGTCTCCTAGTAGCAGATGATCCTCCTCCTCACTAGTGCGCCACTTTCTGAGTGAGAGAGATATAACTTTCCGAATGATCTAAATAGAGATCACCTGATCTCTATTTATACTAACCTGTTTTCCCAATGACATTATGGGGCCGACTTGTCTAGCTAGGTACATCCACATTATAATATATATATTTCAGGGCCGATCCCACACATGGTGGTCTAATAACCCATTGGCAAGTACACACACTTGCGACACTTGTCAATCCACATGATGACACTTCCTTATAGAGGAATAACACATCTCTAATAAGGGTACAATAAATATAGATGAAATACATTTTGAAGTTACATATACATCAACACTTGGTGACTTTTAACAGCTTGACCCCTTATGGAACAAATCGAAGCAGCAGATGAAATCAACATCATTTCTTATTGAAAGTAGAGAATTTATATCAGTCCTGAAATCATTTTTCCATTGGCACAATGTACTCTTCTATCAAACCATGAATACACCCAAAACCAACCAATAGAGGTATTTTTCAAGTTGATTTCATAGAAAATGTGATGGATTTTAATCGATGGAAATAGATGATTGGTAGGAGGATCGGAAGACTTGTATGGCAACAAACAATTATGAGGAAGAATGTCATGGCAACAAGCAAACTGGATTTGACATTTGAAAAACATTTGCACTCCTCATCCCATGAGTAATGAATATTCATCGTAACTTGGAAAAGCACAACAACTATGAAGAAGTAAACCATCAACCAAGAATCTCATACCTGTGTTTTCAACCCTATTGTATGGCAACATGTGCTTATTAGAAAATAGCTTCTATAATAGATTCTTCTACTATAGGTTCTTGTGGCCAACCTTTTCCTTTCTTGAACTGTCCATGGAAGCTACCCCTTCTCCTCTTACTATTGGTTCTTGTGTGACAGTAGTAGATACTTCTTCCAACAACTTCTTTGGCTTATCCATATCTATTTTCTTACTATCGGTTCTTGTGTGGCAGCAACAAAGCTTTTTCTTCCAACAATTTCCTGGCTTGTCCATATATCCTTTCTTATTGTTGGTTCTTGTGTGACAACAATGATACTTCATATTGTTGGTTCTTGCGTGATGAAAATAGGATATTCTTTCTCATGTTTGGATGTCATGGGATGTTGAATATATTGGGGATGTTGAAATGGATTGACTATGGAAATAGAGATGAGGTCATGATTCAAATGAAGTGATGAAATGTTTGGATTGAATGAATGGCATAAGAGTGATTATGGGTGATGGTGTGGTCATGTCAAAAGATAAAGATGATGGTGGTTCCCCTTCCCCCAATCTGAAAGCTTTTATTACCCTTGGAAATATAGAAAATCAAGAGGAATTGGGACAAAGGATCAAGTGTGTTTTCAAATACAAATCCATAGCATTCAATGAACTGTGACTTAATAAAGGAAAAACCAACATACCTGCACCCACCTTTGAAATCCTTGATATATGTAGTAGCATCTAAGAGGCAAGATATGTGATATGTCCATAATTATGTCAAAATTTGCAAGAGAGAGCAGTGTGGAGCTTGAAATATGCAACACAATGTAGATTTGGAACATTTTTTGATGTAGCAATGAATCTTGAAACCTTATTCAGAGAGGAACTTGGAAATCTTTATTCAGAGAGAAACTTGGATGGAATTACTTATTTATTATTTTATTTGCAAACCTTGTCCGCCAGTAAGTTAGTTTTCAAACAAGGTATGTATGACTGTGCCCAGAGGGTTTTCACAACTATAATTTTATTATTCCCGAGGAATACCCGCCAACAAGCTGGTTTTCAAGCATTCCAAGGTCTGATGGCACCTGAGACCGGTTTTCACCATCAAATTTTATTTGGAAATGGGGAAACTTGGCATTGTAAGTAAGCCAAGATATCTTTATGGTGTGGGTTAGAGGTGTGTGGAGCAGGGGGGTGGGTGGAGCAGGAAGGCATGGAAGTGGAGGACTAGAGGATGAAATTGATCTGAATGTAGTGGTTATATGAATGATATACTAGTGAGGTCATTGGATTTAAGATATAACCACATAAGAAAATGATACTTTTATCATGAATGTATATCATAATGGGAAGAAGGAAATGCATATGCATACCATAATGTTGGTGAATGAGCATGATATCATGAGGTCTAATTGAAGGATTATTTGGTAGCAATGGGATGGTGATGTAACAATGGGACTTGACGCCTGAAACATTGGTCTTCATATGGTCCACACATCAATTCTTCATGTGTTGTGTGCTCAATCCAAGAAAAAGTATTCTTCTGGTAAGCAAAAAATGGAACATATTCTATCTTGAATGTATGGAGGGTATGCCTATATGGCATGAAATTTTGTCTTCAAAAACCACTCATACATATATTGACCTTCTTCAATCTTCTGAGGACCTGCA
Organism: Larix kaempferi; assembly: GCA_027924585.1. NCBI lineage: Eukaryota > Viridiplantae > Streptophyta > Pinopsida > Pinales > Pinaceae > Larix > Larix kaempferi. The sequence continues at coordinate 1,789,354 of BSBM01000635.1, read as the reverse complement.
AAAAAACTATCACTTACCTACAATAAAACGTGATATCATGGAAGAAGAGATGTGTACGGTATCTCTTAATCCAATACATACGCAGAAAAATCACAGGTGTTGCTTATAAAACAAATCCAAATAAAAATGAATGAAACAAAATTCACTTTATACTTGTTGGAAAGCGGTGGCCAGCCAAACTAACCATCAATGTTTTGATCATAAATTATTATTTACTTGTCTGATTTCAGTGATTCCAAAGCCAAATGAAAGTGTATTCATAGGGATAATTCCAGTATAAACAAGTTTTAAAAATTCCATGAGATAATATGCCATATCTTCTGAGTAACACCCTGCATCCTAATGTTGTTTGTGAATTCCATCCTAGACCAACAGTCACTATTTTGAGTACAAATTTTTTCTTTAAAGATGGATTGATTTGATTCCAATTGGAGGTGAAAGTAGATTCATCCGGTTATCTCCAATATAAATATGTTTTAAATACAAGAAGAATTGAGTGTTTAAATACACCAATGAACAACAAAGAAAGCATAGTTTTCAGAGTGCAGATTTAGGATAGGAATTTAGTATTTGGGGCATATCTCCCTTGTACGATATCAAAATTGAATGATTCAAATTGTGTTGTAAACTAGATTCATAGGAGAATATGAATTAGAAACATATTTTGAAAATTCACCCATTAGGTCTCCCAAAACGTGACTTTCCCAACTCTATTCTTGAGTTTCCTACTCTACCTCCAATCAGTATTTCGACCATATCTTTCACCTTTCATTCTCAAATTGAAAACTTCAAATTGTACTATAAACTAGACTTAAATGGATATCTTATGTAGAAACAGGTTTTAAAACTAAGCCCATTTGGTCCCTCAAAACAGGAATATCCCAACTTTGTTTCAGAGAGTTTCAATAAGCCAAAATGCCACAAAATGTAATAAACAACACATAGCTCCCAAACAATGATTTGAATAAGTGTAAATGCTTGTAATGATATAATTTTTAATGGACTACATCCGCAATTTCAAGCATTGAGTACCTATAATGACTTTACATAGCATGTTGCAACAGTTGTTGCAAATCCTAAAAAAAATGATATGATATTCAAAATAAGATGTATTTAATTGTGTGGTTGTCTTATTTTCAATGTAATGTATTAAAAATAATCCAATAAAATGAAATCGAACCACTTACTAGAATCGCACAAGTCTCAAGCTTGAATTATTCTATATCCTCTTTGCTCCTACTCTATTGGGATCTTCATTCACCAATGCTTCCTTCTTCTTACCAACTTCTTGCAAAACATAGATTAGTAATATGGGCGGCTCTTACTGCACCACTAAGGGGAAGGATGCACCAAAAATTAAATGAAACTTAAATGCAAAGAAATAAAAACATCACTCAAAATCAAATTCAATCAACTGAAAAGTAATAAAGCAATCTACATGCCCTAACCCTTATGAGGTCAAACCTGTTACAGCTTGTCGAACAATGCGTAGCTCTTCACTACGTCTTACCGCCCTGACACCTCGAGATAAGGAACCCATATACCATGAAATCCAACTAAAACCAAGGTTGGTTTGTACTGTTGCGCCTTCGATGACCTCCCCGACAATGGTGCCAAAATGTTGGGTGGATAATTGCTTATTAAAATAATCAATTCAAAACATAAATTATCAATCCAGGTTAACGTCTGTTTATTTCAAGGTTATCATACAAAATCTATGCAGGCCACAATTTCCTCGTATAGCATTGCTAATCTAATATGCATTGCAGTAAAATAAACCAATTCACTCTTACATAAAAGAAATATGAAAATCAATCTTCACAGTTGGTAGGGAGAACATGAGGAGTCTCCACTCAAGTAGCTGCTATGACCCCTTTCCATCACGCGTTGATTGAACACTCTTGCATAAAACACACTTGCATAAATAAACACACTCACACTTGCAGACTATGGTTGCAACCATGTTAATCTATGAATCTAACACACTTGCATAAATAAAGAACATAAATTAAAAATACATCTACACAAACAAATGAATCAAAAGAAAATACATTCTATGCTAAACAATAAGAAGGAGTTAGTCTAATTACAAACTATGAAAGTGAAAGAACTACAATCTACATCAACAAAAGAGAAAGAAATTAAAGAATTACAATCTATATTACAAAAGAGATAAAAAGAAATATAATTCTTATTCCATCACAAATTGGACTTATTTCTCTAAGAGTCCTCCCTTTGGAATAGAGAAGGAGCTCTTATTTATACATGAGTTTTGCATAACAAATAATAAATGAAGATCCAAAATATCATCACCAAATTACTAATAAATTGGATCTCAAAATCAACTCAAATCTAATCCCAAATCCTTTCCTAACCTCCATGCTATTTAGGATGCCTTTGAAGTCAAATTCGAATTTAGAGATGCGAGTCATCATAACATGCCCAAAACCCATCCTAAGTGACTCCTAGTAGCATTTAATTTGTTGGGTCCATCATATGTTACATGGAGGTCTTCAATATTTGTAAATAAACCAAATATTCACTCTCATCCACCGCCAACTTGTCCCTTTTATCTTCAAATAATTTACATCATAATTTGAGACATATAAGAATGATAAAAATAATGGATTTATAAAAATCCATCAACCCTAATGAATATGTTCCTCCATGGTGGCTTCGTGGATTAGCAGCAGTAGTAACACCAGGAGTAATGCCTTAATAATCCCTCATATGAAAAATATCAAGTATCCACTTTCATTGATCTTCAACCATATGAGTTGCGGAAAATATATTGGAGTAACAACAACTGGCCTAGAGTTGGTTCTGCAAAATCGTCAAACTCATCCATGTTTCAAATATACATGCAAAATATGTTATTTTTCCAATGTTTAATCATAATTCACATGAAATACTAACGAAATGCGAATGGAAACCATCTTAGGTCGAAATCCCACAAATAAGCATAAAAATGGATTAATAAGCATTAATACAAGGTCATGGGAACACAAGAAGGGATTAAAAGTAGGGAAAAGATAGTGTAAAATAATGACAATTCCATGGCCCAACAATCACTCTTTGAATTAATGATGCTTTGAAGGAACACTCGAGAAGTATGGAAAAAATGTGAATGGGATGTATTATGCTTAGGATAGGGAGGATTTAGAGTTGGTTTGAGGTTTACAGTGTGGAACCCGTTCTCATTGCTCGGTCGTTGCGGATTCTCCTTGTATAAGCTTAGAGGATTCATAGGCTAAGGGTTTGCAGTGTGGAAAACACTTTGTTCTCCCTCAAAGCTCTGTCTTTGTGGCTCCCCCTTGTATCTAGGATATCAACTTTCAGTTGTTTGCTTCACTCTCTATAGAAGAAGACATGGAGGGTTGGCGGATGGTTTATTCGTATGTCAAAGTCAGCATGGAGGAATTTAGGAAGAATCTCAACAACGTCTATGAAGAAGTTTGCAGGGGTTTTCAGGAAACTATAGCTTTCTCTGAAGACACTAGATACATTTCGAATCAGTCGGGTTGTTTTGACTCTAGAATTGAGGATTTGGAAGGAAATTTGAAAGATTTAATGGGCACAGTGGACATCATTAAGGACAAAATTTTGAAAATGGAAAAAATGACCCAATGTAGCCATTGTCAAGAATATCCAAAAGAAGGAATTCTCCCCATGGATGAAGCTTCGGTTCAACAACCTGTATATGAATTCTCAAGTAGATATGAATAGGTGAGTGTCTCCTTTTGCAACCTTTTGAAATGTTTTTTTGTATAATTTTTTGTAATCAATTTGCCAGGGTCAATCCATCCAGCAATATGGCTAGTTCCAGGAAATCTATATGGAATTTTTGTGTATTTAATGTTGCTCTTGCTATAGTTATTCTGACTCGAGTGGTATTAGCTAGTAGACTGGTTTTTCCTTTGTACTTGGATGGTTGTGCATAGCCTTTTTAATGCAAATTACTGTTTAAGTTTCTATTAAAAAAGAGAGAGAGAAAAGTCCTTTTTTTAGACTCTTGTCACTCTTGTTATCTTATATGGTTGTGAAGTTTGGGGTTTCAACATCTCTAAATAATCGTGAAGAAGGATAGAGAAAATTCATAAGTATTTTATAATGTACAATCTAGAAAGTAAAGGCAATACACGATGTCCTGTCCTTCTTGTAAAATCTAGTCCCTTCCCCATTTAGAGCATGGTTATGACTAGGTATCTAATGTACAAGAACAATATAAAAAAATGCGAGACAAGATGCATCCTAATATTTCTTTAAACTCCACTCTACAACTCAAACAGGGTTGGCATAAAGATTCCAGTACTTCGCTAAAGCATTGGGGAGTAGAGGTTATCCTATCCTCTGT